>UESW01004305.1:373800-434003 GCA_900491605.1 Calamus simplicifolius
AAGAGGATGCATTACTTTCCTCTTACCCCACGCCTGCAGAGATTATACAGATCTGAGGCAACAGCTGCTGATATGAGATGGCATGCCGAACATGAATCTAAAGAGGATGAAATGCGGCATCCATCAGATTCAAAGGCTTGGAAGCATTTCAATGAAAATCATCCTGATTTCGCTGAAGATATAAGGAATGTGAGATTAGGTCTTTGTACCGATGGCTTCCAACCATTTGGTCAAGCGGGGCAACAGTATTCATGTTGGCCTGTGATACTGACTGTATATAACCTTCCTCCGTGGAAGTGCATGAAAGATACTGCAATGTTTTTAACCGTTTTGGTTCCAGGACCATCAAATCCAAAGGAAAAGATTGATGTCTTTCTGCAACCGTTGGTGGCCGAATTGAAAATGTTGTGGGAAACAGGAGTGGTAGCCTACGACATTTCTATGAAACAAAATTTCTTAATGAGAGCTGCTTTGATGTGGACAATAAGTGATTTTCCGGCATATGCAATGTTGTCTGGTTGGAGCACTGCTGGACGTCTGGCATGCCCTCATTGCATGTATGATTCGGATGCATTTACATTGCAGAAGAGTGGTAAGCAGTCATGGTTTGATAACCATAGGAAGTTCTTGCCCCCAAATCATCCTTACAGGCGTAACTTGATCGCCTTCCGGAAGAACAAAGCAGTCACAAAATTTGCCGAACCGGTTAGGTCCGGCACGGATCTATTTGATTCTATAGAGCATTTGGGGTTGATGTATGCATGGGAACCAGATGCAGATAGAATAAATGGCCGTATATGTAAAGAACATAACTGGAAGAAGCGAAGTATATTTTGGGATTTGCCTTATTGGAGCACAAATCTCATCCGGCACAACTTGGATGTTATGCATATCGAGAAAAATTTCTTTGATAACATATTTAACACGGTGCTAAACATCCCGGGAAAAACAAAAGATACTGCAAAGTCAAGAGAAGAACTTAATCAGTACTGCAGAAGAGGTGATTTGAGAAGGAGTGCCGATGGGACCTATCCTAAAGCATGTTACACTCTTGACAGAAATTCACGAGAAGTTTTATGTAACTGGCTTAGAGGGTTAAAATTTCCAGATGGTTATGCCTCAAATATCGGTAGGTGTGTGGACATGCATAAGCTCAAGTTGTTCGGCATGAAGAGTCATGACTGCCATGTTTTCATGCAACGTTATTACCTATAGCTTTTCGTGAGTTGCTTCCGCAACATGTCTGGAAGGCAATTACGGAGCTCAGCTTATTCTTCAAGGAGTTATCTGCCGCAGTCATTACTTCTGCATCCATGGCAAGGCTTGAGGAGGAATTCCAATTATTTTATGCAAGCTTGAGCGAATATTTCCTCCCAGTTTTTTTGACTCAATGGAGCATTTACCGGTTCACTTGCCATACGAAGCGAGCATAGCTGGTCCCGTGCAGTATCGCTGGATGTATCCTTTCGAGAGGTAAATATATACATCATTAAGATATGTTGACATTTCAAATATTATTTCATTGCTTGAAAAATTCGTTAATTTTTTGTTGCAACTTTACATATAGGTATCTTAAGAAGTTAAAAAATAATGTGCGTAATAAGGCAAGGGTTGAAGGTTCTATATGCAATGCACACTTGGTCGAAGAAGTTTCAGCTTTTGCCTCGCATTACTTTGAGGGTCACGTCCACACGAGGAGCCGAAATCATGGTCGTAACGATGACGTATGTGTGGACGAAGCAGAAGCTAATGACGGTAGAATATCAATTTTTAAAGCTATCGGCCGTTCATTTGGTGGGCAGAAGTCAAGAAATCTTAGCGATATGGAGTATAATGCAGCACATTATTACATCCTAATGAACTGTCGAGAAGTCGATCCATATATTGAGTAAGTGTATACTTCAATGCTAAATTGAAAATTTAAATTTATATAATAATATACCATAATATTTAATTTCTAACAGTAGTTTTCATCCTTTTCATCCCATAAGGATGTTTTGTGATAGACAACGACAGATGAATCCCGACATCAGTCAAGTTGCAATTGGGCAGAAATTAGAAACGGAGTTTGCTTACTGGTTTTATGAATTTGTGAGTAGTATCACTCAATCAATTTCGATAATGGCAATTATTTTTTGAATTGGATGTCAATAGCTTATTAATTTATAGGTCAACGGTCCATGGTCGACAACCGACAATATTTTCATTAAATGTCTATCGCAATGGCCATTGAAGACCGTAACAACCTCTACTGGCTATTTTGTAAATGGGTACAAATTTCAGATTGAACGATTAGCAGCTTCAAGAGGCACTCAGAACTGGGGCGTGTGTGTAAAAGGAGAAAGTGTTGGAGCAAATATGCAGGATTATTATGGAAAGTTAGTAGAGGTGGTTGAAGTTGAATATCCCGGTTGGCCTTTAAAACGAACCGTATTGTTTCGTTGTGATTGGTTCGATCCGATAATTCCTGTGGGCAAAAGGGTTCATAACGACTATAATTTGGTTGAAGTGAACCATCGACGAAGATTACAGAAATATGACCCATTCATCCTTGCATCCCAAGCTCAGCAAGTCTTTTACTGCGGATATCCAAGTTTGCGCAACGACAAGCGAGATTGGTGGGCCGTTTCTAAAATCGTCCCACGTTCAACAATCGTATTAGAGGAGAGTTCATCAAGTCAATCAGCCGAGTGCCCTGCATTTCAAGAGGATGAGATGGAACTGCATGCAATTGAGGACGACACAAGAGCTCCTGAAACATCACTTAGAGATCCAAGTGGTGATGTCCAAGAAATTGCGGATGCAAATGTTCGGTTTCCTTCCGATAATGAAACTGATTCGCAATCCGATACGGCATCGGATGTTGAACCAACATTTCACGAAACAAATGACAACGATTAAACATAAAGGTTTTTTAAAATTTAACTTTTTTTTATAAGTGTTAAATTCTTACATAGTCAATCATTAATCGTAATTTAATTGTGTGAATCCTTAGTATTTTCAGTATGAGGGGCAGAGGTAGATCTACCGACGACAGATTGGGTGAGCAGAGACGTAGTTTGGATCCTTCGACATCAGATCACATGAGCGTCGGAGATGGAGAGTTTGGATCTCCAGCAGAGGCGCAGCCTTCGACCTCTGCAGTATTACCATCTACCCGATCGGCACAGACCTCCGAGAGTTCTTCCACCTTCGGCCGCACTTTACTTCGACTTGATGCTCAGGGGATGTAAGTATATATTAATTACAAATATTTGTTAATGTTTTTAAGTCATTAACTTATAAACTTGCATTTTTTTAACAGATTCATTGAGCAGCATCATGTCTCCAGCCACATCAGCGCCGTTTTTCAGAGGCGTGCAGATCCCAGTGGCTACGATTGGCGCCACGTATCGCCGGCCACGAGGGAGTTTTATTTTTCTGAGTTTCAGGTAAACTTATTAAATACAATTTAGCAGTGATATATAATTCTTTAAAGTTAATAAATTCAGAAACTAACTGTTTATTTTAATGCAAAAAAAGTTTACGTGGGATCCTGCCACCCATGATGCCATTAGGGCAGCATGGGAGGCTCTGACGCGACGCCGATACTCCGACATGCTTCATCGTTGGAGGTCATCGGGTCAGCGTCCTGCGCACGTGCCAGAGGGTATTTGGCACGAGTGGCAGCAGGCCTGGGAGTCCGATGGCTGGCGCAGGAGGTCCGCATCAGCCAGCACGAACCGCCGATCTGAGAAGGGCGGTCGTGGCACGGGTCTCTCCTGTCATACATCGGGCTCCATTTCGATTCAGGAGCACAGACGGCGTATGGTAAGAAAACATAAATATTTTAATTACTATTTTAGTTCTTTACAAATATTTTTATTAATATCATTTTTTTTATTGTTATAGACTGAGCAGGAGGGCGGAGATCCTGGTGAGTTTCGTCTATTCAGGGCGACACACACCAGGAGGGACGGCTCCTGGGTCGATACGCGATCACGGGAGGTTGCGGTAAGAAATTAGATTTATGTAGTATCTGTTTAATTTTTAAAATTTTATTTCTAGAAATTTATTAACTCATTTATTATTGATTTCATAATTTCAAGGCACGAGTCGACGAGCTTCGATCCCAGGCATCACAGGTCGACTCTACTGATGGGAGACGCCCGTCGAACTCTCAGCAGATGAGAGTCGACGTGTGTTTTTGGAGGCTGTTGGTGCCCAGCCACGAGACCGCAGGGTCTATGGTATGGGCACTAGAGCTTCTACATTTTTTCCCCATCAGGCCTCCAGCTCGCGAGTTCCTGTTGATCTTCCTCCCGAGCGTTTACAGGAGCTTCGCAGATCTATTGCAGAGGAGATTCGCCAGGATTACGAGCAGGATTTTGAGGATCGTATGCGAGGCCGGGATCAGGAGGTTGCTGACATGCGAGATGAGATGCAGTATTTGCGGGATATGGTTAGACGCTTGTCGCAGAGTCTTCAGCCTCCACAGCCTCCACAGCCTTCACGTGATCATTCAGATTCTTGATGTATTTTTCTTTTTTTTTTATGTTGTAAAAACTTTTAAATTTTAATATATAAATTATTTTTTGAAATTTATTATTGTTTGGATTGAGTGAAAAATGTTTGTATCAATATTTAGATTTAGCGAAATTTTATTAACCGTTTTAATTTTTAATCATTTAAATATTTTTAAAAACAAAATTTTTGATGCATTAGCGACTAATATTGGATTACTAATATTTTAAAATATTATTTCTGGCATCGCAATAATTTAAAAATAAATTTAATAGCGATGCTTTAGCGACTAAAATTGAGTCGCTATTTTATCTTAAAAATTTTAATAAATATTGCGACGCAATGACCATGCGTCCAATATTTTAAAATAATTTTTATTTATGACGCATTAGCGACTAAATTGCGTCGCTATTATAATAAAAAATTATTATTAAATATTGCGACGCATCTGGACGAGTCGCAATATTGCGACCCAATTAATGCATCGCAATATTTAATAATAATTTTTTTTTTTAAAAATTAATTTTATATTGCGCACTTAACTGCGTCGCAATATTTAATAATATTTTTTTGTTTTAAAAATTAATTTTAAATATTGCGACGCAATAAATTGCGTCGCAATATTTATTAATAAATTTTTTTAAAAATTTAATTTTAAATTTAGCGACGCATGTTTATGCGTCGCAGAGCGTCGCAATATTGCGACGCAATTGCAACAAAAGAGTATTGCGACGGGGAGTTGAGCGACGCCATCATTGCGTCGCTATTGCGTCGCTAAACATGGTATAGCGACGCATTTTGGCGTCGCAATATTTTTAATTTCTTGTAGTGTTAGTTAGCTTGTTAGTCTATTTAGCTAACTGGCACGACTTTCAGCTAGCTGGGAAAGTTTCACAGTGTATGGGTCGAACCGTCTTGTAATTTAGCTAGCTGTCTAGCTAGCTTGATAGCTAACTGAAGTTTCTTCAGCTAACTAAAACACTTGTATCAGTAAGATGGCCGAACGTCCCTTTATTTCAGCTAACTGGTGAGTTAGTTTGCTAGCTAGCTGAAGCTCTTTTAGCTAACTAAGGAACTTGTCTCAGAAAGATGGTCGAACGTCCCTTTATTTCAGCTAACTGGTGAGTTAGTTTGTTAGCTAGCTGAAGCTCTTTTCAGCTAACTAAGGAACTTATCTCAGGTGCCTGGCCGAACGTTCCTTTATTTTAGTTAATTGGTGAGCTAGCTGGTTAGCTAGCTGGAATTCCTTTTAGCTAACTAAAAATCCTGCCACAGTGGTTCGGCCGAACACCCTTCCATTTTAGCTAGCTGGCTGGATGTCTTGTTAGTTAACTGTAACTCCTTCTAGCTAGCTTACGTTTCTTTTAGTTAACTGCTTAGCTAATTATTTCATCCTAGAGCTAACTGGTTAGCTAACTATTTTTCACAGGGAATGTTGCAGCCGAATGGATTTAAATTTTAGTTAACTGGAGAGCTAGCTGTCGGTTGGCTAGTTAGCTGGAGAGTTAGCTACTTTATTCAGTTAACTGGCTGCCTTTTTGCTCAGTCAGCTGGAGAGCTAACTAAGCTGGACGGATAGCATAGTATTTTTACTTCTAGTTAGCTCGTGAGCTAACTGGCCATTCTTTAGTTAGGTATTCAGCTAACTAGCTATCCTATCTCTCTCCTGCAGTTTGGATTTCAAATGGAGTTAGCTGGCGAGTTATCTGCCGAGCTAATTAACATGCTATCTCAGAAAGGTTCTTTTGCTATGTTCTCTCTGGTTAGCTAACTGATTAGCTAGCTGGGGTTATTACTTTACTCTTGGACGATGGCATTCATTTCTCAACTACTGGAGCTTCTCTCTTCTAGTCCACCGCCGCCTAAAGAGTTTTCTTTCTCTCTTTCTCTCTCTATTGCTATTTCAAGCTATAGTTAACTTTTGATTTTTGAAATTTTACAGTGCTCATCCTTCCTCAAATGGAGATCTGCATTCAATGCTTAAGGAAAACATGTTTAATGGTTATATTTTCTTCCCGTTATTATTTCCATTTATTTCTTTTGTATCTAACGAATATTTTCATGTTAGATGGTTATAAATAGCTGGGATTAGAAGCACACCTAGACGACGATTTTTGAAAAGAAATTTCAAAGAGAGAAAAATCCAAGAAAAGAGCCTTCATTGAATATTTGTTGAGTGGTTGCTGTGCATTCAAGCTCATTCCTTGCTCCGAAAAGTCATCCGAATCATTGAAGCTTTTTAAGCATTCAAGACTTCAGCTGCTTCAACCGAGTTCATTTATTGCTAAGTTTATTGCTTCAAAAAGTTGTAAAGTATATTATGAATATTTGCTCCTTGTAGGAGCTTCTTCTTTACATACTCTGATTATCTTGTAAAAGGGTTAGTGAACCCTGGTTTGTTGGCTTCCTTGTGCCATTTAAACAAGAGGACTAGCCTAGGTTTGGCTAGGGGTTCTTAGCTTCCTTGTGCCGTGAAACAAGAGGACTAGCCTAGGTTTGGCTAGGGGTTTTTGGCTGCCTTGTGCCATATAAACAAGAGGGCTAGCCTGGTTCGGCTAGAGGTTGTAATCGTTGTAATACGATTAGTAGAATTCCAAAGGTTTTGGGGAATGGATGTAGGTGCTGAGTTTGGCACCGAACCACTATAAATTTCTGTGTGTTTGTGATTGCTTATTTTCGTGTTGATATTATTCTGTGCACTCCACTTCACCGCTGTAAATCTAAATTAGGGTTAAAAGCACATTCATCTGCATAGCTATCAAATTTTTAAATAACCCAATTCACCCCCCTCTTGGGTTACTACATCTGGGCAACAAGTGGTATCAGAGCAGCGTGCTCTTAATTTCTATAGCTTTGATTAGCTTGGAGCCAAAGATCAATAGTAATCCCAATGAGTTCATGTTGATTGAGGGACAATCAACTAATAGACCACCTTTGTTCAATGGAACAAACTATACATATTGGAAAGCACGAATGAAAATCTTCATTCAAGCACTAGATTATGATTTATGGGGAATCATAATTAATGGACCTCACACACCCACTATTATGATTGAAAATATCAATATTGCAAAACCTGAATCTAAATGGGATGAGCAAGATAAGAAATTAGCTCAATTAAATGCTAAGGCTATGAATGTTCTTTATTGCTCGCTTGATGCAAATGAGTTTAATCGCATATCTACATGTATATCTGCTAAGAAAATATGGGATAGACTTGAGTCACCCATGAGGGTACAAATCAAGTCAAGGAATCCAAAATAAATATGCTTGTTCATAAGTATGAATTATTTAAGATGGACCCTGCTGAAAATATCACTGATATGTTTACTAGATTTACTGATATCATTAATGGTTTGAAAAGTTTGGGAAAATCTTATGCTAACAGTGATCTAGTTAGAAAAATCTTAAGATCTTTACCTAGGACATGGGAAGCAAAAGTCACAGCAATTCAAGAAGCAAAAGATCTCAACAATTTATCACTTGAAGAGTTGGTTGGTTCTTTGATGACTCACGAACTTCAGCAACGACAACATATTGATGAAGATGATTCAAAGAAGAGAAGGACCATGGCATTGAAGAGTGCAACTCAAGAAGATGAGAGTGAAGAAACCTCAAGTGATAGTGAGAAAGATGATGATATGGCACTTATTTCAAGAAAAATTTAAGAAGTTCATGAAGAAAAAGAGATTTGAAAAAGAAAGCATTTTGTCAAAGGAGATCATAGCAAAGATAAGGAAAAGAGTGAACCTCCAACATGCTATGAGTGTAAGAAGCCTGGACACATCAGACCAGATTGTCCACTATTAAAGAAGGCATCTAGAAAAAGAAAGAAAAAGGCAATGATGGCCACTTGGAGTGACAGTGAAGCTACAAGTTCAGAAAATGAAGAGAAACTGAAGTTGCTAATGTTTGCTTCATGGCTGATAATGATGAGGTAAGCCCTAATCTTTTAGATGATTTTACTTTTGATGAGCTGCATGGTGCATTTTATGAACTGATTGACGATTTCACAAATTTAAGTTCAAAGAATAGAGATTTGAAAAATGAAATCAAAAATCTTACCATTGAAAAAGAAAAGCTTTCAAAGGAAAATGAATCATGTCAAAACAAAACCAAGATTTGAAAAATGAAGTGAATAAATTAAAATCAATTGTTGATAAATTTACACTAAGCTCAGAAAAATTAGAAATGATTTTAAATAGTCAAAGAGCTATTTACAATAGAGCTGGTCTTGGATATAATCCTCTTGAAAGATAAAAATTTCTGAAAAATATTTATGTGCATGCTGATGATTCAACTAAAATTACATGTTTTAAATACCAAAAAATTGGACACAAAGCTTACATTTTCCAAACACAAAAGATAAGGAAAATATGGATCCCAAAAGGAACCATTTTGACTAACCCTAAAGGACCCAAGAAAGCTTGGGTACCTAAGAACAAAAGTTGAAATTATGTATGCAGGTGTGTCTTGCAACCCAAGCAATTAAAAGACATTGGTACTTGGACAGCGGGTGCTCAAGACACATGACCGGTGATGAATCACAATTCATCACTTTGAAAGCAAAGATGGAGGTGTTGTTACTTTCGGTGATAATGGCCAAGGAAAAATAATTGGCATTGGAAAAATAGGTATCACACCTCATGCTTATATTGATAATGTTTTGCTTGTGAAAGGACTGAAACACAATTTACTTAGTATTAGTCAATTATGTGACAAAGGATTTAATGTTATATTTGAATTGTCCTTATGCATTGTTAAAAATCATGCTAATGAAAACATGAAATTTGTTGGTCAAAGGCATGTAATGTATACATTGTTAATTTAAATGATTTGCATGATCAGAATGTTGATTGCCTAGTTGCTACTAACAATAAAACTGATAATAGTTGGTTATGGCATCGTAGGCTAGCTCATGCAAGCATGGATTTACTATCTAAATTAATTAAAAAGGATTTAGTACATGGTTTGCCAAAACTTATTTTTGAAAAAGATAAGATTTGCAATGCTTGTCAATTTGGAAAACAAACCCGAGTTTCTTTTAAATCAAAGAATTTTATTTCAACCACTAGACCATTGGAGCTCTTGCACATGGATTTATTCGGTCCTACAAGAACCACTAGTCTAGGAGGTAAAAGATATGGTTTCGTTATTATTGATGATTTCTCTCGCTTTACATGGGTTTTATTTCTATCTAGTAAAGACGAAGCATTTTCAGCATTTTAAAAATTATTTAAAAGAATTACAAATGAAAAGAATTCTTCCGTTTTATCAATACGAAGTGATCATGGAAAAGAATTTAAAAATAAATCTTTTGAAGAATTTTGTAATGAAAATGGAATTGAACATAATTTTTCTGCACCAAGAACACCACAACAAAATGGAGTAGTTGAAAGAAAGAATAGAACATTAGAGAAATGGCGCGTACCATGTTGTGTGAAAGCAATCTTCCTAAATATTTTTGGGCAGAAGCTATTAACACTGCATGTTATGTTTTAAATCGTGCATTAATCAGACCTGTTTTGAAAAAGACTCCATATGAACTTTGGAAAGGAAGAAAACCTAATATAAGTTACTTTCATGTTTTTGGATGTCAATGTTTTGTATTAAATAATGAAAAATTAAACCTTGATAAATTTGACGCTAAGTCTGATGAAGGAATTTTTCTCGGATATTCTTTACATAGTAGAGCTTTTAGAATATTTAACAAAAAGACTTTAGTAGTTGAAGAATCAATTCATGTTATCTTTGATAAATCTAATGATCTTCCATCAAGAAGGGAAAAGGTATAAATAATGCATATGACATTGAAGATCAATTCAAGGACATCACATTAAAGGACAAGAACGATACACAAGAGGTAAGTGAAGAAGAGAACGCCGACCTACCTGAAGCCTCACAAGGTAATGATGAATTAGAAAGAGGATGGAGGTATGTTCTTAGTCACCCTAAAGATCTAATTATTGGTGATCCTTCTCAAGGAGTGAGAACTAGATCATCATTTAGAGATGCATGTAATAATTTAGCATTTGTATCTAAAATTGAACCTAAATGTTATGATGATGCTAAAAATAATGTTGATTGGATTAATTCCATGCATGAGGAACTTAACCAATTTGAAAGAAATAATGTTTGGACTCTTATTGAAAGACCTCATGATCATCAAATTATTGGAACTAAATGGGTATATAGAAACAAATTAGATGAACATGGTAATATAATTAGAAATAAGGCAAGATTAGTAGCTAAAGGTTATAATCAAGAAGAGGGAATTGATTTTGATGAAACTTATGCCCCTGTTGCTAGATTAGAAGCCATTAGATTACTTCTTGCTTATCTTGTTATATGAATTTTAAATTATATCAAATGGACGTTAAAAGCGCTTTCTTGAATGGATATATTGTTGAACAAGTTTTTGTGGAACAACCATCCGGATTTGAAAATCATTTGTTTCAAATCACGTTTTCAAATTAAACAAAGCTTTGTATGGTTTGAAACAAGCCCCCGGGCATGGTACGAAAGATTAAGCAAATTCTTGATTAGTAATAATTTTATTCGAGGAACTGTGGATACAACTTTATTTATTAAAAGATAAAATAAAGATATATTAGTTATTCAAATCTATATTGATGATATCATATTTGGTACCACTAATGAATCTTTGTGCAAAGACTTTGCTAAGCTTATGCAGGGAGAGTTCGAGATGAGTATGATGGGTGAGCTGACCTACTTCCTCGGACTTCAAATTAAACAAAGCAAAGATGGGATCTTCATAAGCCAATCCAAATATACAAAAGAAATGATCAAGAAGTTTGGCATGGTGACATCCAAGAGTATCGGTACTCCTATGAGCTCATCATGTAGACTTGAATCTCATAAATCTAAAAAATCTGTTGATTTAAAATTATATAGAGGTATGATTGGATCATTATTATATTTAACTGCTAGTAGGCCAGATATTTTATTTAGTGTTTGTATGTGTGCTAGATATAAAGCAAATCCTAAAGAATCACACTTGCTTGCCGTTAAAAGAATATTTAAATATTTAAATGGAATAATCAATTTGGGTATATGGTATGATAAACAATCTAGCATTGACTTAATAGGATACACTGACTCAGACTTTGCTGGATGTAAATTAGATAGGAAATCAACTACTGAAATTTGCCAGTTTCTAGGTGTTAACTTAATTTCATGGTTTAGCAAAAAGCAAACTTCAGTAGCACTATCTACGGCCGAGGCCGAGTATGTTGCAGCTGGGAGTTGCTGTGCTCAAATCTTGTGGATTAAGCAACAACTAGAAGATTATGGTATTAAACAAAAAGCTATTCCTATAAAATATGATAATACAAGTGCAATTAGTTTAACTAAAAATCCTATTCAACATTCCAGAACTAAACATATTGAAATAAGACATAATTTCATTAGAGATCATGTTAACAATGGAAATGTTGTTTTTGAATTTTTAAATACTGAAAATAAATTGCTGATATTTTTACTAAGCCACTTGATGAAACCAAATTTTATGAAATCAGAAGAGAATTAGGGATGCTTGATCCAACCATTTAATGAATCATTTAATGAATTGATATAAAATCTAAAAGTTATGACATCTTTAAATCACATCATTCAAATGAATTTCATGTCAAAATTAATTGCTTGGCTTTATGTCTTTTCAAATTAATAAAAGGCATGTTGTTTAATTTCACCCAACCACCGGTTATTTAAAAGATTTTATTGATGGCAGCTAACTGACCGGGCAACCAAACAGTCACCTGACCAGTTAACCATCAAACCCATTCTCTATATAAACTTTTTCTCCTCACGTCTCCCTTCAAAATCAAGCCGTCTCCTTCAACTCTCCTCCAACAGAGCGCCTTCTCCTCTCTTCTCTCACTTTCAATCGTCTCTTCATTCCTTCCATCAAATCCTTCCTACCATTCAACCTACTAATCTATCTAGAAGAAGTTGATGGCTCCCAAGAAGAAGGCCGTCGCTAGAGATGACGATTGTGCCAATCTTCGCCGGAAGTCTTCCACGTCTTCTACTCAAATCAACTCCCTACTTGCTTCAAAATCATTTGTTCATGGGAGGTTAGTAGACTTTAACTTTTTAGAGCAAGAAGGATTCAAAATTGGTAATCTGTTAGTTAAACAAGGATGGGATAAGCTTTTATCTACCAAAAGACCTATTTATCCTGAACTTATTAGAGAATTTTATGAAAATATTTCTTTTGGTAATGGAACTATTTCTTCCATTATGAAAATGACTAAAATAGACCTAGACGGTAAAACACTAGGATCTGCTTTGAAAATTCCATCAGAAGGTTTCCTAGAGATTCTTCCTAGTGAACGCGGATATAAGATTGGCATAATCCTTAATATAGATGATACTAAAGCTAGTAAGATTGAAACATTAGATGCAAATATGTTATATGTTGAAAATCGGCTTTTCTATAGTATCATTGCTAAGATTCTCGCCCCTCGTGCTGGATCATTTAATGTGATAAACGATAGGGACATTTGCATAATGTATGATATCTTAATGGAAGACCCTGTAGATTTACCTGAATTAATGATGACTGTTATGAGAGAATCTATGTCCAAAGCTAAGGCTGCTTTGCCTACGGAATGTTTCTCACTTATGTTTTTGAATTTTTCAATGTCAAACTTAAAGGAGAAACTGCAGTTGCATTACATCACTCTGACGTTTTTAATGCTCATTCACTGCACCGTATGGATTTTGCTAAGAGGGATGGTATTTGGTTGAAAATTAGATCTAGAACAGAATAATCTAGTATGCCACCTCCTACTATGAATCAACCTGCCTGTTCCCCTCAAAACTTTTTCACTTATGACTTCAGCCAACCTAATCCATATCTTGCTGCTATGACAGCTGATCAAAACCCTTTTCTTTCTGATCCACCCGAAATCAATGTTTCTAGATTATCTTTTCGCCATGACAACCCTGCTCCTGCTCCTATTCTAACTGTTAGATTATGTGATGATCAACTCCGTCATATTATCAATGAATTGACCCTTGCCACTTCTAGTCGAAGCTCTGGTGACAGTGCTTCTTCCGTCAATGATCAGACTATTGTACCATATATCTTCTCTGTTTTTGAAAACATGTCTGAATTTAAACTCATTCTTGAAAGGCTTGTTCATGATGTGAACATTCTTAATGGAGAGTTTTTCACCACAACGAATCTGTTATGGAACACATTCTGAAGGAGGTAAATTTACTTAAAAGCATGCTTGAAAACTTTGAGACCAAGGCTGAGTGGGTAGAGTATCAAATGAGATCGAACCAGACCCAGACCCGGGATGCTACAAATGCAGTTGACCATTGGACTGGAACCATCTCTAGGCTGAACCAACTCATGGAGTTTCTCATCACTAGTTCAGTAGCGTTTGCGCCTGATGCTTTTTCTCTCATCCACACCTTTTCACTCCACCGGCACGACCTTCCTCCGTCAAGCCTGATCGTCAAGCAAGCCAAATGTTTCAGTGCATATTTCCTCATCTGATGATGACAAGTGATTGTACTTAACTTATATGTTTTGTAGTTTTTGAACAAACTTGTTGTGCTTATTTATGTTTCTGCTCTATGACTTAGAACAATGACATGTAATATCTATTATCTCATACTGATCTGCATGACTGTTTTAATTATGGTTATGAATGTTAACATCTCCTTGATTCTTTATGCTTAAAGTTATTGCAAGACTCTTCAAACTTCTTTTTAATTAATGACAAAAAGGGGAGAAGAATGTTGCTTGCATACATTAAGGAATGGAGTAAAATAGTAACTCCATATATTCAGGGGGAGAAAAGAAAAGGATTTCACTTATTTATTTTGACAGGGGAGAAATTAATGTTTTTTGATTACTCCTGTTTACTTATTAAACTTCCATATGTACACTTACTCTTTATATGCTTAAAGGTTTTGTCATCATCAAAAAAGAGGAGATTGTTGACCCCAGATTGATTTTGATGATTACAAAATAAATTAAGCAATTCTAAGATTGATATAGGGAAGTTCGGTTGCCTTGCAAGTAAGTATTTTCATGAAAATCGACTGGTAAGAAAGTACTTCATTTAATTTGCTTTGAATATGATTATTAGGCTTAGAGTTAACTGGTTAGTTAGCTTGTTAGTCTATTTAGCTAACTGGCACGACTTTCAGCTAGCTAGGAAAGTTTCACAGTGCATGGGCCGAACCGTCTTGCAATTTAGCTAGCTGTATAGCTAGCTTGATAGCTAACTGAAGTTTCTTCAGCTAACTAAAACACTTGTATCAGTAAGATGGCCGAACGTCCCTTTATTTCAGCTAACTGGTGAGTTAGTTTGCTAGCTAGCTGAAGCTCTTTCAGCTAACTAAGGAACTTGTCTCAGTAAGATGGCCGAACGTCCCTTTATTTCAGCTAACTGGTGAGTTAGTTTGTTAGCTAGCTGAAGCTCTTTTCAGCTAACTAAAGAACTTATCTCAGGTGCCTGGCCGAATGTCCCTTTATTTTAGTTAACTGGTGAGCTAGCTGGTTAGCTAGCTGGAATTCCTTTCAGCTAACTAAAAATCCTGTCACAGTGGTTCGGCCGAACACCCTTCCATTTTAGCTAGCTAGCTGGATGTCTTGTTAGTTAACTGTAACTCCTTCTAGCTAGCTGACGTTTCTTTTAGTTAACTGCTTAGCTAACTATTTCATCCTGAAGCTAACTGGTTAGCTAACTATTTTTCACAGGGAATGTTCCAGCCGAATGGATTTAAATTTTAGTTAACTGGAGAGCTAGCTGCTGGTTGGCTAGTTAGCTGGAGAATTAGCTACTTTATTCAGTTAACTGGCTGCCTTTTTGCTCAGTCAGCTGGAGAGCTAACTAAGCTAGACGGATAGCATAGTATTTTTGCTTCTAGTTAGCTCGTGAGCTAACTGGCCATTCTTTAGTTAGCTATTCAGCTAACTAGCTATCCTATCTCTCTCCTGTAGCTGTTTGGATTTCAAATGGAGTTAGCTGGCAAGTTATCTGCCGAGCTAACTAATGTGCTGTCTCAGAAAGGTTCTTTTGCTATGTTCTCTCTGGTTAGCTAACTGATTAGCTAGCTGGGGGTTATTACTTTACTCTTGGACGATGGCATTCATTTCTCAACTACCTGGAGCTTCTCTCTTCTAGTCCACCCCCGCCTAAAGAGTTTTCTTTCTCTCTTTCTCTCTCTATTGCTATTTCAAGCTATAGTTAACTTTTGATTTTTGAAATTTTACAGTGCTCATCCTTCCTCAAATGGAGATCTGCATTCAATGCTTAAGGGAAACATGTTTAACAGTTATATTTTCTTCCTGTTATTATTTTTATTTATTTCTTTTGTATCTAACAGATATTTTCTTGTTAGATGGTTATAAATAGCTGGGATTAGAAGTACACGTAGACGATGATTTTTGAAAAGAAATTTCAAAGAGAGAAAAATCCAAGAAAAGAGCCTTCATTGAATATTTGTTGAGTGGTTGCTGTGCATTCAAGCTCATTCTTGCTCCGAAAAGTCGTCCGAATCATTGAAGCTTTTCAAGCATTCAAGACTTCAGCTGCTTCAACCGAGTTCATTTATTGCTGAGTTTATTGCTTCAAAAAGTTGTAAAGTATATTCTGAATATTTGCTCTTTGTAGGAGCTTCTTCTTTACATACTCTGATTATCTTGTAAAAGGGTTAGTGAACCCTGGTTTGTTGGCTTCCTTGTGCCATTTAAGCAAGAGGACTAGCCTAGGTTTGGCTAGGGGTTCTTGGCTTCTTATGCCGTGAAACAAGAGGACTAGCCTAGGTTTGGCTAGGGGTTTTTGGCTGCCTTGTGCCGTATAAACAAGAGGGCTAGCCTGGTTCAGCTAGAGGTTGTAATCGTTGTAATATGATTAGTGAAATTCCCAAAGGTTTTGGGGAGTGGATGTAGGTGCTGAGTTTGGCACCGAACCACTATAAATTTCTGTGTGTTTGTGATTGCTTGTTTTCGTGTTGATATTATTCTGTGCACTCCACTTCACCGCTGTAAATCTAAATTAGGGTTAAAAGCACATTCATCTGCATAGCTATCAAATTTTTAAATAACCAAATTCACCCCCCCTCTTGGGTTACTACATCTGGGCAACACATGCATCCAATTCAGGAAATGCTATGCGTCTGCCAACATCATGGCCCTCAGCTTTGATAGAGTGCCAAACTGTGATGCCTCACAATGATTGTATTTAGAAATGCCCTCCAAGTCATGATTTCACAGTCGACACTTCAATATCAAAAGGATAAAGCAAATATTTGTACTCAATATCAATGGCACTGCAACCACCAAAAAGCAACATAGGTTTATATTCCAATTCACAATATATTATCAAAACTTCAATGTCAAAATATGTTTTCTTGTGCCTGATGCTGCATGAGAAATTTTGTTATGATGGGCCTCTCAAATTTTGGATTCTTGAGAATGTTTTAACTAGTACAATATTTACATAATTGATATGATACTTTTTTATTTTTTTTGACAACATATTGCATGTCTATGAACTGTTCAAACAATGAGCTCATCACATGCAACCGAATGAATGTTTGTAAATCAATTGCCAATGCCTAATTTTTAAATATTTATATGGTAGGAAATTGGTCATAAAATTTCTCAAGAACATTAATATGCTAATTGAATTACCATAAGTCTGAAGGGCTTGTCCTATCTCAATGAGAACTACTATTAGTATTTGGCATGCATGATGCATACAATGGATTCAAGAGTTGAGGTGAATTGATACTAATATTATTTCGATAGTGATGTCAGTGAAGGGCATTTGCTGGCAGCATCTTTGGGTCATTTAGTTGTTTAATCGGTTTCTCTTCCATGTGTTGTTCTATGTGCCTATTTATGCTCTTAAATACAACCTACTTTTATATTCATACGAAGGAATGCTAAGAATTTTTTTTTTGTATTTTCAAAACTTGCATTCGTCTGCTTGTTGTAAACAGCGAAAACTTTCTCAAAACTTTTATTTTCAGATAAGAAATGCAGCCATACTTGTCTGAAAATCATATTATTTTCATCTCTTCCTAAAACACATCTCACTACCTTTACGAACTAGGTGCTACATTGATCCATAATCATAAAAACCTTGGATAATGTATATTCCAAGAGGTGGTGTGTGCACATGAGTTTGTTCTCTATTCATCAGATTGGGTTCAGCACCATGACTGCATTGTACATTGTTCTTTTTCTTAATCTGTGATCTATGGATCCAGTTACTTAAGTTTTCACACAGGGAGAAGATAAGTATCATACCAATTATCTTCTGAAACTTCACAATACTTTTTTAGGATGACCTATCTTTCAGGCTGGAATAAGTGCATCCATATGTGGATGGTGTGTATAACCCTCGTAACCACACTTTATGTGCCAGTTGCTTCAACAGCCGGAAGTTGAGTCCTGATTTCACTGCTGGGCCAGGGGTAGATGAAGTTCCACCAGTATGGATTGACAGAGTGGGATTCAAAGCAAATATAACAGAGGTAGGTGCTAATATTTTCTGTTAGCTCAATTCTCAAATTTACCCCAAGCATTTCACAGATGATGTTTGTATGCGTTTGACTGAAAAACCAATTCCAGGATGGGTAAATCGGCTTGCAAGACTAGGTCAGTGTCTTGTCTGAAATATGTTTGCTGGCCTCCATAAACATTGTGAGTACTAACGAGTATGAACTTCTGCGAAGTTTCAGGTTCTTTCTGCAATTGTCTTTTTTTGGAAAGTATTCACGTTGCATCCAGTTGGAAATTTACCAGCTCAACCAATGCTCTCTGGTTAGTTTGTATTATATTAGTGCAATAGTTGTGGTTTAGTAGCTTCAGTTTGGAATTTCAATCAACCAATTAGGTTGATCTTCTAGTCTTATAGCTATAAAATATGTGTACAATATTCTTCAAGATCTCCAATGATATGGTAACTTCCACTGGCGAAGTTAGGTGTCAAGTCTCGCAGTCAGACTTTAACACTCTTCCTGTGCCAACTGGGTTTCTCTGAGGAGAAAAACTTGGTAAAATTTGATATTTAGGGCATACTTCATCTTCCAAAAATCATGTTGGGTTGTGCTGATTCCCGACTTCATTGACCATGTCACTTTGTTTTACTGTGGGACAATGGTTTTTTCTTGTTACGTTTTTGGTATCCAAACATCTCAGCTTGGAATCAGAAAAAGAAAAGTTAATGCAGAAATCAAAGTCATCAAACAATGTGTAAATTAAATGTCATCCAATTTTATGTGGATGTGTTGCTTTCATGTTATGTAATATCGAAGTGGATGGGATTGCTAACTACTAGCTTTTTTTGACCGCATTGAGGACATTTCAGAACAACATGTTGGTGTCGATCACTGCATCAGCTGAGGAGAGTGAGGAGGAGGATCCACATCATCAGCTGCTACTAACACCCAACAATGACCAAGAACATTCCAGAGACAGACAATTAAGGCTTGTTAAAGATGCTCAGTGAATTTTTCCAGTCTCCCCGCTTGTCATCTCTGATATCTCTAATGCAGCTTATTGATTTCACTTGTATAAATTATATCAGCTTCTTAACCCTATCTTTGTACCTCATTACACAAGCCTTGTACAACTGTTGTATTGTTAAACATTTAAATATTCTCCCAATTTGATGTAGACAGCACAGCCTAGTTCGAGTGGAGATAAGATTGTTCATAAATTCTCTGAAGCATATTTGATTTCTTTTCGTTATTGGGTTTTTCCTTCTTGTCCTTTAATTTTGTGTGTTTTCTATTCCTTTTTCTCTTTCTTTTTTTCTTCTAATAGGTTCCCGATAGGCAAGTTTGGCAACATTTTCTATTCGAGCCAATTTTTCTTAAGCAGAGCTATCAATGCCCTACTCTATTCGCTTGCATGCAAGATTTTTAGAGCCTGAGTTGAGATGAGGGAAAAAAAGGAATGAAGTGTAAAAAGGTTTCGAGATTTTCTAAGATTTTATTAGAAAATGTTTATATTTTTTTTCGCAAGTGAAATAAAGAGGTTGAAGTTAATTCCGCCTTTGAAATTATTGGGTATTTGGATAATTCAAGTATATTGTTTACGAGATCTAAAAATTCTCCTTGCATGCATGCTTGAAGATTTCAAGCCGCAGGACTGAAACCCTGACGGAGGCAATAGTTCGAATGTACTATTTATCGCATTGTATATTAAGCTTGAAACCCCCATCGTTCTTCAAAACCGTGCCTGCTACATAATTAATTTATTAAAAAAATTCAAACTCTACTATAATTACTAAGATCAGTATCTATATGGGCCACTATTTTTACATTTATTAGTAATGTAATTGTAGTTTAAAATAATTTATTCTAGATTAATTTAAAAATTTAATAAGTAAATATGTCAGTATTTAACAAAATAAGTAATTTTAAACTATAGATTACAGAAGGGTAAGACATTTTTTTCATAAGATTAATATTTTTATTAAAAAATTATAATAAAATAGAACTCTCATAAGTGTCCTTCTTAGAATATACTTAAATAATATTTAAAAGCTATGGATGATTTTAAAATAAAGCAGTTATTGTATTAATAAAAATAAATTAGTAATTATGTTCTTATATTATTTTATTACTGTCAAATGATTTAATAAGTTTGTTCGTATTTTATTTTATTAGTAAAAACAAATTTATTAAATTATGTACTAATTAAAAATAATTTATTCGAATAATGACATTAAAACTTAAACTGCTAAACCATTTTTATTCAAGGGGTATTTTTGAATTTCAAAAATATTCTTCATCTATTTCAAGTAGAATACCTGCTTATTCTCACGTTATCCAAAACCATTTGGAATAGCACTGCATTAATTGCACTAAAATAACATGAAATATCAATTTTTATCCAAACAAAAATCTGAAATAACAAATGGAATAAACTATTTCTAAGGAATTATATTTTTATTCTTGAAATAATTTTTTGACATTCAAAGAGGGGACTGAGTCTATGTGAGGAAGCCAATTTGGACATGTGCGGCGGCTTCTGGTCGTTTCTTTTCGGCTAAGTAGATTGATGGAATGGGGGAAGAATGGCCGGTCCATTTCCAAAGTCCATAATTGCAGCAATTGCACCGTCGTCATATGTGAGTTGCAACAGCTGGACCCCTCGTTTAGCTGCCGTAATATATTATCTCCGTCCAAATATAATATAATATTAGGGCTAGATGTAGATTTTTCTGTGCGTGATACCAAACACGCACAGAAATATTAGCGCTGTGACGGAAGGATAACGAGACGGTCAACACAGAGCTGAAATTGTCGAATACCTCTATAAAGTAACTTGCGCGACACGAAGCCTCCAGCTCAACATTCGTATGCCTTAAATTAGCGCGTTTAGAACCTACAGTGTCTCTAGTAGTTAGTTGTTGCCATGGTAGTTTCCCGTTTGATGGGTCTATAAAAATACTGCAAGGCCGCGCCACTTCCTCGCCCCTGCAACGCTCACCCGTTAGAAGGCCAAGATGGCGACCCTCCCTGCCGATCCCAAAGCCCCCTTCCTCCATTCTCTCAAAGCAGACCCCATGGCTCCTTTCTACCGTGTCCACTCTCTTCTCTACTCCCTTGGCATCGTTGCCCTCCTCTACTATCACTCCACCTCCTTCCTTGCCTCTCCCTCCTTCCTCCCTCCCTTCCTCCTCCTCCTCGCCGATCTTGTTCTTGCCTTCATGTGGGCCATAGCCCAGCCCTTCCGGTGGCGCCAGGTCCGCCGCCGAGAGTTCCTCGACCGCCTCATGGAAACAGTCGATCGGAAGGATTTGCCAGCGCTAGACGTGTTTATATGCACGGCAGACCCATACAAGGAGCCACCGATAAGCGTGGTAAGCACTGCGCTTTCCGTGATGGCGTTTGACTATCCGACCGACAGGCTATCGATCTATGTCTCCGATGATGGAGGCTCGGATGTGACTCTTTTCGCGTTTATGGAGGCGGCTGTGTTCGCGAGGTACTGGTTACCTTTCTGCAAAGAGAACAAGATTCAAGAGAGGTCCCCTGAGGCCTACTTTAGGTCTTGTACACGTGGGAACTCTAGCAAGATAAAGGTAAGCATCTCTTTTTCTTTAGTTTCTGCACTGCTTGTAATTTAAAATACGGAGCAAGTCCTCTTTTTCTTTCAGTAGATAAATAAATAAATAACGTCTGAATGCTTTGGTAATAACACCAAATTTCATATGTTAATTAGAAGGCTAGTAGCTTTTCCTTTATATATATATATATATATGAATTCATCAAGGCCTTGGAGCATGAAGAATTACGAGACACAAAGGGAAAGAAACTTTCCAGTCAACAAAGTCCAACGGCTAGCTACAGCAACTGACAAAAAGTTTATGACCGCTAGCTTATCATATTATCGAGATATCGAAGACTATAGGCAGACCGAATGTTTAGATCATGTGCCTTGACTTTAATATACGATTATCAAAAAATTAAAATAAAATAAAATAAAAGCTATCACTCTCAAGTAAGATGCATATTTGATTAATTTCTTTCATTTACTTTTCTTTTTTCTTTTTTGTTTAAAAGTGGAGTTGAAAAAGAAGGTTCAAAGCGAAGAAAGCTATCCAACATCATTATTTTATTAGTTTATTTATAACACTTCATGAATGTCAGATCTTGTAACGAATAACTCCCTAGCCTTGTTTTACGCTTCATTTTTAATTTTTTATATATTTTTTATCATTTAACTTATTTTTAATGTATTAAATTAGGTAATTGAATAATGGGTTCAATTGATAATGTATATAATTCATGCATATAATTAAAATAAAATAAAATATATTTTGTTACAGAGTATGATTACATAGAATATATAAAGTAAGACATTACAATGCCTCATTGATGATGGCAACATTTATGGCCGAAAAGATTGAATGGGAGTGAGCAGAGAAAATCGAGCCATATTTGTCCTATTGCTTGAGAAGAAAAGAAAAATAATTTAATTTTAAAAATAAAACAGCTGGTTTATCTAATAAAATATCAAATTTAAATAACTTTAAAAAATGATTGATGAGCATTGTAGTAAATTTGTGAGCAGATTATATGCTAATGCAAGGTCATATTACCTCTTAAATGAGAAAGTTTAGCCACTTAACCTTCGAAAGTATTGTAAAGATGGGTCGAAGCATGTGGCTCGTGTAGTATAAACATAATAATTTTATAGTTGTAATTGTTGATATTCATTGCATGATTATGACTCCTGATATTTTCTTACTAGGTTTTTTTAAAAAGCTATGATCAAACCATTTTGATTAAAAAATTTTTTTTATTAATTAAATAATCATCCTATTTACAAATTTTTGGCGTCACCTTTTTTTTTTTTTAACTCCATGTCATGATAATATGCATATCAATTAAATATTTATCTTGCATAATTTTTATTTCTTATTCTTTTAGATGATGTATGAAACAATGAAAGAGAAGGTGGAGAGTGCATTGAAGAAAGGTTATGTTAGCAAAGATTTAATCACTTCTCTTGAACAACAAAAGATTTTCAAGAATTGGAAGGGATTTACCCATCATGATCATCCTTCGATAATTCAGGTATTCTTTTCTTATTTTACCATCATCATGTATATGACCTATTAACTTCGTATTGTCATGTAAAAGTAAAAACTAAATCATTGCTTATGTGCTAGCCTGGTAGAATCACACATCAACTTTCTAATAATTCAACTACTTATACAGGCATAAATTCATATTATTTTTTTTTCTGTATTTTTGTTTCCCAGCATAGGAACTATCTTTTCATTGGATGCTAGGTAACTGGCAATTTGCACGCCCAACAAAAACAAACCACCATCTCACAAAAAAGAAGTAATAAACCAAATTTCAATATTTAATTAATTTTGAGGTAAATGGATGATAAAATATATAACAAGCCCTCTTTAAGGAGTAACAGAAAAGAAAGGAAGAAAAAGGATTAAAAAAAAAGGGTGATCAGTTCATGTAACAATAAAAATTGTGCATTTTCTGCAGAGGTTCTTAATTAACCAATATGAAGTGGCATATTAATAATTAGCTTCGCGAAGAAAATGGCACGTATTTTTAACTAAAGGAAGGCATGGAGTCTGCTTCTTATTTTATATCGATCAATATTAAGATGCTCGGCGTGAAACAGGTCTTGTTGGAAAGCAGGAGTGACAGGGATATTAGCGGCAGTGCATTACCAAATCTCATCTACGTATCAAGAGAGAAAAGCGTCGCTTCTCCCCACCACTTCAAGGCCGGTGCTCTCAATACCCTGGTACGACTCTCCAAACTTACCCTTCTCTTGTCCACAAAACAAATGAGTTACCAATTAAACTCGCTTCATCATTTCCCTAATTTCCATTAATCTTGTTGTTTTCAATATTCCATTAAAAGCTCCGGGTGTCCGGCACCATGACGAATGCCCCATTGATCCTCACTTTGGACTGCGACATGTACTCCAATGACCCCCAATCTCCCCTCCGAGCTTTGTGCTATTTTTGGACCCGGCCATGGTTTCCGAGCTAGCCTACGTCCAATTTCCGCAGCAGTTCCAGGGGCTCAACAAGGATGACACCTACGGGTGCGGGCTTAAGACCGCGTTTCATTCTGACCCGCAGGGGATGGATGGGTTCAGCGGGCCACACTACATGGGCACCAATTGTTTCCATTCGAGGAGAGCCTTGTACGGCACGCGTCCCTCAAGCATGACCCCATTGGACTCGCACGACTCGAGCGAACCTTGGGCCTGTAGTTCGTTGCGTTTGGACCCAGTGATGAAGCGGGCTTATGCGGTGGCTAGCTGCACCTACGAGGTTGGCACAAACTGGGGTTCAACGGTAAGTTATAGAATATTATTGTATTGGATTTTTCTAATGTAATGTTACTAATATTATGGTATATGACATCATATGAGTCAAGAGGTCTTCTGTTGCATTATAAACGAAAGTAATTCTATTTAAATAATGACAGTTATTTGCTGGTTAACCCATTATGATAGTTCTAGTACAGCTGCTATAATACTGTTTTATTTGTTCAAACAAGATTGAATTGACAATGTTAATTTTCCATTATTTCTTCATTATAATGGTTTATAAATTATCGTAGGTATTGTTTCATTCCTAATAAATCTACGTTGAGATCGTTTAGTTGGGAAAAAAATAACAGTAAAAAAATTTCGTCCTTATTCTCTTATGTTTCATTGTAAAAAGGAAAGCAACATGGTTGATGGAACTCTCTCGTTTTCTTTTTATTTTTTTATTTTTTTTCTTATGCTCGATCACAAAAGTTTTTTCATAGAGGAAATGGTATCTTCTCTTTTTGCATCCCATTAAAATTTTTTTAGCAAAAAAGGTTTAAAATTATCTCTATTATATTTACTATAGCATATATAATATAATATGGTTTAACAAATTAGTATATAATACATAATATAATATAATATAATATAATATGATGTAATATATTATAATATAATGCAATAATATAATCTATTAGTTCTAATGCAATCTTTATTATGGTGGTATTATAGTTAAATTGATATTTTTAATGTAAAATTACTTCCCACCAAGCACTTGAAAATATTTTCAAAGCTACTTTTCTATATAATTTTTTTGTTAATCAAACATGTTAAAATTTATTTTTCTCTACAGAACTTTTTCTAGAAAAATATCTAACAAGAACTAAGATGTAATAGAGTAAATAACAAAAAATTATTTAGTCCATTGTATTGGAAGGCTAATGATTTTATATCAAAATTATATAGAAATACTAATAGAAACATATATTGACATTCTATGCCTCATGTGTTGTTTGTAAATTTATGTGTATGATTTCTGGGTAAATGGTATTGTAAATTTCTACAGATTGGAATTAGATATGGATCGCTTGTTGAGGATTACTACACAAGCTTTCATCTACGCTGTGAAGGTTGGAGGTCTATATTTTGTGATCCCGAGAGGCCAGCATTCTTGGGTGATGCTCCAAAAAGTTTGAACGATGTCTTTAGCCAGTCCGAGAGATGGTGTGTTGGGCTCTATGAGGTAGCCTTTTCAAAGTATTGTCCCCTCATCTTTGGAATCAGAAGGACTTCCATACCTGTGGGCTTACATTATGCATACTATGCTTTTTGGGGATTTTGGTGCATTCCTGTTGTAATCTATGCTTTTCTCCCACAATTGGCTCTTATCTACCAAAAGTGCTTGTTCCCAAAGGTATTCTTCTGATTTTTATATTTAATACCAATAGACATAGGCACACATGCGAACAAGTGTAAGAAGAACTTAATTTTTTTAAAAAAGTCAAAATACTATTTTATCTTATTTTTGAAAATATGAAATTATTTACATATCTTATTTTTTGAAAAAGAAAAATTCATGTACGCATGTCTTTATCATGGTAGAGTATGTAGGAATTTTTCTATTTGTTTACATTTAAATGGCCATTGCATGTTTAGTCCATGTAGATAGAGTTTTTCATTATCAGATTTATGTAACGTTTGTGTTCACAAGTAACTCCAACTTCTAAAGCAATTCATATGCCATCATAATATGCCAAAATTAGATCATAGTTTAAGTTGCAGCACTCAAGTTCTCTAGTATTAACATAGACTCAGCATGTGACCTACAAGAGGCTAGAGCTTTAATAATTTTTTTATTTCCTCATTGGTCTATTCGGAAGAGAAGGATGACATGATTTATTGCATTGCAGGTTTCTAATCATGGTTCTACCTATATGCCTACCTTTTCTTGGATGCCTACATTATAAACCTTGTCGATTTACTTCTGGCTGAGGGAACATTTTATAGGTGGTGGAATGGTCAAAGGATGTGGATGGCCAAAAGCCTCACATCTTTCCTCTTTGCAGCTATCCAGTTTGCATTCAATCAAGTTGGCATATCCACTCCAACTTTTACTGTGACCAGCAAAGTCACGAAAGATGAGCAAAACAAGCGATATGATAAGGGGATATTTGATTTTGGTGTAACATCCCCATACTTTATTCTTTTAGGTACAACAGCTATCGTAAATCTAAGTTCCTTCCTCATGGGGATTGTGAAAGCTATAAGAATCGAGGGAGTTTTCGATGAAATGTTCGTGCAGTTGTTCTTATCAGGATTCATTGTTGCCAATTGCTGGCCTATCTATAAGGCCATGTTTTTGAGAAAAGACAGTGGGAAGATGCCAGGAAATGTTATATTAATCTCAACCATGCTGGCAGGTTTCCTTCATTTCATTGGATATTTTGTGTTCCTAATGTGAGTTGGTGTATGCTTTCAGCAAACAAAGCTGGAGGATAGTAGATCATGTCTGAATCTAATTTATCAAATGAAGCATATCTTATATAATATTGTTTAGTTTGTATCTAAGAAATGTTGCATGTGTAGAATGGCACGTTTTTGATATAAATCAAATATATCTGCTCAAGATTTAAGCAGCATCAATGTAAAACAAATAATAATGATGAAAGAATCAAAAAAGAGAAAAATATATATATTAGAAATAAGGAGCTTGGTGCTGTCTTTTCTCTCCAACTGCCTCACAAAACACTTAAGGTCTATGGATATCCAATAGAACTAAAACACTTCTTTTGAAATTTTTATCTCTTTTAGCTTTCTAAGAGAGTAGGATTACATATGCTTATATAGAGAAAGAATCCAAACCATCTTACATGGACTAAGATTCATGTTCTACACATATTAGGAAATATATCTATGTTAGGCTTATTATTTTATTGCTAATCAAATATGTATGAATTCTTATTCACTCATTACAAAGTTTGTTAAAATTAAAAATTAATTCTTATTTTTAGGAAGTTTTTAATGACTCTCAACACTCTCTTTTATTGTAAACTTTATGTTAACAATGCCAATCTTGTCATATAAAGCTTCAAACCACTTGATGGACAATCCTTTAGTAAAAATATCCACCAACTAATTCATTATAGAAACCAGAAGCAAACCAGCTTCCTCATTTGCAATCTTTTCTCTAATGAAGTGATGATGAACTTTGATATGATTTGTCCTTATATGGAATACTAGATTTCTTGCCAATCAAATAGTACTTATGTTGTCACAATAAAGAGAAATAGTATGATCAATGTCTTGACATAAATCATGAAACAACTATATGAGCCTATTCAACTCTTATACTCTTATCACACCTGAATTACACTTTTTATCTTGTTTGAGAGTACTAATCTCATTCTCCAAAAATTGAAGCCAAGCCTTATTATATTTTAAGTGTATGTTACATGAATATTCATTAATATGTTGATGATTATCTTTATTTACATTAATTTGGAGAATATGCATTGGCTTTCCAGCCTTAATCTTCTACATTCTCCTCACTTCTATATTATCAGGAGTCTCTAATGGCATCATCATATCTATTCTATTCATGATCACCCATAAATATTACGCAATCAAATATGACTTGATCCCAGACTTCCAATAACATAATTAGTATTGTTCAATTTTTTATTTTCAATAAGAAATATGGTAGTAGTCTTAGCCATGATTCATCTGTTGAATCGCTAGAAGAAAGAAGAAAATAAGAGTCTAAATATTTACACTAGAGCATCATAAATTTGGCAAGTGGGTAGCGCAAGAATAAGTGATTGATTGTTTCAAGCTGACCATCCAGAGCAAACACTTAGTGTTAACTGTGCAACCATTTTTTCCTAGGATTTTCTTAGTATGGAGATGTTTTTCTAGGGGCCAGCCACGTATGAATTTTGTGTGTGTGTGTGTGTGTGTGTGTGTGTGCTGGAACTTCAGCTTTCCATAATGCATCGGAGTAGGGGTAAATAAGACCTCTCATGCTGCTAAACTTGTTTAAGTCATTAGTTGTTAACTTCCAAATTGGCTTGTGATTTACCCTCAATGGATTTATATTAGAGAGTAAAAGTTGTAAACATTAAATATTGTTAAAAGTGCGAAGTGTACTTAAGCACAAAGAATTCTTGGATTTTAGGTGCAAGACATAAAATACAGGCATACACCTGAGCAAAGTAAGGTACATATTCTTTAAATAAATAATAAAATAATTTATATAAGCAAAATTTATAACATAATAAAAAAAGCTAAAATTCATAATAATAATATATTTAGCCTATTGGTTCAAAAAAAAATCTCCTCTTTCTTAGTTGAAATTTATAGTCTTTCAATGCTTTTCCTCTTCTTTCTCATATTATAACATAATTCTTGATGTTCATTTCTTTGACTTCTAATTTTTAGTTTTTTTATAGAGTAAGAAAAATAATTGTGTATGAAATAATGCATCATAAAGTTAATACCGTTTAATAAATATAATAAAATTAAAAAATATATAACAAATATAGCTTATTGAGAAAGGTGTGCTTATCTTGTCCTTCAAATCAAACTAAAAGTATGTTCCTTTTTCACCTCATGTTTATGTAGATGAAGGTATCTCATCGTGAATATAAAAAGTATCTAATCCTTAGTCTCTTATGCTTTAGACACATCTTAGGGTATAAGAAGTGTTCAATCCTTTGTAGTTTGTGCCTTGCGCCTTGTATAAGTGTGCCTTAAACACACCTTTGACAACACTACAAACGTTTAATCTCATCCACTTCCTCTTGGCATAACGTTTTTTGTACATTATTTTTCTACTAGCACTTCTCCATCTCCATTGAGATTTGCAAAGCAACAGTGCTTTTGAGGCTTTCACGTGGTTATCTTAAGAAAAAAAAGATTCAGAGCTATATTGTCCACCCAAGGGTCTTCTTGGAACTGATCAATCGCTATTTTAAAGTTTGATTGTCAAACAGTTCCAAAATGTTTTTCATCTTGTGATGTCTCTCCAGATATGAGAGAGGCTAGCAGTATAATTTATTGGTCTAGGACCTAGTTTCCTTGTAACACCCCAAATCTATCTATGACCTAACTAACTCCATTAGTGGACCGAAACCACGTGGCCCAAAAATTCGAGTAGAAGTTAATGGGTAGCAAGTGAACTTGAGTTATAAGTACATAACACATTTTTTTCCATCCAATATAGGACTAAATTTGGGGTATCATAATACAAAGTTAAATGGTATCAGAGCCGACCTGAATGTATGAAAGTTGGTGGGTAGGAAGAAAAGGCTACCCACAGGATGGTGAATTCTGGTTAGCTTGTGGCCTGCGATGAAGACGTTGCATTATAAGAAGGAAAGACTGTGATACCCCAAATTTAGTCTTACATTGGATGGGGAATAAATGTATTATGTGCTTATAATTCAAGTTCACTTGTTACTCATTAACTTTCACTTAAGTTTTTGGGTCATGTGGTTTCGGCCCGCTAACGAAGTTATTAGTTGGGTCATAAGTAGGCTTGGGGCGTTATATTCCTTCTTGAGTATAATGTGATTGAATAAGTGTCCATCTATAATTGGACTTGAATAAGAGATTCATATCTTTAGATAGTGTTCGATACAAAAAATGCGATCCCTTGATAAGTGTACAGGATAGAGTTTATCTAGGGATATCTCCTATCTATCCCATAGATCATATCAAATGCAAAAAGTAAATCCATGAGAGAACTCTTTCTTATCCCCCTCTGGTTGTATTTGATTGGAGGGATAGAAGGAGATATCCCTAAAAAAATTGACTTAAACCCTAAACACCCTTACAATTTCTAATACAACAATTGATTTGGATGGTTTGATCTTAGATCAAACGGTCCAGATTAACCCGCCATAGCTAGATAATCAGCGGTCCAGATCAAACGGCCTCCCTCTCTCTCTACCCTTGGTGTGAGCGTGCGTCTGAAGACAGAAACAAGGCATGAAACAAGGTGGATGATGGACCGAGGAGATGCGACAGGAGTGGCCGAGGCGGGTCTATCACCGGCCTTATGCTCGACGAGGTCGATGAGGCAATCGTTGCGAGGGTCGCAAGCCTTACGCATTTTTTTCTGTTGAAAAGAGTGAAGAGTTCGGAGCAGAGCTAGTTGGTTTTCTCCAGGGTGATTTTCCTCTAAATTTATCGACCTTATATTTATTTGGTGCATGATAAGCAATACCATCCGTCATCTGGAATCCCCCTCCGCCCCTTGCTAATATCGTCCATGAATTTTTGAGATTGCTCTTTATAAAAACCAGTGAAGACAAGCAACTGGCTAATATATTCATGCTGAGCAAAATGAATAACCAGCACATACATGAAAAACAAAGTAGAAAATAGCTCAACTGATATCATATGGAATTTTGAAACAGTTGAACATCACAAAGATCCATGAATGCAAGAGCAAAAATATCTAGACCTCCGGCAGTAGCAAAAGAGAAGGTCACTGAAGATAGCAAAATAAAAGGCTAAAAACATCACAAAATAACAGGGCACATATTATAGGTAAAGTTTAATCAACCTCCTCCATCTTGATGCCCTCTGCACCAGCATCCTCCAATGAAGGCATTTCAGTATCTGCATCCACTGTTCTGGAATCCTCATCAATGTTGAGACCCAATTTTAGAATGCGGTGGATCCGGTTGCCAAACGTGTTGGGGTCTTCAAGGCTAAAACCAGAGATGAGAAGAGCAGTCTTAAAAAGCAGCAGCACAATGTTGTTCACAGATTTGTCATTCTTGTCTGCCTCTGCCCACTTCCTCAACTCCTCCATGATGGGGTTCTTTGGATTAATCTCCATGGTCTTCTTGTTGGACATGTAGCCAGCCATGCTTGAGTCCCTCAGGGCTTGCACCTTCATGATCCTCTCCAAGTTGAGAGAGAGCTTCGGGTCGGATCAAAGGTCGGAAGAGGAGCGAGGAGAAGCCGCAACCAGGTAAGGGCTTGATAGCTTAGAAAGTCGAATCAAATTAGAAAAAGAGAACAGCTTTACGAGGCCAAGAATCCTCAAAATCGAAGAAAATCCAGGGTTCAGCGGCCAGATCTATGAAGAGAAGAGAAGAAAGAGCAAAGTCGGAGCAGGAGATGGGAAGCAGAAGATCGAGAGACGGAGTGAAAGATCGGAAGATGGGAGCAAAGATTGGAAGCGAGAGATGGGAGCGAAAGATTGGGAGACAGGAGATCAGGGCAATGGTCGCTCGAACGGGAGGGGGAAGAATGAAAGGACACGAAAGAAAATTTTTAGGACAAAACCAATTTTTTTATGATAAATATGCCCTCAAGGGATAGCTGGAGAGATAACCAGCTATTCTTGGGGTCCCTAGGGAATAAGTTCAGGAGGTTAAACTTTTTCAGAGTTATCTCCTATAGTTATAGTTTTTGATAGTGTTTGGATGTTAAAAAGTTATTCTGAGAATAGGAATACGAATTCTCAAGGAATAGCTTATTTTTCTTGTTATTTTAGATTTTATTTGGATGAAAATCTGATATTCCATGTTATTAGTGCAATTAATGCACTGTTGTTCCAAATGATGTTTGGATGACATGGAAATAAGCATGTATTCTACTAGGAATAGATGAATTTTTTAGAAATCACAAACATACCCCTGACCAAATGAGGAGAAAAAATTATTTATCAATTTAATTTTTAATGTAATGACTTGAATAAATTATTTTTTATTAATAAAAAAGTAATAAATTTATTTTTGATTAGTTAATAAAGTAATAAATTATTTTTTATTAATAAAATAAAACAAGAACATATTAAATAAATTGTTTTATTAAAAGAAAAAAATAAGAATATACTTAATAAATTATTTTCTATTAATAAATTAACTATATTATTTTAATATCATCATAACTTTTAAATATTGTTTAAGTATATTCTAAGAAGGACACTATTTATGAGAGTTCTTTTTTATTTTAATTTTTTAATAACAATCTTCATGTTTTGAAAAAATATGTCTCACCCGTTCCTAATCTATAGCTTTGAATCAATTATTTTGTTAAAATTTGACATATTAATTTATTAAATTTATTTTAAATTAATTTAATTTTAAATTATATTAAATAAATATAAAAAAAAGTTTATATAGTTACTGATCTTAATAATTACACCAGCATTTGGATTTTTTAATTATCCATGTACTTGGCACATTTTGAACAGTGATGGAGGCTTCGAGCTTAACGTACAATGCGATAAATTAAAAAGTTTAGAAATAAATAGATGTGTTTCCAGATGGCTATATATATATATATATAGTAGTTTTATCATTTTATTAGGCCCTTACTTATTTTTGTTGGTATGCTTCATTAGGAATGTTGCAATGGATGGATGGTTTGAGTCATGCATCCATAAAGTTCACAGGCATCCTTTCAGACCAATCTAGAAGATGAAAAGGCTGTAATACCAATCAGATGCATTGAACCCTGCTTCAATTTATTAGGAGAAGACATTGATACCAATCAAGCCCATCACTCCGCTAGAATCCAATACCAGTTTTATCAACTATGCAATTGGTTGGCAACCTTCAGCCAATAGCACATTCATGATCATGCTCATGAAAAACATGGACGACCAATCAATAGGATACAAAATATTACTCCAAATACAACTAAGGTGAATGAGTATCATAACAGTCACTAAAAGTAGGTGTTTTTAGACACAACACATCATCCTCATGCCTATAATGGATCCTTATTAAATGATACTACGCTTTTTGTGCAGCCTTACAAAACAAGCAATACTACATTTGTAGCAAAACATAGGCTAACAAGCCATCACTGGTGAAGCAAGATGGTCCAAGGCTCAGGCATCATCAAGAGCAAGAACGCCTGGAAGAGACTTGCCTTCTAACAGCTCCAAGCTTGCACCACCACCAGTTGAAATGTGGCTTATCTTGTCAGCAAGCCCGGCTTTCTCCATAGATGCAACAGAGTCGCCTCCTCCAATGATTATTGTGACACCATTCTCACTCAGCTCAGCCAACTTGTCTGCAATTGCTTGGCCAATCAAAATGTGTGAGACTATGTTCCACAATAAGAGAAAGCTTGAGAATGTTATGTTCTTCATCACTTACCTGAATTCCTACTGCAAACTTGTCAAACTAGAAGACTCCCATCGATCCATTCCAAATGATTGTCTTGGTGCTGAGTAGAGTTTCACTGAAAGTCTTGATGGCGTCAGGTCCAATGTCAAGACCCATCCAACCATCTGGGATCCCAGATGCAGGAACAACCTAAAGAGACAGAAAAAGAGGTGTTAAACATCAAACTTACAGCCACTATCTTTTGAACTCCATCACCAATGCAGTCATCAGCCACTCAAGTAGTTTGAATGAATCAAGGAATCAGAAACAAGAAACACTGTTCATTCAAAGCCAGATCCATGAGTTATATATATCATAGCCAAGAAATGGAACAGAGGTAGCAAGTTCATTCAACATAAGAAAGTGAAGTCTTGCATTAGATGCAGTAAATTTATGAAGTGAACAACATCCTCGGTCCATGGTAGCTGCTGCTGAGGCCAAGCTTAGATCGGACAGTGAACAACATCCTCCTCTGTCTTTGTTGGAGAAGTGGTTGCTGAAGGAGGCAACAGGACAAGCATATCTCATGGAGTTATCTGCTGATTGCTGCTCAAATGTTATGTTCCAATAGTTCTTATCATGCCATTATAATATCTAACAGCAATGCATGAGATAAAGACACCTGTCATGCCATTATAATATCTTACCATTTATTTAGTTCAAATACCAATCCAGATGTATTGCAACATCAAAAGCAAATCAAGAAAGAACTCACCTGACAGCATTCATACCAATGGCACATATCAAAGGATTCCACACCTGTAAAATAAAACATAGTATTTCTTCCACACAGTTTTGCTCATAAAAAATGATAGAAGCTCACAATGAATTTCCTTATGTATCAGTTTTCTGGAGTGGGTCATTAATCATCAATTTCAACAAGAAATATAAGAAAGAACTCACCTGAATCTTATCTACAGAAAATCATTGAATTCTCACCTCCATAGTCAGCAATTACATACTGAAATTCAGCCCACAAAATCATTAATTTTTATCAAAATCCTAAACTCGGAACATTAGATTTAGCATTCATCATATGACTACTACGAATAGCCATGAATCCAAATAAATCATCCATAAGAGGCAGCTTTCAAACCATAGGCATTTTAGGTCATAAATAAAATTTGAAAATCAAAATAGACTAACAGCAAAGGCAAGCTGCCCTAACATCCAACTGAGACTCAAATATATCAACTGTGATGAAATAGTAGGAACGAGTTCAACATGAAACCAGTTTTCCAAAAAAATATGAAGATAATAGTACAAGAAATAGACCAATTCCTAAAAAAAAACTAGATTAGATTAAAATTGTCAATATTACGACATAGCTGCCTACTTTTTAATGGATGATTGATTTTGAATCCAATTTCATCATCGTTCATGCTACCTACCCACATAATCCAGCTGCAAGATATAGGGACATACAGTAAATTGGCTCAGGAAGGCATTATCAGCAGTTATTTTCTGACGGTCACAATTTGCATGCATCCAATTCAGAAATGCTATGCGTCTGCCTAACATCATGGCCCTCAGCTTTGATAGAGTGCCAAACTGTGATGCCTTACAATGATTGCATTTAGAAATGCCCTCCAAGTCATGATTTTACAGTCGACACTTCAATATCAAAAGGATAAAGCAAATATTTGTACTCAATATCAATGGCACTGCAACCACCAAAAAGCAACACAGGTTTATATTCCAATTCAGCAAAATATTATCAAAACTTCAATGTCAAAATATGTTACTTCAAACTAGTGCAAGCTTGCCTAATATTCTCCCAACAATATAATTAAACAACAAAATGAGTACTGAATAACATACTGTTGGCCCATATGGCAACCCAAGAGGGGGGGGGGGGGGGGGGGTTATTGGGTTCTTTAAAAAATTTACAATTAAAATTAATCTCCCAAGATGAATGTGCACAAGTAAAGTGTAGAGAGTATAATGATATGAATGCTGAGCACAATATAAATTAGAGAGAAAAGAGAATAGATAAGCACGACAAACACAAAGGATTTATAGTGGTTCGGTGTTAGCTACACCTACATCCACTCCCAAGCAATTCTTGGGTACGCACTATAATCACCCTGATTACAGCAGAGTTGTTTTACAAGATCACAACTCGAACTTGTTGTTTTACAATGGGATCACAACGAACTCAGCCGATTTTCACAGGTTCACCAGCACACAACCTAACACAAGCTAATCTTAGCTTACCGAGGTCAACTACCTCACTTGATTTAATCCCCTGATTGAATCAGAAAATAAATAAATTAAGTAAATGATTACAACAATATAAAAGCTCCTCAAATGAGCAGATAAATAATATAAGTAAAAATAAGAATATATAGAAAAGCCTAATTAGAAGCTGTTTGATGTTGAGCTTTTCTTCTTTTCTTCTTTTTCTCTTTCTTCTGAATGATCTTTCATAAGATTGAACTTAGGCTCTTGAAGAAATGTTGGTGTAGAGAAGATGAAGAACTAGGGCTCTTGCTTTTCTTCTTCTAATTGATGGAAATTCTTCGGATTTGACTTTTGAAAGCTTTTGGATTTCTCTTCTATCTCTTTTGGACGGTTAGGCTTTGAATAAGAGTTTTTCCTCTTTGATATTTCTCTCTTTTTTTTCTTCTCTACATTTTGAACTGTCGGAATGCCTTTTTATAATCTCTCTTAATCCATGTTTTGATGCAAAGTAGCTGTTGAGAGTACTTATGGATGAGTTCAACATGCAAAGGGAAAGAGCCGTTGAAGAGTATTTGAAGAAATATGACCGTTGGAGCCATTTCTGACAAATCTAAAAGTCGCCTCTGACAGATTAGAGTCAACTCTAATATGGCCAAGTGTTGGCTCTAAGTCGGATTTCCTATAATAGAAAGAAAATATTCATCGTGGAGTCAGCTCTAGAATTCTGTGGGGTTGACACAACGCAAGCTGGAGTCAGCTCTAATTTCCTTGGGATCGACTCTAACAGTGTCCCAAAAAAATGTAGTCTCTGTTCTCAGGTTAGAGTCGGCTCTAACTCTGCTAGAGTCAGCTCTAAAATCTGAAGCAGAAAGACAGTTCACTGTAACTCAGGTTAGAGTCGGCTCTAATTTTCTGAGTTGGCTCTAAACCATGCCGAATGTGCCAAACAGTTCCGATACGCTCCGGAGTCGACTCTAATGCTTTGGAGTTGGCTCTAAAGTCTGAACTTCGATACATACCACTAAAAAATTAATTCAAGACCATTTTTGTATGAATTATAAACACTTAATCTTTCTAAATTCCTGAAACACTTATCAATCTTATTAGTATCATAGGGAATATACTCATGGCTTTTGTTAATCATCAAAATCAATAAATGGGTCAACAATCTCCCTTTTTGATGATGACAAAAACATTGAGTATATGCATAATCAATTAATGCATAATTATCAAAATAAGCAAATTCATAATTATACTTGACTTTTAATAATGTTAACCAAAAGTAATTCAAATAATTTTCTTATGTATCATACAAATAGAATCTTCAAATAGGATTTTAGCAACATAATTAAGCTCTCCCTGAGTGAGAACAACTTAATTAAGCTCCCCCTATGTATGTGTATACAATATATCCATTTAAGTCATACGCATATATACTCATTCTTCCCCTTTTTTGTTATCAACAAAAAGGTTAAGAAGTCATAGGGTAGACATTGCTTAAAATGCAGGAATTGAATATTTAGAATTTAAAATGCAAGTGTCAAGGCTGATTTCATATAAAATACCATTGAGTACGAAGTATCAATAACATGTTAAGACAAGATAATCACAACAAGATACATTGATTCTAATCACAAAAAATGATACCATTTGTCCTAGATACAAACTAGTTTTCATATGCTAAACTTAAAATCTAAAGATAGCTTGAGATAGATTGAAGTTGATTGGATTGAAGTAGAATTGACTTGGCTTGGCTTGGAGAAAGCATCATCTTAGAATCTTCTTAAGTTCTGCCAAAATCTGTCCCATTCCTTTTTCTTGAACGTTCATAAAGTCATTAAGCATTCTCTCAACTAGAGAAGCAACTGCCATGACTTTCTCTTGAAGCTTTACATTACTTCTGGAATAAGTGTCAAAGTCACCTCCAATGTCCTTAATTTTGTCAAATATCAATTTCAGATCAGTCTTCAGGGCATCAGAAGAGGTGCTAAATGATGATTCAATCTCATTGACTTTTTCTTCCAAAGTGTAGCACAGTCATCTTTAATTTTAGCCTCATGCTCTGCCAACAGGGCTTTGAGCTGCTCAATTTGTCTATCAGAAAATTCAGATGAACTTTAGACAAAAGTGGTTGTAACTGCTGGTGCTGCTGGGGGTGCCGAAATGCTTAGTCCAGATGAAGAGTGTCTCAGATGGTCCAGCCTCTGAAGGACCAGGGACTGCAGTATCAGCTTCAGCTGCCCTTTCTTCTCCATGTCCTTTCCTTTGCAATTGACCATTCACTTTCTTGAATCCCATACGGTGAAGTGTAGCAATGTTATAGTAATCCGTATGTCTCAATTTCTTCATTGGCTCATTTTCCAAAATATTTACTCTTTGACTTTGAAAAGCTAAGTCAAAATCATTCCATATGGCAAAGTGGATCTTTTCTTGCTACGGCCTCTTTCATATATCCAATCATCATTCCAGTTAGATTGATGGGTGTCCCATTACTACACAGTCCATAACAACTATATCCCTTTCGGAAACATATTCAAACCTTTTTTTTTGGAAAAAAATCCTACTGCATATGTTATGTAACAGTCTTAATTCCAAAGGTAATTGATTTGCACTTATTTCTCAAAATTGACATATCTTTTCCTAATATCCTTGATAGTACTTCTCCTCTTTCACTGTATGAGGTAGTAATCATTCCAATCACATGAATTTCCAACAAATTTCCTAAAATTTCAGAGGTTAGGTGAATCGAGTTCCTCTAACAGAGTTAACTATTTCACCATCTTCTCTACTCAGATTATGATAGAATTCCTTTACTAAACCAGGGTAGGTGGGGACGTCGAGTGAGCATACCTTTTTCCATCCCATTTCCTTTAATTGCTTCCCTAGAGTAAATCCTTCAGAATCAAAGAAATTAAAATCAACCCTCCTTCCAGTGGTGATAGCTTTCTCAGCCAAGAGGTCAATCTGGAGTGAAGGTGGAGTGGGAATCAAGCTAGGAGTCGAGGAAGAAGAGGTGGAAGATGAGCTCGGAGAGGGTTGCCTCGCCGGACGCTGAGCGGTCCTCCTCCCGGTGGTAATAGTGACTCCAATGGCAGATGTACGATGTTTGGGAGCCATTTGAGGTCAAGAGAGGATGGATTCAAAAGATTTTGGGTTTTGGAATAGATAGAGAGAGATTTGGAGTGGATTGGAGTCAGATGGAAATAAGAAGGTATCGACTCTGCCCAAGATAAATCAAAAGGGGACCACTTAGAGTCGGCTCCCACAAAGCGAGGTGTCGGCTCTAAATTACTAACATAGTCAGCATCCGAAATAGAGTCGGCTCTGCAGTAGCAGGTGTCAGATCTAAAAAACAGACAGAAAGCACATAAAATTAGAGTCAACTCCAACATAAATGGTGTCAACTCCAAGATAGTTTCAGTGAGAGTTTCAAACAATCTGAAACTTGTCAAAATGATCATAAAACTTTGGATAAATCTTCCTTAGAGTGTGGTAAATCCAGAAATTCAAATATCTAGATAAATTTTCCTTAGAATCATAGGAGGATCTTCAAGAAAATGATTGAATCTAGATAGTCATTCCTAGAAGATTTAAAATCATTCTGATGGATCATAAACTCCTAATTCTCCTCTAAGATAGCAAATCTCTCTTCACTTAAGGGTTTTGTAAATATATCAGCTAATTGTTCATCAGTACATATATAATCAAGACAAACATCATTATTAGCTACATGTTCTCTAATGAAATGGTGTCTTATCTTTATGTGTTTAGTTTTGAATGTTGAATAGGATTTTTTTCAAATTTATTGCACTAGTATTGTCACATCTAATTGGAGTTTTATCAAGTGTTATACCATAATCCTCAAGTTATCGCTTAATCCAAAAATTTGAGCACAGCAACTTCCAGCTGCAACATATTCAACTTCAGCAGTTGAAAATGCAACTGAATTTTGCTTTTTGCTAAACCAAGAGATTAAGTTACTGCCTAAGAATTGGTATGCACAACTTGTGCTTTTTCTATCCAATTTACAACCAGCGAAATCAGAATCAAATATGCAATCAGATTTAATGTTGAATCTCTAGAGTACCATAATCCTACATTTTTAGTTCCATTTAAATATCTGAGAATTCTCTTTATAGCAATTAAGTGAGATTCTTTAGGTTCAGACTGATATCTAGCATATAAACATACAACAAACATAATATCAGGTCTACTAGCTGTTAAATAAAGTAGAGAATCAATCATACCTCTATAATATTTTTTATTTACTTGCTTACCATCTTCATCTTTATTGAGTTTGCTTGAAGGACTCATAGGTGTGCCAAGAGGTTTAACTGATTCCATACCAAACTTCTTAAGAATTTCTTTAGTGTACTTTGTTTGGTTGATGAAAATCCTTTCTCTTTCTTTTTTGATTTGAAGTCCAAGGAAGAAGTTAAGTTCTCCCATCATGCTCATTTCAAATTCCCCCTGCATTAACTTTGCAAAATCTTGACAAAGAAGATTGTTAGTAGCACCAAATACTATATCATCTACATAGATTTGTACTACTAGTAAGTCTTTTTCTTTTCTTTCAAAAATAGGGTTTTATCAACATTTCCTCTGAAAAAATCATTTTCAATCAGAAATTTACTTAACCTATCATACCAAGCTCTAGGAGCTTGTTTTAAACCATAAAGTGCTTTGTGTAGTTTAAAAACATGATTTGAAATTCATGATCTTCAAAACTAGGTGATTGTTCAATAAAAACTTTTCATTTATAAAACCATTTAAGAATACTTTTTACATCCATTTAAAATAAATTAATGTCATGCAACATGCAAATGCAAGTAACAACGTAATGGCCTCTAATCTAGCAACAGATGCAAAGGTTTCATCAAAATCAATTCCTTCCTCCTGATTATATCCTTTTGCAACTAATCTAGCTTTTTTCTAATAACAATGCCATTTTCATATAATTTATTTCTAAATACCCATTTGGATCCTATAACTGGATAATCTTTGGGTCTATCAACTAGGGTCCATACTTTATTCCTAGTGAATTAATTTAATTCCTCTTGCATGGCTAGCATCCAATTACTATCTTTTTCGGCTTCTTCAATTGTCTTGGGTTCTATATGAGATACAAATGCAAGATGATTACTGATATTTTCATTGATGATCTAGTTCTTACACATTGAGATGGATCACCTATGATTAAATCCTTTGGATGACCATAAGCATATCTTCAATCTCTAGGTAGATCTATATCATTAAGAGTAGTATCAATACCATCATCCTTAGGTGAGTCATCATCCTTAGCTTCAGGTTCATGATCTGAAGATACATCGACATCTAATTTTTTAAGATCTCTTTTAAGTAAATTAGTATCTTCCTCATCGTCTATCTTTTCAGAACATGATACTAAAGATTCATCAAACACTACATGAATTGACTCTTCTACAATCAGATACTTCTTATTGAATACTCTATAAGCTTTGCTAGAAGTAAAATATCCTAAGAATATACCTTCATCTGATTTTGCGTCAAACTTTCCAAGATTGTCTTTACCATTATTATGAATGAAATATTGACAACCAAATGCATGAAAATAACCAATGTTGGATTTCCTATTATGCCATAATTTATAGGGAGTTTTCTTAAGGATTGGTCTAATTAAGGCTCTATTTAGGATGTAACATGCTGTGTTTATAGCTTTCGCCCAGAAATACTTTGGGAGTTGGCTTTCACATAGCATGGTACGGGCCATATCTTCTAGAGTTCTATTTTTTCTTTCTACAACTTCATTCTGTTGAGGTGTTCTAGGTGCTGAAAAATTATGATGAATACCATTTTCAATGCAAAATTTTTAAATAATTGATTTTTAAATTCAGTTCTATGACCACTACACTATGGTGGTGTTTTTCTCATTTGTGTCTTTCTTGAAGAATTTTAGAAATATCGAGAAAGTATAATCTTTGTGAGCTAAAAATAATACCCAAGTGAATCTAGAGTAATCATATATTATCACAAGACCATATTTCTTTCCTCCTAGACTAGGGGTTCTAGTAGGTCCAAAAAGGTCCATGTGTAGTAGCTCGAGTGCCTATAGGTGGAAATAATATTTTTTTGATTTGAAAGAATTCCTAGTTTGTTTTCCAAATTGACATGCATCACAAACTCTATTGTTTTTAAAATCTAATTTTGGAAGACCTTTAACTAATTCCATTCTAAGCAATTTTGAAATTAAGTGTGTGCTTGCATGACCTAGTTTACGATGCCATAGCCATCCAATCTCATTTACCTTAGCATTATCAGTGATTAGGCAATGGTTACTAGTATATAGATTATCCAAATCAATTAAGTATACATTGCCATTTCTATTTTCAACAAATGTAATGCTATTATCAATGGGATTCGATATAGTGCAGATAGAAGCTTCAAAGAAAACTTTGAAACCTTTATCGCAAAGTTGGCTAATGCTAATTAAGTTATGTTTTAATCCATCTACATATAAGACATTTTCAATAAAAGTGGATGGAGTGATCTGAATTTTATCAAAGCCCATGATGTGGCCTTTACCGTTATCTTCAAATGTTACAACTCCTCCTCTTTTAGCTTCAAGGGTGATGAATTGCTCTTTATCATCTGTCATGTGTCTTGAGCAGCCGCTATCAAGATACCATTTTCTTTTTGATCCTTTGGTCGCAAGACACTCCTGCAAAGCAATCATATATTTTGTTTAGGTACCCAAGCTTTCTTGCGTCCTTCATGGTTAGTAGCAATAAACAGTTCCTTTTGGAACCCATATTTTCTTACCTTTATGACTTATGTTCTTATGAGATATTTTGTAATTACATTCATAAGATTTATGTCCTTTTATGCTACAATGGTAACAGAAAATATCATTTTTGATTGGTTTCTTTATGAAGAAATTGTTAACAAATTTTGTTTCATGTGTGGTTATACCCTAAACCAGCTTTATCAAAAACAACTCTTTGATTGTTTAAAAGTAAGTTAAGCTTTTCTGAGCTATTAGTAAATTTATCAACAATTTTTTATATTTTTAATTTCTTTCTTTAAATTTAGATTTTCAATAGAAATTAATTCTTTTTCCTTTAGTATATCTTCCTTTTCAAATTTTATATTCTCAATTTCAAGAACAAGTTTATTTTTCTTTTTAAGAAGATCTAGATTTTTAGTTTTCAAGGTTTTGTTTTTTGTTTTAAAATCTTAAAATTATTAAACAATTCATTGAAAGCATCATATAGTTCATCAAAAGTAAAATCATCATTGGGGGTTTCAGAATTTACCTCATTTTCATTATTTGCCATGAAACATATGTTGGCAACATCTTGTTGATCATCTTCGGATGAAGATTCCTTGCTGTCGCTCCAAGTTGCAACATATGCCTTCTTCTTCTTTTTGTATCCCTTCTTAAGTTGAGACATTTGGATATGAAATGTCCCAGTTTCTTGCATTCATAACAGATCAAGGGATCTTTCTCTTTATCCTTATCCTTTTTTTTCTCCTTCCATCTTAATACCCGTTTTTCTCTTGTGGAAGGGTCTCCTTCTTTGCATAAACTTTTTGAATTTCTTTGCAAGGAGAGCGGTCTCATCATCGTCTTCATCTTCTTTGCTGCTGCTCTTTTCATTTTCTGCAGTTTTGAGTGCAACAATCCTCTTCTTCTTCTTCACATCATCTTCTTGATGTTGCTTCATTGTAAGCTCATGGGTCATAAGAGATCCAAGTAGCTCCTCAAAGGTAGATTGTTCAGATCTTTGGCTTCTTGGGTAGCTATCACTTTAGCTTCCCATGCTTTGGAAGAGACCTAAGAATTTTTGTACCAATTCAGAGTTAGTATAGGTCTTACCAAGACTTTTTAATCCATTTACTATATCAGTAAATCTAGTATACATGCATGTAATAGATTCATTTTGATCCATGCTAAAGAGTTCATATTTATGCACCAAAATGTTAATCTTGGATTCCTTAACTTGGTTGGTACCCTCATGAGTAACGTCCAACCTATCCCATATTTTCTTGGCTGAGATGCAAGTGGATATTCTATTGAATTCATTTGCATCCAAAGAACAGTATAGAACATTCATGGCCTTGGCATTGAGCTGAGCCATTTTCCTATCATTTCATTCCAATCCCTTTCGGGCTTAGGAACAATGGATCCATCTACTAAGTGTGGGAGTGCTAGGACCATTGATAATGATACTCCATAACTCATAGTCTAAAGCTTGAATGAAAATCCTCATTCTAGCTTTCCAATATGAATAGTTTGTGCCACTAAACAAAGGTGGTCGGTTTGTGGATTGTCCCTCAGAAAAAGAAGAACAAGCTTAAGCTGCCATTTGGATCTTTAGCTCTTGATGGTTAGATTAAGCAGAGATGAGCACAAGCTCTGATACCAATTGTTGGTCCAGATGGCAACCCAAGAGGTGGGGTGAATTGGGTTCTTTAAAAAAATTTATAATTAAAATCAATCTCCCAAGATGAATGTGCACAAGTAAAGTACAGAGAGTATAATGCTATGAATGCTGAGCACAATATAAATTAGAAGAAAGAGAGAATAGATAAGCATGACAAATACAAAGGATTTATAGTGGTTCGGTGTTAGCTACACCTACATCTACTCCCAAGTAACTCTTAGGTACGCACTATAATCACCCTAATTATAGCAAGTTATTTTACAAGATCACAACTTGAACTTATTGTTTTACAATGGATCACAATGAATCCAGCCAGTTTTCACAGGTTCACCAGCACACAACCTAACACAACTAATCTTAGCTTGCCCGAGATCAACTACCTCACCTGATTCAATCCCCTGATTGAATCAGAAAACAAATGAATCAAGTAAATGATTACAATAATATAAAAGCTCCTCAAATGAGCAGATAAACAATATAAGTAAAAATAAGAAAAGAAAAGCCTGATTAGAAGCTGTTTGATGTTGAGCTTTTTTTCTTTCCTCTTCTCTTCTAAATGATCTTTCATAAGATTGAACTTAGGCTCTTGAAGAAATGTTGGTGTAGAGGATGAAGAACTAGAGCTCTTGCTTTTTTTCTTCTAATTGACGGAAATCCTTCATATTTGACTTTTGAAAGCTTTTGGATTTCTCTTCTATCTCTTTTGAACGGTTAGGCTTTGAATCAGAGTTTTTCCTCTTTAATATTTTTTATTTTTCTCTTTTTTTCTTCTCTACATTTTGAACGGTCGGAATGCCCTTTTATAATCTCTCTTAATCCATGTTTTGATGCAAAGTAGCCATTGAGAGTACTTGTCGATGAGTTCAACACGCAAAGAGAAAGAGCCGTTGAAAAGTATTTGAAGAAATATGACCGTTGGAGCCATTTCTGACAAATCTGAAAGTCGCCTCTGATAGATTAGAGTTAGATTTAATCTGGCCAGATGTCGGCTCTAAGTCGGGTTTCCAAAATAGAAAGAAAATGTTCGTCATGGAGTCGACTCTAGAATTTGTGGGGTCGACACAACGCGAGCTGGAGTCGGCTCTAATTTTTTTGGGGTCGACTCTAACAGTGTCCCGAAAAATACAGTCTCTGTTCTCAGGTTAGAGTTGGCTCTAACTCTACTAGAGTCGGCTCTAAAATCTGAAGCAGAAAGACAGTTCATTGTAACTCAGGTTAGAGTCGGCTCTAATTTTCTGGAGTCGGCTCTAAACCGTGTCGAATGTGCCAAACAGTTCCGATACGCTCCAGAGTCGGCTCTAATGCTTCTGGAGTTGGCTCTAAAGTCTGAACTTCGACACATACTACTAAAAAATTGATTCAAGCCCATTTTTGTATGAATTATAAATACTTAATCTTTATAATTCTTGAAACACTTATCAATCTTATTAGTATCATAGGGAATATACTGATGGCTTTTGTTAATCATCAAAATCAATAAATGGGTCAACACATACTTCTGAAACTCTATCAACGACACTGCAATTGCCAAAAGCAATATATACAAAAACTAATGCAGGAAATAATTATCAAAATACAATCTCTAAGATAAGACAAAGCCTAATATTTACAATAATTCAACGATGATCTTAACAAGATATAGTAATCATAACCATCTCAAAGCAAAGATAGAGTCTGCCCACACTGAAACCCAAGTACAAAGCCTACAAGAAATGATACGAAAACTAACATAAATGTTTTTAAAGGTGCACCCATATTTCTAACCATGTCTACATCCTTTTTTCCTTGTTGATATTTCATATTTGTAATTTTTTCGATAGATCGATGATCAGGAGGTTGATGATAATTCTGAAATGTATCAATTGCCTTTTGTCTATATTTAAACTTCTTGTATAAGGCATGCTTAAACCCGGTAACCTCACGTTGACACTCAGGCTAGGATTTATAGATCCCTCATCTATAGCCCACAAAAACTACATAATAACTTTTGGAAGACATTACTAAACCTCAAGAGTAAGCAGCTTGATTTCCTGCATTACATTGAAACCAATATGAAACTTAGATTACATAATACATTGCATTGTTAATAAAGTCAATCTTGGCAAATATACTCACTTATAAAATTAAAGGAAAAATTTTTTCATAATAAAAGGATGCATGTTAGACTTACTTCGCGTGTTATGAGCAACCCATAGCCTATTAGCTATGAAATTACGTAGTTCATCACCTCTTCGAGATTCGTCATCCCCTATAATAATATAAGGATCGACATTGTCCTCATCACGATTAGTAGGCAAGGGTTCAATTGACATATTGAAGTATTTTTTATTTCTTTGGGTGCGTCGAATGAAGTTGTGAATGATGCAGCAAGCCATAACAATACATTTCTGAACCTTTAATGGAAATGGGATGGGACTTCTAAGAACCTTATATTACTTTTTAAGAATTCTAAAGGCCTTCTCTATGCAATTTCTGAGTTGAGCATGTCGATGGTTGTATAAGTCTCAACAATTATTATATTGTCTAGTCTTAGGATTGTTAAAGGTACTTAGGTGGTACCTATTACCCTGATATGAGGCAAGAAACTTATCTGTATTGGCATATCCTGAGTCAGCAAGATAATTTTTTTTTCTATGTACGATAACAATGCCTTTACTTAAACCACTCAAAACTTTAATAAAAATAACTTATCATTTAAATATGATAAATTAAATACCTTCTAGTACAACAAAGCCTTCTGACTCAACACACAAACGTAGGACTCTTATGTCAGCAGCAGATCCTTTCCATCCTGTACAAATAAAGAAAGGAGTGATCAAATGATACTGCAGCCATGACATTTTGAAAATGGTGCCCTTTCGATTACGAAAGCATGGTTGTTTATTTTTCTTGATTAACACAGGTATATGCGTACCATCGATCGCTCCAATAGCATTCTGTGATGCAACAAACTTTATCAAGGACTAGTTAATGATACAATTGGAAATGCAATACTTGCATCTAATCATGTCCATACATACCATGAAGTAAGGATGAAAATGGTTGTTTCACTGATCCGTGGGTGCACGCTAGTATCCTGACCCGATTGAATGATAAAATATTTCTTAAGTAAAGAAATTGCTTTTAGTATAGTGTTAAAGTGTCAGGATATTATCTTTCCTGAATGTTGAAAAGTTTTAGCCAACACTATATTCATCACACCATGACCTATGCCGTAAAGAAAATTGCTAGTTGCTCTTGTACCATAACATTACGTGTGCTAGTTACAAAGCCACATGAAACAAGTAATTCTTCTAGCTTGAAGAACATAGTGTTTGTCATCCTAAAGTGATCATAACCTCTATATGGATGTCCACTCAATATATCTGTTATGAGTTCATGACCGAGAATGGACGAGTTCAGCATGGCACCTTCGAAATAATGTTAAAAATTTTCAAATCAATGATGCCATTACTTATTAGCACAGTTATGATGTCCTACCAAAAGTTGTCCTCGTTTATTAAAAATGCCATAAGATCATGGAAGGTATCCATCTATTACAAAAAGAGAGTAATTAATGATACAACCATATGCATAACCGTTTGATATCAATATTTCAAGACAAAGAGTATACTAATAGACATTGCTATAAAGTAACAACCATGTTCGTATTTACAACAAAATTTATCGATTAAGCTAAGTTAACATATTACATAATATGGTTTCACATATATAGAAACAACTATAGCACAAAATATTATTCCTTAACTACTTTAATATAGACATGTCACAGCCAACGATGACCGCCAAATTCACTTTGATGAGTCAAAAGTGCAGATGTGGTACAAACAAATTCTTTCACACTTCCAACAGGAGAATGGGTCCGACCCTGGGAGATGCTATCATCACTGCTTGGCCTAAATAATAGCTGCATGAATGAAATATGTTCACCTGGAGTGACAGCATGCATGGAAGGAGGCACAAAATAGGTGGGCCACCTTGACGGACACCATGCATGGGAGGCATAAAGATATTAAGCGTAAGAGCATAACTTCTAGAAGGGGTTGCCACTGAAGGTGGTACACAGTAGAATTCAGCCATTTATTTTTGAAGCCAAGCTTCAAGTAGTGGTCCTTCATAATGCATAAGGAATCACCTATTAATCTCAATTTTTAAACTGTCCCCTACAGCAAGAATACATTCAGATGTAATCCCATGGAGACTCTCTAACTTCTGCAAGCATTCATCAATAGAGTACACTGTAAGACGGACAAGCTGATCTCTCCTAAGGATCTCATTAGCAATTTCTAATCTCTTTTTACCTTGATTCACTAAATCTAAAAGGGCATCAGTTGCATCAGTTGTGGACCTAGCCTTACGTGCTGTAGGAGTAATCGAGGATGACCTTTTTCTCTTACCACTACTAGATGACAAACCTACATCTAAGAAGCAATCTATGGGTAGGATCGAGGCACATGTAGTCGGGCTGCTTGGGGATACATCATCAAATAGATGATCAAAAGGATCGGATGATGAATATGAGACTCCACCACGTTTTTGTGATGGGTGCCGAAAGTCTATGTCCTCCAAGTTGATCCGATCCACCTCGTCATCCGAGGTATCATTATCAAATACTCCCTCTGAATAGCAGATGTATCCCTCTATCTATTAGTGGTTGTATTCTTTGAAAAATAATATTGTCATCATATAGGAAATGACTTACCTTAATCCGAGCATAGTCCTTTTAACCTGTTCAAAAATTTGTAAAATTAATTATAATGTTATCAAAAACATGCAAAGTATGATTCATCAACATCAATCAATCACTCACCGAGATGACCTCCTCCCATATATATTCATCACCACATGTGGGAAGTTTTAGTGCAGGATCCCATCCCCAATCAGATCGATTAGCTAGGTTATAGTACAAGTTGAAGGTCTTCTTCAAAACCTTCAATCGATTCTTCAAGTTTCTATAACTGAATGACATATTTGTTCTTTCATTGAACAAATTGGTCATCTTCTTCCATGTTTCTGATGAGAAGGTACCATTGTGATAGTTACCTTCGTCATTCTCTTGCCTCATCAAGGCAAGCATTATTATATCAAGAGCATATATCCAATTAGGTGCTCTTGTACGACTTGATCCTTCTCTCGCATGTGTCGGTTCACGGTCTTTTTTGATTTAGGCATCTTATCTATAGGGCCAGAATCATTGATCAATTGTCAGAATGGCTCATAATGGACTAAGTAGTCATGCCACATAATGTAATTAATACAAAACTACATGCAGTAAATTAAAGGACCTTCCATTGAAAGAGTAATGTGGAAACTATGGTACTTGGACTACAATGCAAGATCTAGCAAGAAGTGTAGCAAAGAAATTAAAATTTATGATCTTTGAACAATAAAATAAACTCTTGCAAGATATATGTTGTAATGAACAATTAGAATCCTTGTTTTCTCGAGTTTATACAGTTTCTTCAAAGCCAGATAATTAAAGTAGAGAGGAACTCGAACAAGTAGTACATTAACACCCAAAGTGGTTTTTGTTGATAAATCTTGGAAAATAGCATAACATTCATTTTTGACTTATTGTTTTTGTTTGCAGGTGAATGAGAATTAGATTATTCAAGGCACTAACAAAGACAACATCATGTGCAAGTATTACAAGAATATTTCAAAAGTATCATTAAGTACCCTTTACCACCAGGTGATGCACACATGTATTGGGGTTTACAAAAACTACACAGGTTACAAGCTCACGCATGGTGCTGACTGTAATGTAGTCATACTGTATCATCATGCAACATCTATTCGGCTGGTAACAGTACTTGTATGATTAGCTCCCAATAATAAGCTACATAATGATAATATCATATTATCATAGACAATAGTTCCAATACTCAAACAAACCATGAATTGCAAGAAACCCCAGATCCAGCCATCAACAAAAGAGAAATGAGTTGAAATCGCGACAAAGGAGAAATGAGTAAAAGAAACCCCAGATCCAGCCATCAACCAAAAAAATAACAGAAACCTCCACTCCAGAGAACAACAATGCCGAGAGCTCCTCTTTCATCCTGACAAAGCATCATATTATCTCCTAAAACTCATGGATCTCTCAACAAAACCCTACCCTGACTACCGATCACTGATCAAACCCTAAAATAAAAATCTGCAGATGAACTGAAGAGCACGCATATAGTTCCAACGAAATCAGAAGATCAGAGAGCCAAAAGAAAAGCAAAGGTAGCAAGGCTTACTACTTCTATGCAAGAAAGAGAGAGGGACACAAATGTTAATTTCTGCAGCAAAGGATGTTCTGATGTAAGCAAACATAGAAAAAGATTTTCTATGTTTGGTAAAACAAAATTTATGATAGATTGATTACATGGTGTGTCTGAATTATAAAACAAAATTTGAATGACTACTAAATGATTACTAAGCCTAGCTTGGCAATGTTACTCATAGCATAGGATTTTCATATACATAATCTAAGACTATGTTCTTGTATGTCAGCCTCATTTATTATAGCAAAAGTTTATAAAATGCCTGATGTCATTTCTTATCTTCTGGTTATTGTCAGATTATTCTGACCGACTAGTATTTCACAATCCATGTCTAGCCTCTCTCATGTTCAAAATCTGATTAGAGGTTAATCCATCACCAACAACAAACAACTGACATCAGTTTGCATGCAAGTCAAGAAAGTTTGAATAAAACCTTGATGAACTAGAGTTTGCACAGCAGATGTCATTTGAATGATTCTAGGATAACGAAACCCAATAACGCAGTAATGGAAAGTGGAATCCTATAAAACTGTTTAATGTTGCATTTAAATGAGAGATAGAGAGGTGGGTAGGGGCCTCTTGCACTTGCCATAGGCAATGGCTTTAATCCCGAGGTTTTCTAAAATGAGAGGGGCCGATCGATTAACGGCCATCCATATCACCATGAAACATGCTGGAATAGTAAAGATTAAAACAGAGAGAGGGAAAAAGAACCAGAGAAATAGAGATACATGACAAAGACTGCAACAACTAGTAGAGACAGAGGAGGGAGAGGGTGGGGGTGCAAAAAGGAACGTTGCCAAAGAAACAAAAGTGATGCCCGAGGAATCCAAAGGAGCGAGGGAGGCGCACTCAGTTGCCATTATACTTTTATGAGAAGAAAGTTTCATCAAAAGTTTATATTAAGAAATTAAAAGGAGAAGAAGAAAGAGATGATTCGAAATGATGAGCCCACAACAATTACAAACCCATGTAACACGACAGCACTTGAGCTTTAAACAATAACCAGGTAAAAGTAAGGTGGACATAAAGTTAGTATAAACGAAAGAGAAAAGAAAGAATACTTAAGCTTCAAACATCCCAATCTTTACATATCTAAAGAAGAAGATGGGGATCTTGTTTTAAATAATAACAAACTAGATGCACTCGAAGTTCGTTGCAAGGAAAGAAAGAAGTCGGGAGAAGGCAGTAAAGACTTGATTGTGACCTCACACGGTTGGCCCGTGGAATGGAGTGTTAGACTGGTTTACTGTGCCCACATATATAAAAAGAGTTTGTAACTTCTAAAATTTAAATCTTTTTATTAAGAGTATCATAGTGCATTGCAATTGTGAGACGAAAACCATTACCATAAAAACTAGGAAATAGAAGTAACACGTAGAATGCAACAAACTTTGCATTCCCCTGATACTATACTCCACCTTTTCTTTCTAACACACTCCAGGGCACACTCCTACCATAATTGTGTAGAGCACCAGAACATGGTGGGCCTCCTTGTCCCAACTTAAGTACAACTAAAAAACAAATTAACAAACAGTAAATAAACAAACCTCTAGGACAATCATATATTAATCCAAAACATAGCAGTCATAATATAATGTAGTCTTTTAACAGCCAAATTCACCAGTTACTTGGCCTATCCTTCACATCATAATTCAGGGGCAAATCCAGTTCGCATTACAGAACACCCTTTTCCCATCCTGACCTTACAGAAAAGTTCCATATTCCATGAACTAATGCATCCAATGTTTTAGGACAGAACACACTGATAAACTAACACCCAGATCCCAAATCCACCAAGGTGACTTTTGAGAACCACAGAAGAAATCTGGTAAAACCTTTTCACTTAATAACTCTGCATAGTCTTATATTCTTTTGTCTATCAAAGCCAAGTGAAACAATCAGATCAGATATTCTTTGTCGAAGCAACACGCTGGTTTGTCCGATGACTCAAACTACCATTCCATTAAAAAAAAGAAATATAAAGGAAAAGAAAAATGATCATAGATGCTAGCATATTTATGAAGATAATTTTGGAGCTTGTGAAGACATATCTAATAAGGATCTATAACCCCGAAAAAGGCACAGTTACAATGATCTAAAAACGCATCTGAGAATTTATCATCACCTTTTACTATTACTACTACTACTATTACTGTTATTATTATATTATTTAAATCTTTCAAGCTAATTCCACAAAGCTCGAAACAGATGGCGTAGACGCAAAATTAAAGAGACAACCAAACACGAAAGAAGGCTCGAGCAAGGAGCAACAGCACAAAGACACTTGGTATTCCACACAGAGAGACCAGTAGACTAAGGGGGAGCGCAGAGAGGAGTGAGAGACTCACCTTGAATTTGATCAGCTGGGTGCCGGCACTGTGAGGGAGAAGGCGAGAAATAAGTGGGAAGTTGGGAAGGTCCTCGATTCTTATAATTCCTTCCACCAACTGTACGTACACTGTGAAGTGACAAGAGAACACCCCGAGCCAAATCAAAGGAAATAGAGAGAGAGAGAGAGTAAGGAAAGGTCCGAACCCTAACCCAGGGAGGAAGATCGGGCCGGAAGAGCTGCTCGGTTTGATGGAAGAGGCAGGGAGGCATAGTAATCGATGTTGAGGGCAGCGTTCGAAGGAAGAGGGAACAGGGAGAGTTAGGGCTTCGCAAGTTCTGGGACGAAAGCTGGTTGAAGGAAAGCTCTGGGACAAAAAGCTCTGAGATGAAAGCTCTGGGACGAAAGCTTTGGGACAAAAGCTCGGTTTGAAGGAAAGCTCTGGGATGAAAGCTCGGGACGAAAGCTTGGGCCAACGCTTGAGAGGAAGCTAGGGCATTAGATCTGGGAGGAATGCTCGGGCCAGGAGAAGATATTTTAGGAATCTGATGCCGACACAGACCAGACGCTTTAAGCAAGCATCGGGATGATTTGGAACGATTCAAGCCTTCCCGACGCTCCACCCTAGCGTTTGTAAAATGGCGTTGCTACACTGAATATTGTTGTAGTGAATCTTATCTTCTTTATATGAAAGATGAATGTTTATATAAAAATCCAAAATATATTATGAGGCTGTAATATTAGTATAATATATACAAGAGGATTAAAATTATAGCTAATATATTTAAACATGTCGTGATTGATAGAAGTAAGGATCTTCTATCGCTAATCGCTAATACGGTCCATGAACATTCTGAATATGATAATCTTATTCGGATTGTTGTGTAGAGATACTTAGTGGAGGTATTATATATAATAAGATTATATAGGACTTGGACCGATATAATTTGAATCTTTATTTAAGACCATTATAAAGAATTCAATTTATGTCACAAGATGATCATATGTAAATCAACCTTAATCCTGATTTAATCACAGACTCCTTGATTGTGCTATTGGATCTTTTGATTTGTTTGTTAAAGCTCATGTGATGTTGGGCCCAATACTTATATCTTGGAGGTTTAATAACACATTGGGCTGGGAATGTGATTTAAAGATATGAAATCCATGGCTTTTGAAAAGAAACTTAAAATTAGTTTCCTTAAGTGTTGATTATGTGGCTAAACAGTTATGCATGCAATTTATGATCCGATCATAAATTAATTGTTTAACTAGTGAATCAATGGTACTTAAGAAATAAGAGAAAATTAGAGGGGTATAACGATTATTTCACCTAGCTCTAATTATGAACTAATTATGGAGGGTTGAATTATATGTAATAATTCAAGTTTTTGAGTAAAATTAATATATAATTTTTAAGAGTATAGAGTTTTTAGTCGAATAACTTTGAGATTAATAAACTGAATAAATAATTAAAGAGTTTTAATTGAGTTTATTCAAGCTTATTGGAGCTTAAAATTATGGGTCCATGGTCCCACACCATCTTAGGTTAATCGCTTGGATTGAATAATTAATGTGATTAATTATTTATTTTTTAAATAAAATATTTATTAAACTTTATAATAAAGAGTTTATTATGAAGATAAATAATCGATTTGATTGATTATTTTTCTCACATTTATTTTGGTACAATAAATTAGTTATTGGACAAAATAAAAATATGTTTAGACACATTGTTCATATAATAATTGATATGAATGGTTGCACATAAGTGTTATTGCAGAACATCACACAAGAGAATTTTGCTCTTGTAAGTAGCGCATATTATGAGTTGATGGAGAGAAAAAATTTATTTTATTTTTTGATATTTTTATAATGTGATTATTAAGAATATTAAAAATAAAATAATAAATTTAATTTATTAGATATTTAAAATTAATATATGAAATTATTAAATAAGATTTGATAATTTAGATATCTTATATTTAATTTAGATATTAGTTGTAAATTAGTTGCAAATAGAAAAATAACTTTTTCAAGTTGAGTGAGAATTGTTCCATTGGTCAAAATAGGTTGGAATAGATAAACATTATTTAAATTAAATATTGTAACAGATAAACGTTATCTAAATTAAAATTATAGATAAACATTATCTAAATTAAATTGTAATAGATAAACGTTATCTAAATTAAATTAATTCTGATTCACTTGGAGCCTATAAATATGGCATAAGGTGGACTTTTAGAAAAAGAAGAAAAAAAAAGAAAAGTTTCTCTCCTCCTTTTCTTTCTCTTCCTTTTCTCTCTTATTTTATGTGCGCCAAAGTTGTGAGAAATATAAAAAAATAAGAGTGAGCCCATTCTCATAATTGATACTTTCTGGTTTCGTTTTAGTTTACAGGTTTTTTATAAGTAGCTTGGCCCATAAACTCTACCATGGGATTGATCATCATAGCTTCAAATCGGTAGTAGGGCATGTCTGTTCCTTCGAGACCTCAAATATCGGTATGTTTTTATATTTAAAAAAATTATATAATAATTTTTTTTTTCATATGACAATATTAATTTTATGCATGTTAAACGATCCATGCTTCCGCTACATATATATATAATTTTTTTTGAAACCAACAACTGGTATCAAAGCTGTCATGCACTAATATTAATATTGTCATGATGTTGATATATGATATTTTGACATGTTTTATAATATTTGATATTGGGCATGCATGTTTGGATGGGTAAAATATTTGATATTTAGTATATAATTTTTACCATGAACTGTTTGCTTAAAAGTTGAGCATGGGATATAGATCCCAAGATTTATGGGCATGAGATTTATCATGTTCTTGCTTTCTATCGTGTTCAACCCAAGGTGATCCAAGAGGAAGGCTTATGGTATTACCTTGGATCTCTTTCCCAATGGACGTGGTAGGGATATTGGGATGCACACAAGGGAGGCTATTGGTAGTACTTGGTGCGTTTGACCTAACTACCTGCGATCAAAGAGCACAATAGGCTGCTAAGAAATATTTGTAATTTAAATTAATATCCATATTAAGAATTTAATTTTTGAAGCCATGAGAATCTACGATTTGATCACAGATTTTATCACATGAAATAGAACCCCAAGGCATTGGGTGGTGAGATTTGTTTGGAATCCTATAACAAAAACCGTTGGTTTGTGTTCCTACGTGAAGCACTCCCGGCATTAAAATCCCAAATGGTTTGGGACAAATCCCAAACTTGTTTTTGAAGCAAATTGAGCCTAAGCCCACTCCAAATAGTTTGGCCATAAGATAGCCCACGATCATTAAAATAAAATAATTTATTTGATGAGTTAATTTTATCATGCCATATAGAAATTAGAAATACACATCCTATGCATCATAAAATTATTGATTAGGACTATTTGAATAATCATGATTATGCCTATTTATAGGGTCTTAGTTAATGAGAAAAGAAACATTATTATAATTCTAAATATATTTAAAAGGTTTTTAAATGAATGGTTTGAAATTATAATATTAAGAATTTGTTTCTTAATAAAGTTATGAATTAAAAAAGTCTTAGGTTAAGTTAATATATGATATTAATTAAATAATAAGATTATTAAATCTAAGACTAATCTATTTAATTTCATAAATAACAAGAATATGATTCTTTATATAGAAATCAATTTCAAAAGTTAATATGTGATATTTAATTTTAATAATATGATTATTAAAATTTTTTGATATTAATTTCTAAAAAGATAATAGTTATCTTAAAATATTAAGAATTCGATTCTTGAGAGAATTAAATTCATAGATTAAATCTATATGAGATGACAAGATTTAAATGTTATTGAATTTAATTCATAAAGATAAAATGTTATCTTTAAGTAATAAAATACAATCCCACTTTAATAATGAGTAATTAATAAATTTGTTGGTCTCCACCATTGGTTTAGCACCGTGAGAGTTGAACAGCGCCCGAGGTGCTTTGATTTCTTTACCCTATGGGTGGTGTCCGTTCAATTCAATAATAAGGCTAGATCTCTTAGGATAGAATTTTTAGATGTATTTCAAGCCTGACCTACCCTATGGCGGCACGCTTAGGTTAAGTCTAGAAATTTGAAATGATAGGTCTTACTCATAAAGATATGAGATTAAATGTGTTGATTATATCTTTGATCAAACCTTTTCTAATTTGGTAGTTAATAAGTGTGGAATAAAGTTATTTCAGAAACATACTTATTAATCGAGAAGAGTCTCAGTTTAACTAAGTATCCAAGCTGACCAACCCAGCAACAGACTTGTACATGGCTAGTTGAATTATCGAGGGAATAGAATATGGGTTTTTCTTGTATTTTTTCTAAATTGTTCAATTATTTTTTGAAATCTCTATTCCAAAAACTTATAAACTCATCTTGACTATTTTTTCAGAAAATGGCTTTGAACAATTACATTACTTCTCTGCTTTCTAGCAATACCCTAACTAAAGAAAACTATCCCAAATGAAAATTTTATCTTGACAATATTTTGACTATTGAGAACATCAAATTTGGTATCACTGAACCAACCTTGCTGTTGATCGTAATGTTAGAGAATATTATAACAAGTGGCAAGTTGCCACCAACCAAATGAAAGAGAAGAAAAATAGTAAATGTGATTTATTTATCTTGAAGCTTGTCTAGTTGAGGTTGATACCTCCTCCTGGATAATTGATTCAGGGGTGACAAATCATGTTTGTTCTTTTATGCAACTCCTTAGTTCTTTGAGAGAGCTTTCTAATGGTGAGTTGACAATGAGGGTTAGCAATGGGGCTACGGTATCGGCCAAGGCAGTTGGAACAGCCCGTCTTTAGTTTGGAGAGAAATTTCTTATTGTGAATAATGTTTATTTCATTCCAAACTTTTCTAGAAATTTGATTTCAGTTTCTAAACTTCATGAACAATGTTATGGAATTTTATTTAATGGAAATGTTATTTTGGTTTCAAGAAATGGTCTTGAAATTTGTCATGGATGTTTAGTGATGGGTATATGTTTTATCGCCTTATGAAAATTTCTTACAATACCAAACTATTTAAAGTAGCTTATCCTAAGTCTAACAAAAGACAAAAGGTAATAAACAGTGATAATGAAACATACTCTGGCACCTTAGGCTTGGTCACATTAACCTTGATAGGATAAACATACTTGTGAAGGATGGTCCTCTGAGAGAGCTAAGTGTTGGCACTCTTCCTGTCTGTGAATCCTGTTTAGAAGGTAAAATGACTAAAAGACCTTTCTCTGAAAAGGGCCAAAGGGCTAATGAACAACTAGAGCTAGTACATTCGGATGTGTGTGGACCATTCAACGTACAAGCTAGAGGTGGTTATGAGTACTTTGTCACTCTCATTGATGATTACTTAAGATATGGTTTCGTTTACCTAATGCAAAGAAAGTCTAAGACTTTTGGAAAGTTTTGAGATTTTGAGCAGAAGTTAAAAAATAATTAGGTAAATCACTGAAAACACTGCGATCAGATCGAGGTGAAGAATACCTTGATATAGAATTCAAGGATTACCTTATTGAGCATGGAATTGTTTCATAGCTCACAGCTCTAAAACTCCACAGCAAAATGGTGTTGTAGAAAGGAGGAACCAAACATTGTTAGATATGATAAGATCAATGATTAGTTATTCCTCACTATCGATATCATTTTGGGGATATGCCTTACAGACGGCTATGCACATTTTAAATATTCTACCATCTAAATCTATATCCAAGACACCCTTAGAGATGTGAACAGGAAAAAATTGAGTTTACATCATTTTCGCATATGGGGTGTCCAGTTTATGTTTTTAAGGGCAAATCTGGAAGCTAGAACCACGAACAGAAGTGTGTCTATTCGTTGGCTACCCAAAGGGCACTAGAGGAGGTTTGTTTTATAGTCCACAAGAAAAGGTGTTTGTGTGGACAAATGCCACTTTTCTTGAAAATGATTATATACATAAATTCAAACCTTGGAGTAAAGTTGTACTCGAAGAGTTGCTCAAAGATCAGATTACCACTCAATCAACAAGAGTTGTTGAAATTAGAGAAGAAGAAACACAACTCCTAGTCAGGATATTATGGTGCCTAGACATAGTGGAAGGGTTATCAGAACCCAGCCCATTATAGACAGGATAGCGAAGCAAATATTGTGGTAGCTGATACCAACGATGATGATCCATCATCATACCAGTATGTGATGGATGATCCTAATAAGGACAAATGGCTAGAAGCCATGAACCAAGAAATGGAGTCTATGTACTCCAATACTGTCTGGAAACTTATAGATCCACCTGAAGATGTCAGGCCCATTGGATGTAAATGGATCTTCAAGAAGAAAAAAAGGAGCGGATGGAAAGGTAGAGACCTTCAAAGCTAGACTTATGGCAAAAGGTTATACCCAAAAAGAGGGAGTTGATTATGAAGAGACTTTCTCCCTAGTTGCCATGTTAAAGTCTATTCGCATTCTCTTATCCATAGCTGCTTGTTTTGATTACGAAATATGATAGATGGACGTCAAGACAGCCTTTCTGAATGGCTATCTAGAGGAGTCCATATATATGGAACAACCAGAGGGGTTCATTGTTAAAGATCAAGAGCAGAAAGTCTATAAGCTTAACAGGTCCATCTATGAACTCAAACAAGCGTCCAGGTCTTTGAACATTAGGTTTGATGAAACTATCAAAACCCATGGCTTTGAGCAAAATGTTGATGAACCTTATGTATACAAGCTCATTAATGGAAAAAGTGTGGTTTTCTTAGTACTTTATGTAGATGATATCTTACCCATTAGAAATGACGTGAAAATATTATCTAACGTAAAGAGATGGCTGGTCGAACAATTCCAAATGAAAGATTTGGGAGAGGCAAGTTATGTTCTTCGTAACCAGATTATTAGAGATAGGAAGAACAAACTCCTAGCACTGTCTAGGCATCTTATATCGTTAAGGTGCTGGCTTGTTTTTCAATGCAAAATTTTAAGAAGGGTCTTTTTTTGACCCAACATGAAATTGTTCTCTGTAAAGAAAAGTGTCCTAAGATACCACAAGAAGAAGAGGACATGAGACGATTTTGTTGCCCAGATGTAGCAACCCAAAAGGGGGTGAATTGGGTAATTAAAAATTAATTACTAGCGCAGATTGTGCTTTAACACTAATTTAAATTTAATTGGCAGGTGTAGTGAAGTGCATAGAACAATATCACAGAAAATCAAGCAATCACAAACACAAGAGAGTTTATAATGGTTTGGTGCCAAACTCAGCACTTATGTCCACTCTCCAAAATATGCTTTGGGAATTTCACTCCAATCGTATCACAACGATTACAATCTCTAGCCTTCCCTGGCTAGCTCTCTTGTTTATACGGCACAAGGCAGCCAACCCCTAGCCTTACCCGGCTAGTCCTCTTGTTTAACAGCACAAGAAAGCCAACAAGAACCAAGGGTTAACTCTAACCCTTTTACAAATGTTCAGAATAGATAAGAACAAGTAGCTCCTACAATGAGCAAATATTCAAGAAATACTTTA
>UESW01004305.1:440855-461159 GCA_900491605.1 Calamus simplicifolius
TATATATATATATATATATATATATATATATATATGAAAACCAACCGTACCAATTTAAACATCATGCTCCTTTATTGCTCTTAAAATTTTGAATACTTTATATATTTATGCAAATCAGTTCTTGAGTTAATTCAGCAATGTTTTACATGCATCCTTGGGTTGCAGTGATATTTGCACATATTTCTTGGGCCAGCTCAAACAATTTAACTTTTATTAAGTATACTTGTTTCCTTCAATGAGGATTCTGAACCACCATTTCAATACAGTCATATATGTTGTTGCATCCTGTTGCTGCCAGATCACCATCCTCAAGCATCTGCGAGCATCTAATCGCCTCCTCCAGTGAACCTGTGATCCTTCAGCGAGCTTCTTTCGGTCGGAAGCCTGCAAAAAGTCCCAAGGACCAAAGATTCTGGCAGAAATCCTCCGACGTTCAAGTCAGTGCTTTGGGCAATAGCCGTGAGCTTGAGAAAGCTCAAAAGAGATAGAGAGAGGCTTAGAGTTCTTTATGAGCAAGAATGAGCATTTAGGTGTGTAGTGAGTCATTCTTGGAGTTACCTAGTCGAGGGTCCCTCTTATCCTTTTTATTGGTGCTTAGAGCCTGCCAGTTTTGGAGCATGATCACTTATCAGAGCATTGATGATAGAGGCAACACAGTAGGATTGGCATCCATGTGATTTATCAGAGTTGCAGGCCATGTCCCGTCAGAGTAGGTGGCTGCAGCTGGTTGACAGGTACTGTTTGGCTTGGACAGTTGTTGTAGGCTACTGTAGAGTGTGGCCGACCATTACGGTGTTTGCTAGATGTGTCTCCCACTCCACCTTTTTGATGTCTTGTGCGGACAGTGGTGGAGGTAGGCATATGGGCCCCGCAACGTGGCCGTAGGGGCAGCACCCAAGTTATCAAGCTGGGCCCCACCCAGAAGGCCGCAAGGAAGGGTGATTCCATACCTTTAAATTGCTGCATGGGGAAGGAGGGTAGTAGTCCCCACCCTCATGCATGTGAATGTTGACCCATACACGTAACTTTCGAAAGGGTAGCCACCTTCCACGTGGGTGTGTTGAAGTCGTGCAAGGAGACAGTGTTCCGAGTCTCCATCTGGAGATGGAACCAAGGCCGAGGGGCTGAGGGGCCTAGGGCCGAGGCTGAGGGGCCAAGGGCCGAGGGAGTTGGGGATGAAATCGGAGCTATCATCCTAGGGGCTAAAGGGCCGAGGCTGAGAGCCGAGGCCAAGGCCGACTTCAGTGGCTGAGGCAGACCCAAAAGCCGACTGGATTCGACCTTGGGGAGATTACCGCTGCCTGTGAGGCTCAATGGCCCCATCAAATGGCCGAGGCCAAGGGCCGAGGGAGTGGGGGATGAAACCAGGGCTATCATCTTAGGGGCTGAAGGTCGAGGCCATGGCCGAGGCCGACTCCAGTGGCCGAGGCAGACCCGAGAGCCGACTGGATCCAACCCTAGGGAGATAACCGCTGCCCATGGGGCTCAATGGCCCCATCAGATGCCCCCACACTCCTGATCTTGTGCGACCGTGTGCCTTACGTCCGCCAAGTGAAAGGAGTGTAGAGCTATTCATTTTTGTACTTGTCTTCTCATGCTTACTTTAGGTCTGATTCCTTCTGGAGGGATTTTTTTGGATAATTTTATCTGCCTTATGTGGACACCTGCAGGCTCTTCGAAGCTGCGCATTTGCCTGCCCAAAACTTTTAAGCCATGTTGGAGGTAAGTTGATTACCATAGATTGGCTTGGAGTAGCCAGTAATCCTCTTCTAGCGCAAGGCCTAGAAGCGGATGCCCCTCAACTGTGAGCTGGGGAGATGGTCTCTCCCAACTATGAGTTGGCTTGATCTTTTTCTTTGGCTGGCTAGGAGCAGCTAGCTTCGTTGACTGTGAGCTAAGGAACTAATCTCTCCCAACTGTGAGCCAACTTTAGATGATGCTTTGGGGTGGATGCCCATCAACTGTGAGTTGGTCTGTAGGCTTCCTCTTGGGTGGCTGAAAGTGACCAGCAATATGTTGCAAGTATATAATTAAACAAAGGTCTTATCCGGTTGGCCATTGGCCGCTGAGATAGAGTTGAAGCCACTGATGCTATGAAGATGCCACTGAGGCTGAGATGAAGCCGTTGAGGCTATGAACATACCTCTGAGGATGAGATGAATCCATTGAGGCTGTGAAGATGCCGTTGAGGCTGAGATGAAGCTGTTGAGGCTATGAAGATGCCACTGAGGCTGAGATGAAGCCGCTAAGGCTGTGAAGATGCTGCTGAGGCTGTAAAGATGCCGCTGAGGCTAAGATGAAGCCGTTGAGGCTATGAAGATGCCACTGAGAGAGATGAAGCCGTTGAGGCTAAGATGAAGCCGTTGAGGCTATGAAGATGTCGCTGAGGCTGAGATGAAGCCGTTGAGGCTATGAAGATGCTGCTGAGGCTGAGATGAAGCCGTTGAGGTTATGAAGATGTTGCTGAGGCTAAGATGAAGCCGCTGAGCTGTAAAAATACCATTGAGGCTAAGATGAAGCCATTAAGGGTATGAAGATGCCGCTGAGGCTGAGATGAAGCCATTGAGGCTGTAAAAATACCGTTGAGGCTGAGATGAAGCCGTTGAGGCTGTAAAATGCCGGTGAGGCTGAGATGAAGCCGTTGAGGCTATGAAGATGCTGCTGAGGCTGAGATGAAGCCATTGAGGCTGTGAAGATGTCGCTGAGGCTGAGATGAAAATGTTGAGGCTGAGATGAAGCCATTGAGGCTATGAAGATGCCGATGAGGCTAAGATGAAGCTATTGAGGCTGAGATGAAGCCATTGAGCCTGAGATAAAGCCGTTGAGCCTGTGAAGATTCCGCTGAGGTTGAGATGAAGCTATTGAGGCTATGAAGATGCCTCTGAGGCTGAGATAAAGCCAATGAGGCTGAAATGAAGCCGTTAAGGTTGTGAAGATGCCGCTGAGGCTGATGAAGCCGTTGAGGCTATTAAGATGCCGCTGAGGCTAAGATGAAGCCATTGAGGCTAAGATGAAGCCGTTGAGGCTGTGAAGATGTCGCTAAGGTTGAGATGAAGCCGTTAAGGCTATAATGATGTCGCTAAGGTTGAGATAAAGCTATTGAGGCTGAGATGAAGCCACTGAGGCTGTGAAGATGTCACTAAGGCTAAGATAAAGCCATTGAGGCTGTGAAGATGCCACTGAGGCTGAAATAAAGCCGTTGAGACTGAAAGATATCGTTGAGGCTGAGATGAAGCCGTTGAGGCTGTGAAGATGCTGTTGAGGCTGAGATAAAGTGTTAAGACTGTAAAAATGCCACTGAGGTTGAGATGAAGCTATTGAGGCTATGAAGATGCCGTTGAGGCTGAGATAAAGCCGTTGAGGCTGTAAAGGTACCGTTAAGGCTGATATAAAGCCGTTGAAGCTGTGAAGATGCTGCTGAGGCTGTGATGAGTCATCAGGTGCCTTTTGAACCCTAAAGGATGACCTAAGAGTTGAGAGTCATCAGGTGTCTTTTAACCTCGAGGGGTGATCTGAGAGTTGAGAGTCATCAGGTGCCTTTTAACTTCGAAGGGTGATCTGAGAGTTGAGAATTGTCAAGTGCCTTTTAACCCCGAAGGGTGATCTGAGATTTGAGAGTCATCAGGTACCTTTTAACCCTAAAGGATGACCTAAGATTTGAGAGTCGTCAGGTACCTTTTAACTCCGAAGAATGACCTGAGAGTTGAGAGTCGTCAGGTACATTTAATCCTAAAGGGTGACCTTAAGAGTTGAGAGTTGTTAGGTGCCTTTTGAACCCCGAAGGGTGATCTGAGAGTTGAGAGTTGTCAGGTGCCTTTTAACCCCGAAAGGTGATCTGAGAGTTGAGAGTCGTTAGGTACCTTTTGAACCCCGAAGGATAACCTGAGGATTGAGAGTCGTCAGGTACCTTTTAACCCTAAAGGGTGAACTAAGAGTTGAGAGTCGTCAAATACTTTTTGAACCCCGAAGAATGACCTAAGAGTTAAGAGTCGTTAGATGCCTTTTGATTTGTGCCAATGCTAAAATCAATCTTTGGTGCCGATGTGGAGTCAGACTTTAGGAGCCGATGCTGGAGCCAATTTTTCCTATATGATAGTTTTAAGTATCAATGAAAGAAGTACTTCATTTAAGTATAATATACTTAGCTTTTGTAGTACCCTTGTTTCCTTGTGTCGTGCTCGATGTTGACGTCGATTGGAGGCCTAATTTTTTTTTTTATAATCAGCCCGAGGGCGGCTGAGAATAGCTCGGAGTTGGGGGCTGCTGGGATGGAGTCAGAGATAGTCGAAGGCGTTTTGGATACGCCGTCTGGAGCCACTACATAGCTGCGGACGTTCAGAGGTGGTTGGGCAAAGAGCTTGGAGCCGAGAGCAAGACGCTGGGGGCCAGCATGGAGTTGAGATAGAGAGCTTTTCCCAACTTTTTTTGGTGCTGGATCAGAGTATTTACGAAGGCGAAGAAGACTATTTGAGAGTGGAGGAGGACCTACATTGTTGGTCTCTTTTGGTATTAATGGAACCCTGCCATTCGAGCACAAGAAAGGCCATAATGACCCCTCCACCCAATGTCCCCTTTTTGTCCTCTTGCTGGCACCAAGCATTCTTCCCTTCATATGCTAAATTAAGTTTGCATGGCATGGCACTGGGGTGGAACTTGGACCATGTCCTCGATCCCCACCTCGCATAAATAGGCCAGGACCTTGCTTCTCAGAGGGAACCTGATCGGAAAGATATGTCAGGTGATGATGATGATGTGGCACTTGATGCGGATGGTTTGGAGGAAGAAAAAGTGACCGAGGAGGAGTGCCAATCAACTCCTTGTCAGTGGAAGATAGCCTCGAAGTCGCACGCCTCTTGTGGACTACGACTGTCCGAGTAGAAGAGGCTGTCATTGTAAAGTGCCTTTGAAGGAATTTGTCTCCTTATGTTAATTTAGATACATCGGTCCGCTGGTGGTCTGTCCCCTAGAGAATCAAGTTGATTGGAATGGAGGCACTGATGCCCTTGCTAATGAGCCTGAGCTTTAAGTTGCTGATGAGTATGAGCTTGAGGTTGCTCTTGAGGATGTTCTTGCTCTTGAACTTGAAGATGCTCGTGCTGATGAGCTTGATGGTGGTGAATCTCTCAGCGGGGAGATCTTCCACTAATGGAATGTTGGCTGGCCTAAGAAGCAACTAAAGAGGGAGCAAATGCTCTTTCTGGCTGCTGTATGGCCGTGAAATACTTCTTCTAGAGCTTTTGGATGGCTGCCATTAATGCTCGGATCTGCAAGGTGAGGGTGGCATGCTTTTCGGCTTGAAGTGGTGACGATGGTGGAGCAGAGAGCTGGCCTCCTATTGCGCAGCCCGTTGAGGGTGCCCCCAACATGACTAACGAAAGCTTTTTGGGCTTTTGCTGTCACCATCGCTTTGATCCACCATTTTGATCTAAGAGGGACGAGGATTTGCAAGCTAGCATCGCTGTTGATCCGTGCTCTGCCCCCCTACCTGGCACGCCAATCTGTTGCCGCCAGATCACCATCCTCGAGCATCCGTGAGCATTCGATTGCCTCCTCCAGCGAGCCCAGGATCCTTCGACGAGCTTCTCTCGATCGGAAGCCTGCAAAAGTCTCGAAGATCGAAGATTCCAGTGGAGACCCTCCAACGCTCAAGTGAGTGCTCTAGGCAACAGCCGTGAAAGATTGAGAGAGGCTTAGAGCTCTCTGTGAGCAAGAATGAGCATTTAGGGGTGTAGTGAGTTGTTCTTGGAGTTACTTGGTCGGGGGTCCCTCTTACCCCTTTTATTAGTGCTTAAAGTCTACCAGTTTTGGAGCATAATTACTTGTCAGAGCATTAATGATGGGGCAGCACAGTGGGACTGGCCTCCATGCGATTTGTCAAAGCTGCAGGCCATGTTCCATCAGAGTAGGTGGTTGTAGCTGGTTGGCAGGTGCTGTTTGGCTTGAACAGCTGTTACGGGCTGCTGAAGGGCATCGCCAATTGTTAGAACGTTTGCCAGACGTATCCCTCATGCCACCTTTTTGATGTCCTATGCAAACAATGGTGGAGGCAGGCATGTGGGCCCCGCAATGTGGCCGTAGGGGCACCGCCCAGGTGACCAAGCTGGGCCCCACCCTCATGCATGTGAATGTGGACCCATGCACGTAACTCTCGAAAGGGCAGCCACCTTTCACGTGGGTGTGTTGAAGTCATGCAAGGAGCCAGTGTCAAGAGTCTCCATCTGGAGATGGAGCCAAGGCCGAGGGGTCAAGGGCCGAGGGAGTTGGGGATGAAATCGAGGTTGTCATCCTAGGGTATGAAGGGCTGAGGCCGACTCCAGAGGCTGAGGCATACCCAAGAGCTGACTGGATCCGACCCTGGGAAGATTACTGCTGCTCATGGGGCTCAATTGCCCCATCAGATAGCTGAGGGCCGAGGGAGTCGGGGACGGAATCGGGGCTGTCATCCTAGGGGTTGAAGGGCTGAGGCCGAAGCCAACTCCAGTGGCCGAGGCAGACTCGGGAGCCGACTGGATCTAACCCTGGGAAGATTATCGCTGCCCATAGGGCTCAATGGCCCCATCACATCCCTTATCTATTACTGAATCCTTGTCATGCTTAGGAAGCTGTGCTATCATTGTAGACTGGTGCAAACGGCTGGAGTTCTTGTACTCTATAATGCCATCATTTGGATGGTTGTTTTTTGCCTAATGCTAAGCAAGTGTTAATGAGATTGCAGTCATGAATCATGTTGGGTAGCTGCTAATTGGAGCAATCATTGAAATCAGAAACTTTTTAAATATGTTTGTGCTGTAAAATTGTTCATAATGCATCAATCAAATCACAAAATCACTTATTCTATGATACTCTTAAGTTGTGTTTGACTCTCCAAAAGTTATCCCTAGATAAATGTACATGATAGCATTTATCCAGGGGATAGCTGAGGGAATAAGCATCTTTTTAAAATTACAACTCTGCCATCAAGGGATAACTTTAGTTATTCCTGGGTTCTCTAGGGAATAAGTTCAGGGGATAACCCATGTTTAAATATGAGTTATCCCCTTGATTAAACTTTTTTCAGACATATCCCTTCTAGTTATAGCTTTTGGGAATAAAGAGGATATCCATATCCCCAAGGGATATCCCCTTATCCCCTATTTCAAACACTCCCTTAGAGGTAACATGATAAGGTGCTGTTTTCTCTAATAAAAAACAAAACTTTTGCTTTCTATGTGAATCCAGATTTGATTTTCAGTTTTTTGAAATTTGTTCGAAGATTTTATCTGTGAGCAGCAATGAGGTATGACTGATAGTTGTAATCCTAATGCAGGGCAGTGTCTTTGTCATGGTACTAATTTATATAGGAGAGCATTGATGTTAGAATTTTCGTGCGATAGTATGCAGAAGACGTGTTATTTTCTGTGGAATGATCATCCATGTGGCATTTTTGTTGCCTCTTAACTCGCTACTTTTTCCAACCATCGCCATCGGTATGGCCGTATTCATTGCTGGGAATTATCCGGGTTATCCAGGTGGCTAGAATTAATGCAATAGATGCCTGTCCTTAAGGTGGTTCGATGGAAAATTCTAAGTGGCCGGCCAGTTGATGAGCCCCGCGTAAAGGTAATTCCAATACCTCATCTCATGGTCTCCACCTCGAAACGTTATCCGTCTTTACAAGCAACTCATAACCTCCGGTCGTTGAAACTTCCGGTAGTAGAAGAACTGGTCGCTGTCATCTAGGCTGAGCCCCATGTGGCTAATGGGTGCCTATTTAATTGAAGCAGATTCTCTTGGTATTTTCCTTTGTACAAAACTAGGAGGTAGAAACATCATCATTCGTGTGGCATGGATCCTGATTTCTTCTTTTTCCTCCAAAAATTTCGATATGATTTTACCCTATCATCATCTTTATATATCCACGAGATCTTAATCATTTTTATGTGGGGCAGGTCAGCCCATAGGCTAACACGGGCTGTGCGACGACAGGGTTCGCTTTCTCCTTGCAAGCGGCTCCAACAACATGTTAAGTGGAGGTTGAAAGTTTCTGAAAAGCAAAGAAAGAGGAACTGGTCAAATGACTCAGACATCAAGGCGAACGGGGAACCAGTCCTAGGTGGTCCAAAAGGCATGCGTCTGCCCGTTTTGCATCATAATATTGGAGCGGCAATTGCCCACTGTTTCTTTGAGTCTGTAGGTCCCTTGAGCCATGGCCTGGACCTCAGTTGTATTGGTTGGTGCGGTGGGCAACGTCAGGGCTTGGTTTCTCTTTGTTCACCCACGTGAGCCTTCTGCTACGTTAATCAATGCGGGTGGGTTCCGTTGCTTTTGAGCCGAACCCCCGACGTTGAGTCGGGGAGCTCCGGTGCCATTTGTTACTGCTGCGACTTTGCCGCTGCCTTTCTCCGCCCACCAACGGATTGGAGTTCGAAGTAACGTACGTCCCTTCCTTGCTTAACGGTTTCTCATTCCGATCCGGGGTTCCATGGCGTCTCCTTTGTTGAGCTCTCCTTCTCGCTCTCTGTTCCTCGTCCTGTTGCATGCCCCTCTGATCCCTGCATCTCAGGTATAATCCTTGCTCTCCTATGTGTTTTTTTGTTTACCTACTCAAAAAAGAGATGGCAGACACTGTGCTGTGCTAGTGAGAGAAGGGATTGTTCGAATGAAAGATAGATGCCATATCGAATGATAAAATGGTCTGATGCAAGATCGATGAACGCATGGTTCCTTTATCTTCTGCTTGTGAGTACATATACCTTTTTGAAGTCTTGTCGCAACGGTCCATGGAGTTGAAGCAGATGTCAGATAAATGGTCCATAGATAACTCATTGTTTTTTTTTTTTTTTTTTTTTTCTTTTTTTTTTTTTCTTTTCTACCCTGTTTGAGAAACAGTTATGAAAGTGGGAAGTAACTTTGACGTCAACCGCATATCCATCCCTCCTTGCCTTTCCATCATTCGACCATGAATGACGTACGGGTCCCAGAGTGGCGTTTCTACCCGCTACAATATATACGACTTCCTCTCTCAAATAAAGGGCCCCTTGCATTGACCCGCGGAAACGGCTGGTCGGCAGAATAGCATAACAAGCGGGCAGCAATTAAGAAAAGAACAGTTGAATCCGAAAATAAGAGTGGGCCAATCGTCCATCTGCCAGCATCTTGAACAATCTTGCACCGCATAACGCGTCCTTTCTTTTTTTTTTTTTTGGAGTAAAGAAAAATTAATCTAAGCTATGATGGAGGTACCATCCGATTCATTGAAGGAACCAATCAGGTAATAACCGAATACACCTCAGATTACATGGTACACAAAAGCAGTAATAATTCATGTCATTTTGTAAAGAAAAGTAATTGAACAAATAAATAACGTCTCAGGAGAGATAATCGAGCAATAAATAAAAAGATCAATACACCAGATGTAACATGGTTTGGCCTTTTATCCTTGGTCTACATCCACGGGTAAGACCTCCTTGACGATTCTTTTATTTATTAATCCATGATACAAAATTACAAGAGAAAAATGATAAGAACTTACCTCTCAAAAGTTTCAGAACCCTTTCACAAGAACTCTAAAAACCTCACTAATAGGATTATCTCCAAAGTGTACCCCCAACCCATGCTCATAGCCTCCTTTTATAGACTAAAACCCTATTCCTGCATGAATTGGGACAATAACCAGCCGTTGAATCAAAACAAAAAGGATGGCCTGGATGTATAGAAAAGTAAACCCTATTCTTGAATGAATTAGAACAATAACCAGCCATTAGATCAAAATAAAAAGGATGGCTTGAATGTATAGAAAAGTAAACCATATTCCTGCATGAATTAGGACAATAATCAACCGTTGGATCAAAATAAGAAAGGACGACCTAGATGTATAATATAGTAAACCCGTGCAAGTATAACGGGCCATGCACAGGTCTGCATCTCAATAATTCTTCCACTTGAAGATATATGTCGAATGCCAAAGAACGTCATCCCTGGAGGCCTTGCCAACTTCTCACTGCTTAAGTAGCTCCAAAACCAAGAGAAGCTTTACTCCAATTTAGTTTCTCTCGAGTCACAGGCTTGGTCAACATATCTGCTGGATTTGCATTGGTATAAATCTTCAACAGTGAGATTGATGGGGTAAAATTGGCTTTGCATTCGCCGTAGAACCTTCTCCACATGTCCCTTTTATGAAAGCCAGACCTTCTTATCCTTCCTTTCCCGTAGCACCTTCATCCCGAGTATTTGGTTTACAGCTTCTAAGTCCCTCATTTCAAACTCCCCAACCAACTGAGTTTTCATATTTGATATCCGACTCTTGCTATTCCCTATAATCATCATATCGTCGATATACAACAAGATACATAAGCTCCTATTATTATAGTTGCAAAAATATGCACAATAATCTGCCTCCAATCGATCAAATCCCAAACTCACCATAAAGGAATCAAATCACTTGTACTAATACCTTGGCGCTTGTTTGAGACCGTACAATGATTTATTCAGCCAACAAATCAACTCTTCCTTGCCTTTTTTAACAAAACCTTCATGTTGTGACATATAAATCTCCTATTCTAATTTTTTATGTAAAAAAGTTATTTTTACATCCATCTGCTCAAGTTTCAAATCCATGACTGCCGTGATCGCCAAAACAACTCGAATAGTAGTCAATTGAACCACCAGTGAGAAAATCTCATCAAAGTTAATCCTTGACTTTTGAGCAAACTCTTTATCACCAAACATGCTTTGAATCTCTTCATATTTTCATCTGAATCCTTATTCACTTTATATACCCATCGACAACCAATCGGAATCCTTCCCTTTGGTAGAGCTACAAGTTTCTAGGTCTTGTTCTTTTGAAGTGCCTCCATCTCCTCTTCCATAATATAATGCCACTTTCTAGCATTGGTGGACTCATAAGCCTCCTTATATGAAGTTGGCTCATCATCCTTCGCTAAAGCAACATAAGTACAAACATGATTAACAGAAGGAATGAAAGAAGTGAGATAGTCATTATACCTAGAAGGATGTCTAATGACCCTCCTAGATCGCTTTGAATTTATTAGTGGTTCATCTAGAGAGATAGCATCTTCAGATGATTGTAAAGACTCTACGCCCGGTTCACCAGCTATTGCCTCATCATTTGATTATACTTGCTCTGATTGCTGCTTATCACATGCATTAAAGAACTCAATAGGAACAATAGATTTATCATCTTATTCTTTCTTGGTGCCTTGAAAAGATTCTTCATTAAAGACAACATCTCGGCTAACAATGATCTTGTGGGTAGTAGGGTCCACAATCGATACCCCTTTACTCCTTTAGGCTAGCCAAGAAAAATACACCTTCGAGAGTTCTTATCTAATTTTGTTCTCTTTTCTTTTGGGATCCATACATATGCATCATATCCAAAGATACGGAGATGAGAATAACTTATTGGCTTACCACTCTAAAACTCCTCTAAAATTTTAAACCCAAGAGTTTTTGTTGGTGCTTGATTAATCAAGTAACAGGTCGTATTCACAGCCTCTGCCCAAAACCTCTTGTTAAGTTTTGCAGAACTCAACACACGTCAAACCCTCTCCATGAGTGTTCTATTTAACCTCTCTGCCACACAATTTTTTTGTAGTGTACCAGATACTGTAAGGTGTCGCCGAATTTCATGCTTGCTACAAAACTTCTCAAATTCCTTGAAGCAATATTTCCTTCTACTATCTGAACGTAGGCACTTGATTTTTAAACTCTTTTCTATTTCTACTAGAGCGTTGAATTTCTTAAAAGTCTCAAAAACATCAGATTTATACTTCAGAATATATATCCAAGCCTTGCGAGAATAATCATCAATGAAGGACACAATATAGGAATACCCACCCAGTGACTTATCAGGTGACTCCCAATTATCTGAATGGATTAGATCAAGAAAGTCCTTACTCCGCTGCAGTGATAAAGAGAAAGAAAGCCTTCTTTGCTTGCCATAAATGCAATCTTCACAAAATTCTGATGACGCTGACTTGTACCCTGAAGAAGCTCCCTATTTGATATTAGTTGTAGCATACGCTCACTCATATATCTCAAACGACGATACCAAATCGTAGGAGACACAATGTTTGTAGTTGCTACTATTGCCTCTCCCACCTAAGTTTTGCCCACCAATATATATAGATCATCCAAAAGCTCTCCCTTCATCACCACCAAACTCCCTTGGCACACCTTCAATTGATTTTTCTTCCCGATAAACTTGAGACCTTGCTTGTAAAGCTTTCCAAGTGATAGTAGACTCTTACAAAGTGTACGGATATGCTGCACATTAAAAAACATCTGAACTGAACCATCAAACATCTTGATCCGAACATCTTCAATTCCAATCACAGAACAAGTAGCATTGTTACTCAAATAAATAAGTTCACCATTCCATGATTTGTATGTATGAAACCACTCCTTAAAAGGAGTCATGTGAAAAGATGCCCCCGAATCCAAAATCCAATGATGTGCAAGTTCAGAGCTTTCAATTGCTGTCAAAGCATCCCCATATTATAAAATAGATAAATCAGTTTTACCTTCTGTTACATTACCTTGGAAACTTCTTGATTCAACTTTTGTATCAACTCTTTTAGTCTGGCTATTTTCTTCACATGCCCTGTTTTTCCACAATTTCAACACTTTACCTTCTTCTTGCCCTTAGATTTAGATCTCAATTTTTATTGATTATAATGTTCCTTCTCGAAAAGTCTTCCTCGTGCTACCATGGCCTCCCCAAAAGAGCTTCCTTGGCTAGATCTTCGCCTCATCTCCTCTGTTAGCAATGATGCAACAACTAACTCCATCTTGAGGGTTTCAATATGACTCAAGTTCATAATGAGATTATCCTAAGATTATGGCATAGAACACAGTAAAATGCTGGCCTTTTCTTCATCTTCAATTTTCATATCTACGGCTGTAAGCTTGCTCACAATGGAATTAAATACTCCCAAGTGCTCTTGAACTGATACCCTATCCTTCATCTTCAGATTATATAATTGCCATCTCAAATAAATTTTATTCACCAAAGACTTTCCTTCATATAGATTCTTCAACTTTTACCAAATTCCTTTTAAAGTACTCTCTGTCTCAATATTAAATAATACAGAATCATCTAATGCCAGAAAGAGGTTTGCCATAGCCAGTTTATCTTTCTCCATATATTGCTCATCTAACATCTCTTGCGGTTTGTTGACCCAATTATTGATTTTGATGATTAACAAAAGCCATGAGTATATTCATCATGCTTCTGATATATTTGATAAGTGTTTTAGGCATTAAGGTTGATTAATTAATCAAAAGAAATAAAGGAATAAGTTTTGAATCAAATTTGAAAGGAAATTATTTAAGTTCAAAACTTAGAGTCGACACCCAAACAGTCCGGAGCTGACCCTAGGGTGTATAAGAACTTTTCTAGGATTTCGGCACGGTCCGAAGTCAACACCTGAAACTCTGGAGCCGACTTCAACTTGAAATATAGAGAAGTGGTTTCTGCATCAGTTTCCGAAGCCGACACCTGGAGTTCGGGAGCCGACACATGAGAATTACGGAGCCAACACCTGAGTTTTCGGAGCCGACTCTAACCTGAGTATAGAGAGCATATTTTTGGACATTGTTAGAGTTGACACCTTTGTATTCTGGAGCCGACTCCCGAAAGCGCCGAGCCGACACTTAACTTTTTCAGAGCTGACTCCTCAACGAACTTTTACTTACTATTTTTGGATGCCCCGACTTGGAGCTGATACATGAAAAGTTGGAGCCGACTCCAATATGTCAGATACGGATTTTCAAAAGTGACAGATCAGCTCCAACGGTAATATTTTTCACACCTAACCTCTAAAGACTATTTTTCTTTGTGTGTAGAAACATCCAAGCATCTCACAACGGCTAGTTATCCATAAAAAAACCTTGGATTAAGAAGTCTATAAAAAGGGAATTCGTCCGTTTGAAAAACAGTAACAGAAAGAGAGAAGTATCTTGTGAAAAATTGAAAAATCATGTGAAAGAAAGAGAGAGAAATAAAAAAGGAAAAACTTAGAGCTCAAATCCATCAATCCTAGATAGTCCAAAGAGAAATCCAAAGCATTCAAAGCTCAAAATCGAAGAATTTCCCAAGTGAAAAGGAAGAAAGCAAAAGCCCTATTTTTTTTCCCCAACTTCTCAACTATGATTTTTGTGAGGAATCTGAGCTGAGGCCTGATTCAATTATTCAAGGAAGAAGAGGAAAAGAAGAAAAGAAGAAAAGCACACATCCAAATTGCTTCAAACAGGCTTTTCTTACCTTTATTTATTTAATTGCATATTTACTCATTTGAGGAGCTGTTTTGTATTCAAAACTATATTTTTCATTGTTGTTTGCTAATTCAATCAGGGGATTAAATTAGTGGAGGTAGTATACCTCGGGACAAGTTAAGGTTAGCTTGTGGTTTGGATTTTGTGCTGGTGAGCCCAAAAAAATCAGCTGGGTTTGTTGTGATTCCTAGAGAAACAGAAAGTTTGGGTTGTGAGCTTGTAAAATAACTCGACTGTAATTAAGTGGATTATAGTGTGGACCCAAGTGCGGCTTAGGAGTGGATGTAGGTGTTGGATATACCAAACCACTATAAAATCTTTATGTTTGTTGTGCATATTATCTCTCTCTCTCTCTCTCTATCAATCTCATTTGTGCTTTGCTTCAGTTAATTTAGTTCATTTGAACATCTTTATATCAATCGAAATATTTTCAAAGAGTTAAAATTTTTTAAAGAACCCAATTCACCCCCCCTCCTCTCACTACAAGAAAATACTAAAATAGCGACGCAAGTTTAGCGACGCAATTATACGTCGCTAAATTGCGACCACTTTGCGACGCCTCTGTGACAACAAAATATTGCGATGCAATTAGCGACGCGTTAGCGACTCAATTAACCATAAAATCAAAAAAAATTAATATTTTAATATTGCAATGCAAATAATGCATCGCAATATTTTTAAATTAATTTTTATAAAATTTAAATATCAGAAAAAAATATTGCGACGCAATTCAATACGTCGCAATTTTTTGTAACAGAATTAAATATGTTAAATAGCGATGCATTAGCGATGCAATAAACAGAAAATTAGAGAAATTATTTTTAATTTAGCGACGCACTAGTTGCGTCACAAATAATTTAAATGAAATTAATTTTTATAAAATTTAAATATCAGAAAAAAAATATTGCGATGCAACACAGTGCATCGCAATGTATTTAAAAGAATTAAATATATTAAATAGCGATGCATTAGCGACGCAACAAACTAGAAAATCGGAAAAATTATTTTTAATTTAGCGACGCACCAATTGCGTCGCAAATAATTTAAATAAAATTAAATTTTTTAAAGTATAAATATTTTAAAAAATATTATGACGCATTTAGTGTGTCGTAATGTTTTAAAAAAATTAAATATTTTAAATAGCGACGCATTAGCGATGCAATAAATCAGAAAATAAATTAAAATTATTTTTAATTTAGCAACGCAATAAATGCGTCGCAATTATTTTAAATAAAATTAAATTTTATAAAGTATAAATATGAGAAAAAATAATTGCGACGTAACACAGTGCGTTGCAATATTTTTAAAAAATTAATTATGTTAAATAGCGACGCATTAGCGACGTAATGAACCAAAAAATTAATTAAGGAATTATATTTTTTTATAGCGACGCACTTGTTGCATCGTAATTATTATAATTAAAATTAATTTTTTATATAATATAATTATCATATTAAAAAATTATCACGCTACCCTTTTCGTCGTAATATATTTAAAAAAATTAATTATGTTAAACAGCGATCGGTCCAAAATCGATCGTACGTGACCGATCGGAATAAGGGCTTGGATCGATCGCAACCCTCGGATCGTCGCCGATCGGACCGATCGCCACGGTTTGAGATCGGTCGTGGTCGATCAGGATCACGGCTTGGATCGATGGGAACCGTCGGATCGCCAGCGATGTCGGACCGATCGCATCGGTCTGGAATCGGTCATGGCCAATCGGGATGAGGGCTTGGATCCATCGCAACCGTTGGATCGTCACTGATCGGACCGATCGCCACGGTCCGAGATCGGTCGTGACCGATCGGGATCATGGCTTGGATCGATCGCAACCGTCGGATCGTCGCCGATCCTGGACCGATCGCAATGGTCCAGGATCGGTCGTGGCCGATCGGGATCAGGGCTTGGATCGATCGCAACCGTCGGATCATCGCCGATCAGACCGATCGCCACGGTCTGAGATCGGTCGTGGCCGATTGGGATCACGGCTTGGATCGATCGCAACCGTCAGATCATCGCCGATCTTGGACCAATCGCAACGGTCTGGGATCGGTCGTGGCCGATCGGGATCAGGGCTTGGATCGATCACAACCGTCGGATCTTTGCCGATCAGACCGATTGCCACGGTCCGAGATCGGTCGTGGCCGATCGGGATCAGGGCTTAGATCGATTGCAACCGTCAGATCGCCAGCGATCTTGGACCGATCGCAACGGTCCGGGATCGGTCGTGGCCGATCGAGATCAGGGCTTGGATCGATCACAACCGTCGGATCTTTGCCGATCGGATCGATTGCCACGGTCCAAGATCGGTCGTGGCCGATCGGGATGAGGGCTTGGATCGATCGCAACCATTGGATCGTCACCGATCGGACCGATCGCCACGGTCCGAGATCGGTCATGGCCGATCGGGATCACGGCTTCGATCGATCGCAACCGTCAGATCATCGCCGATCTTGGACCGATCGCAACGGTCCAGGATCGGTCGTGGCCGATCGGGATCAGGGCTTGGATCGATCGCAACTCTCGGATCGTCGCCGATCGGACCGATCGCCACGGTCCGAGATCGGTCGTGGCCGATCGGGATGACAGCTTGGATCGATTGCAACTGTCGGATCGTCGCCGATCTTGGACGATCGCAACGGTCCGGGATCGATCATGGCCGATCGGGATCAGGGCTTGGATCGATCGCAACCGTCGGATCGTCACCGATCGGACCGATCGCCACTGTCCGAGATCGATCGTGGCCGATCGGGATCACAGCTTGGATCGATCGCAACCGTCGGATCATCGCCGATCTTGGACCGATCGCAACGGTCCGGGATCGGTCGTGGCCGATCGGGATCAGGGCTTGATCGATCGCAACCGTCGGATCTTTGCCGATCGGACCGATTGCCACGGTCCGAGATCGGTCGTGGCCGATCGGGATCAGGGCTTGGATCGATTGCAACCGTCAGATCGCCAGTGATCTTGGACCGATCGCAACGGTCCGGGATCGGTCGTGGCTGATCGGGATCAGGGCTTGGATCGATCATAACCGTCGGATCTTTGCCGATCGGACCGATTGCCATGGTCCGAGATCGGTCGTGGCCGATCGGGATCAGGGCTTGAATCGATCGCAACCGTTGGATCGTCACCGATCGGACCGATCGCCACGGTCCGAGATCGGTCGTGGCCGATCGGGATCAGGGCTTCGATCGATCGAAAACGTCGGATCGCTCGTTATGAAAAAGTTTTAAAAAATATTTTAAATTATTGCGTTGCAATGTTTTAAAATAAATTATGTAATTAAAAATTTATAAAATATATTGTGATGCAATTTTCATCGCAATTATTAACATTAATTATAAATATTATCATTTATAAATATTAAAAATTATTGCGACGCCTTAGCGACACATTTTTTAAAAAATAAATAAATATTGCGACGAAATATATGCATCACAATTATTATGAAAATACATATAGCTGATTAAAATATTAAAAAATTATTGCGACGCATATTTGCGTCGCAATTATTATCATAAATTTAAATATTTCATTTAAATAATTTAAAAATTATTGCGACGCACTGATTGCATCGCAATTATTGTAATAAGTTATTATTTTTTTAAAATATTAAAAAATTATTGCGATGCGCGTAATTCTTAGAAAATAAAAATAAATTTCCCACCGGATGTTGGCGCCAAGTTAGCGACGCAACTATTGGCGTCGCTATATTTTCATAAATTATAATAAACATATTAACGATGGATTAGCGACGCACTAATGCGTCGCTAAGCCATAATAAATTAAAAAAAATATTGCGACCATATAGCGACGCAACTAATTGCGTCGCTAATTTATATATAAGCCAGCCTTCTCTTCTTCTTCTTTCCCGTCTTGACCTAGCCGCCGCCGTGCTCTACAGATTTCCGGCTCCCACCTCGCTGCTCCGGCGCCTCCCCTGTGGTCCTCCGGCTCCCCGGTGTTCTCATCCGACTCCGGCTTCTTCTCTCAACCAAGGTAAGCCCCTACACTCTAAAAAAAAAAATTTTTTTTTACTGATTTCCCTCCAGGCCACGGCCGCTGCCGTGGCCGGCAGTGGCCTGGCCACGGTGGCCAGGCCACTGTCACAAAAAAAAATTTTTTTTTTAACAGGGGGGGGGAAACCCCCCCCCCCCCCCCTTTTTTTTCTTGTCCGGCCACGGCCGTGGCCGCGGCCGGACAAGGCGGCCACGGCCGCTGCCGTGGCCGGCAGTGGCCTGGCCACGGTGGCCAGGCCACTGTCACAAAAAAAAAATTTTTTTTTAACAGGGGGGGGGCCCCCCCCTTTTTTTCTTGTCCGGCCACGGCCGTGGCCGCGGCCGGACAAGGCGGCCACGGCCGCTGCCGTGGCCGTCTTCTCCGGCCACGGCCGCTGCCGTGGCCGGCAGTGGCCTGGCCACGGTGGCCAGGCCACTGTCACAAAAAAAAAATTTTTTTTTTAACAGGGGGGGGGGGGGGGGAACCCCCCGCCCCCCCCCTTTTTTTCTTGTCCGGCCACGGCCGTGGCCGCGGCGGACAAGGCGGCCACGGCCGCTGCCGTGGCCGGCAGTGGCCTGGCCACGGTGGCCAGGCCACTGTCACAAAAAAAATTTTTTTTTTAACAGGGGGGGGGGAACCCCCCCCCCCCCCCCCCTTTTTTTCTTGTCCGGCCACGGCCGTGGCCGCGGCCGGACAAGGCGGCCACGGCCGTGGCCGGCAGTGGCCTGGCCACGGTGGCCAGGCCACTGTCACAAAAAAAAAAATTTCTTAACAGGGGGGGGGGAAACCCCCCCGCCCCCCCCCCCTTTTTTTCTTGTCCGGCCACAGCCGTGGCCGCGGCTGGCAGGCGGCCACGGTGGCCAGGCCACTGTCACAAAAAAAAATTTTTTTTTTTCTTAACAGGGGGGGGGGGAAACCCCCCCCCTTTTTTCTTGTCCGGCCACGGCACGGCCGTGCCGTGGCTGGCCAGGCCACTGTCACCAAAAAAAAAAAATTTTTTAGGGGGTGTTTGGATAGACTGATTGTTATGTCTTGATTATTCAATAATATTTGTAATGCTAGATAGGAAGTCTGTTGTATTATTATTTAATTTGTATAATGTTTATGCAATAATTAATTTAAGCAGAATGTTTATGCAATAGTATTTGTGCATTTGTACTTATTTACATTTGTTATGTCTTGATTATTTATATTCTGCTGCAAACTGAATGATGCATTAAATTATAAATGCTAAATAAAATGTTTGTTGTAATATTATTTAATTTCCAGCAACAAATTAGTAGTTTCAATGATTTACATTTTAGTATTCGCAAACATTTGTATTTGACACAATAATCTTAAAAAGTTAGTGATTACATGTATAATTCACAAGAAGTTAAGAATAACAAGCATAAGTTCGATTGTCTTCGGACTTCCATAATCACAGCACTTTAACCTTTAGACCCGTTTGAGAATTTGTAAGCCTTAGTCTTGCAAATTCTCAAATTGTCCTGGTGGACAGTTTGGGAATATTTCTTGTGACATGTTAGTCTGCTAGTAATCATCGTGGGGTGAGATTTCGGTTTGCATTTGCTCATACGTTCTCCTAGTGTGGCTTATATACCACACATTTAGGAGAACATATGGGGAAATGCTGCCGAAATTTCAATGTAACCGATCGATGATAATTAATAGCAGAATAACATATCACAAAAAATATTCTTGAATGGGATAGGGCCTTACCTTATAGACATGGAGTGAAGGTAGAATTATTTAAGACACTTGAATTCTTGTGAAGTCTATGATTAAACGCACGCCTTGCGGCCCGACACAAACTCAAGCCCTCCCTTAGCCATGAACCTGTGCATCGGTCCTTGCTAGCACGCCAAGGATCGTAGCCGTGGCTCGCCCTTGCATGGTAGGGTCCTTAGTTGCCTAAAAAAATTGGTACTTATAAATGATTTAATGGTTGTTATTAACCTTAGTTGTGCCAAGAAATAATTTAGTTATATATTTATTAATACTAATATAGTTTTATTTTGGTTT
>UESW01004305.1:463399-528399 GCA_900491605.1 Calamus simplicifolius
GTTCAACAATCGTATTAGAGGAGAGTTCATCAAGTCAATCAGCCGAGTGCCCTGCATTTCAAGAGGATGAGATGGAAATGCATGCAATTGAGGACGACACAAGGGCTCCTGAAACATCACTTAGAGATCCAAATGGTGATGTCCAAGAAATTGCGGATGCAAATGTTCGGTTTCCTTTCGATGATAATGAAACTGATTCGCAATCCGATACGGCATCGAATGTTGAACCAACATTTCACGAAACAAATGACACCGATTAAAAATAGAGGTTTTTTAAAATTTAACTTTTTTTATAAGTGTTAAATTCTTACATAGTCAATCATTAATCGTAATTTAATTGTATGAATCTTTAGTATTTTCAGTATGACGGGCAGAGGTAAATCTACCGACGACAGACGGAGTGAGGAGAGACGTAGCCCTGCTACATCAGATCACATGAGCATCGGAGATGGAGAGTTTGGATCTCCAGCAGAGGCGTAGCCTTCGATCTCTCCAGCAGTATTACCATCCAGCCCAATCGGCACAGACCTCCGAGAGTTCTTCCACCATCGGCCACATTGTACTTGACTTGATGCTCAGGGGATGTAAGTATATACTAATTAAAATATATGTTTATGTTTTTAAGTCAATTACTTATAAACATGTTTTTTTAATAGATTCATTGAGCAGCATCATGTATCCAGCCACATCAGCGCCGTATTTCAGAGGCGTGCAGATCCCAGTGGCTACGATTGGCGCCACGTATCTCCAGCCACGAGGGAGTTTTATTTTTCTGAGTTTCAGGTAAACTTATTAAATACAATTTATCAGTGATATAAAATTTCTTAAACTTAATAAATTTAGAAACTAACTGTTTATTTTAATGTAAAAAAAAGTTTACGTGGGATCCTGCCAGCCATGATGCCATTAGGGCAGCATGGGACGCTCTGACGCGACGCCAATACTCCGACATGCTTCATCATTGAGGTCATCAGGTCAGCGTCCTGCACACATGCCAGAGGGTATTTGGCACGAGTGGCAGCAGGCCTGGGAGTCCGATGGCTGGCGCAGGAGGTCCGCATCAGCCAGCACGAACCGCCGATCTGAGAAGGGCGGTCCTGGCACGGGTCTCTCCCGCCATACTTGGAGCTCCATTTCGATTCAGGAGCACAGACGCGTATGGTAAGAAAACATAAATATTTTAATTACTATTTTAGTTATTTATAAATATTTGTATTAATATCATTTTTTTATTGTTATAGTCTGAGCAGGAGGGCGGAGATCCTGGTGAGTTTCGTCTATTCAGGGCGACACACACCAGGAGGGACGGTTCCTGGGTCGACACGCGATCACGGGAGGTTGCGGTAAGAAATTAGATATATGTAGTATCTGTTTAATTTCTAAAATTTTATTTCGAGAAATTTATTAACTCATTTATTGTTGATTTCATAATTTCAAGACACGAGTCGAGGAGCTTCGCTCCAGGCATCGTAGGTCAACTCTACTGATGGGGAGACGCCCGTCGAACTCTCAGCAGAGGAGAGTCGGCGTGTATTTTTGGAGGCTGTTGGTGCCCAGCCACGAGACCGCAAGGTCTATGGTCTGGGCACTAGAGCTTCTACATATTTTCCCCATCAGGCCTCTAGCTCGCGAGTTTCTTGGTGATCTTCCTCCCGAGCGTTTACAGGACCTTCGCAGATCTATTGCAGAGGAGGTTCGCCATGAGGTCGAGCAGGATTTGAGGATCGTATGCGAGGCCGGGATCAGGAGGTTGCAGACATGCGAGATGAGATGCATTATTTGCGGGATATGGTTAGACGCTTGTCGCAGAGTCTTCAGCCTCCACAGCCTCCATGTGATCGCCCAGATTCTTGATGTATTTTTTTTTCTTTTTTTATGTTGTAAAAACTTCAAAATTTTAATATATAAATTATTTTTGAAAATTTATTATTGTTTGGATTGAGTGAAAAATGTTTGTATCAATATTTATATTTAGTGAAATTGTATTAACCGTTTTAATTTTTAATCTTTTATATTTTTTTAAAAATAAAATTTGCGACGCATTAGCGACTGAAATTGCATCGCTAAGATTTTTAAAATATTATTATTAAATATTACAACGCAATGACCTGGCATCACAATAATTTAAAAATAAGTTTAATAGCAACGCATTAGCGACTAAAATTGAGTCACTATTTTAGCTTAAAAATTTTTAATAAATATTGCGACGCAATGACCCTGCGTCGCAATATTTTAAATATTTTTTATTTGCGACGCATTAGCGACTCAAATTGCATCGCTATTATATCAAAAATATTATTATTAAATATTACGACGCATCTGGATGCATTGCAATATTGCGACGCAATTTAGTGCGTCGCAATATTTAATAATAATTTTTTTTAAAATTAATTTTAAATTTAGCGACGCAATTGCATGCGTCGCAGTTGCGTCGCAGAGGTCGCAATATTGCGACGCAATTGCGACAAAATGGGTATTGCGACGGACATTTGAGCGGCGCCGTCATTGCGTCGCTATTGCGTCGCAATATCATGTTTAGCGACGCAATTGCGACGCAGTTGGGCATCGCAATATTTTATTTCTCTTGTATGAGAGATGACGAATTAAGTAGCTTCTCTTTCTAAGCTTTAGGTTTAGTGTTTCATAGATATATGATCTTATCACTGCCTGAGAGATGGTTTTCCGAACAATACAGTGGAAATAAGAGGGATGCATTCTTGTGCTTTGGTTTACCTTCTATATATCTATAGTAAAACAATTCTAGGATTTGATATCAAATGGCTTCTATTTTATCCTGAATGCTCTCATTATTAGGAATTGTAATTGGCTTGATAGAGATCAAAATTCTTATTTTTGTTTGAGTTTTCGAAGTTTAACTATCTTCCAATTTGCCTAAAAGTCATCAGAGAGGGGTTGGGCCGTTTAGCAGATATATATGGACTTGCTCCTAGTTAAGAAATAAAAGGTTCTGGTTCTGCCCAATTTGACCCAGAAAGCAACAAATAACACAAGCAGAAAAACAAAAAACGTACAACTGCTGCTAACAACTCATTATCATCCTCAAAGCATCCAACTAGCAGCTGGAAGAACAGCAAAAACAACATCGACCTACAGTGCACATGCTGACTTAAAAACAGATAAACAAATTTGTCCAATACTAGCCTAGCGTTATCTATAAGTTTGATTCGTTAAATTATCCATATTTTTCAAATTGATGGATTTCTTTGTATGAATAGTATGATCAAGTGTGGTCCTAAATAGGAATGCTAGATGAATGAGGATCCGGAGAGTCATTCTCAAATAGATGGAAAAGGTTTGTAAGACATGTGAGTATGGCAAGAGACTTGATTTTTTTCTGAGTTTTTTTTTTTTCTTTTTTATTTGGTTGTTTTCAGGAGAAGAAAAGCAAAGGAACTTTATCATTACCATCACAAAAGTATTGCTTATAGGAAATAGTATTTTGAATAGAACATGAGGGTTAAGGCAATCAAAAGTTGGTACAAGTTCTTTGTTTTTTAAGTTGTATATACCTTAAGAGCGTACACATATGCATATATGCATGTACATGTATTCTTGGATGGTTGGTACAAGTTTCATATAATCTAAAATTTACGTGTATATGGATGTGCATGTGTTTCTGGATCACTTCATGGGATTATCATTTATAGATGAAATCTCTAAGACTCGGCTACTGTTATTTCTAATTAAAATTAAATTCCTTGAAATTAATCAGGGTGTAAGACTTGGATGAACAGCCAACCATCTATCAATGTTAGTGTGTTAATGCTCCCATTCATGTTGCACATATCTCCACATGCCAGCTACCCAAAATCTCAAATCTCATTAGCGAGTATCAAACAGATGTTAATTTCTATCATTCAAATGGAGTGGTTTTTAATGATGGCCAACTTCCCTAGCTCAAAGCCTTCGGTAATCAGCGATCCTTTTTGAGTGACAATTATTAAAAAAATCACAACAATCCATCAAATATTTCTTCTTTTTGAATCAACCATTTGCATTAGACATGCCCATTACAATTTACTTTGATTTCATTTCTCCAAATATGGTATAGAAAGGTGTTAGTTCTTCTGAAGGGATGAAATAGGTTTCAAGGCCTTTTTTTGCAAGAACCTATGAATATTTATTTCTGCACACTTGTTTCACTAGATCTCTTCATTGTTTTGAAAATTTCTTCTAATATTAAAGTTCAGTAAATAGGAAGTCCTTGTGTTTTCCTATAATATTTTTAGAAAAAAACATTTTCTCCAATCAAGCCTTGAAATCGAAGGGATTCTTATTCTCAAGAAGAAGAGAAAAAAATTCTATATTTAAATTTCTATTTTTTAGACATGGCTTGGAAAGGTGGTAAAGCCTCTACACAAATGAAATAGGTTTCAAGTCCTTATTTTACTATAACTTAGGACCATTTTTGTTTGCTTGCTTCACTAGATCTCTTCATTGCCTTGAAAATATCTCTTGGATAGTTTAAGTTCCAGAAGTAGGAAGTCCTCAATTTTCCTAAAGTTTTTCTTGATTTTTTTTTCTCTAATCAATTGTCCTTAAAGGTGAAGCAATTCTGAGTTTCAGGAGGGAAAATTTGTGGGAATTAACCTATGAATATTTGTTTTGCATGCTTGAGGTGACATACCTTAATTTGCAGGAACCTTGCATGCTTGCTAATTCACTAGATCCCTTCACTTGAAGCAAGTCTCTTGATCTCACTTTTATCTATCATTTTGTCATTGGGGAAATAAACTAGAGGTAGATAATTTTAGGGGACATGGACATTGGTGCACTACAAGACAGCGAAACCAGTTTATGATATCCAAATATATATATGACAATTGAAGGGGCATAGCCCTTTTCACCATCATGACTTTAATAGATCCTACGAAAGAATAGTTAAAATTTGAAGAAGATCTACAAGTGTGCATGATCTATGTATAATTTTCAATTGCTAGAGGGTTGCAACTTGTAATTAGAATCCTTGCAACTCAGGGAATCAGTCATAATATCTCCATTTGCTAGCTGATTTGAGCTCAACATTCCAGGCACCAATGAATAACAGAAGGGTGGTAGGGACTGGAAGATAATTTGTTAATGTTTTTCATATGTACAAAATCAAAAGAACATGATGTGGCTGGTAGCGCCATGTAGGCGTTAACGGTCAGAGTTAACTGATGGCAGAGACCAAAGCGGCGGCCTCAGCGGCCTCCGTTCCTCAGCAGTCCCCGCTTCTCCAAGGCAGCCCTTTCTCAAGATAGTTCTTGCTTCGGAATTGGCCTTAGCACTGGCCGCAGCATCAGCCTCCATATCAACTCCTGAATGAGCCGTGGTGCCTACGTGGCCCCCCACGTAAGCCAGACACACCTACCACCTGACCCACATGCTTGATGGAATCAGGCCGACTTACCATCTGACCCATGTGCTCGATGAAACTAGGTCCACCTACCATCTAACCCACGCGTCCGATGGGATCAGGCCCACCAATCATTTGGCATGCATGTTCGACAAGACTAGTCCAACCAACCGTTTTCGAGCTCACGTAATCATCATGACTTTAGCAGACAGTCTCTTTCATGGAACTCTATGTGGTTGATCCCCGGATGGAGACCAAGGATCCATAAAAAGGGTAAGAGGGATCTTAAGCAAGGTAAATGCATTCCTAACACTCAGAGAACATTACAATCTCTGGACCTTTTCTTACGAGCTTTCTCAAACTTACATCTGTGATTCCGATCGCTAACTTGCCCATCGAAGGGTTATCGCCGGACTTTTGGTCCTAGGACTTCTGCAGGTCCCCCGCAATGAAGGAAAGCTTCATCCGTGGAGTCCTCTGAAGACTGTTAACCAGGCCTCAACAGAGCCCATCTAGAAAATGACTAGAAATGCATTTAGCTTTGTAACAACTTGAGAACAGGCATGATGAGGCGCTGACAGTGATACCAGACCCAACCGTGAATTGAACTCTTCCAAACTTCCAATTTCGAAATAAAGAAATGAGCAAAGCATCCACAATCAGTAGGATTTTTTGACCAATCGACTTGAAAATGTCAACCAACCACTTATGATAGCCAATGAAGAGAGGATCGCTCATTCATATTTTTGAATTCTATTCTCGTGCCAGTTTTTCTGCTGCTTTTTTACTCCTTGGAATATGCACTGTTACAGTTTAGATTCAAACCATTTGCCAAAGCCAAGTCTATCCATATTTCTATCAAGAACTGTAAACCAAATTCCTGTCACGCCCTAGACCCAATGTGGGATCTAGGGGTGGCAACCCACCGCATACCAGGTATGCAAGGCGTCCTGAAATATAATCCAATTTATTCAAGATAGAATAATACCACTATGTCATTCAGAGTCAAATATTTTAGTACAAGCCATAATTATGAGTTTTAGGCTATATGCCCATCATACATAAATCAATGGGGTTACAACAAAATGTTGGATCTTAATTTTCTCTGATAGAAGCTCCAACTACCCCAAATCCCATTCTGCAGTCTTGTGGCTCTGAAAAACATTGTGAGATTTATATGAGCTCACACTCAATAAGTAAGCCTACTATAATATAATATAATCATTTCATCATTTCAAGATATTATCAAATCACATTTTCATGTATAAAGCTTCTAATTTCAAATACATTCATCATGTTATCAACACATGCATGTCATCAGCTCAAATAATTTTTGGAAGCTTAAATGCCAAAATATGCAATGTAAACAAACCCACTGTATTCATATTATTATTTTCTTATGTGTCCCACGGCCCTACAACACCCATCTGATGCATCACTCTTTAATGTCCCCTAAGAGGAAGGGTTCTGGTACCAGCGTTATGCCATATATCATAATCAATCACAATACATCCTTTATATGTGTGCGCGTTATGCCATATATCAATCACATCACATCCTCTAGATGTGTATCCTCCACATATCTTTCTCTGTGGAGATGGGTCCCGTATCTCTTGACATTTCACATCGTTTTACATCATATGAGAACCACGACAACACATATCATCATCATATTTGCATTTAGCACATCATGCATCATCATAAACATAGGCTCCTTATATCATATATACAGTGATTTGTACATTCATAGCATAAAAATACATCAATAATACCAGTATATTTTGCAAAGCCAAAATAATCATCATTCAATTTTTGCACATTTTAATCCATTACTTTGTAAAATATTAGTAATCACATATAATTATAACATATACCCAATTGTATAACAAAATTCCATTTGTCTTATTTCATAAATATGTATGCAGCTATATTTTAAATAATTTATGAAATCATGATAATTAGCTTACTTACCTCAGTACGCTAGTCCCAAACTGTAAATCAGCTATGTGGACATTTGGTTACCTATAGCATAAATTTCCATAATTAAATCTTTAAATTAGAATAATAAAGAATCCCCTAAGGTCTACCCAGTCTAATCCTGGGCCCAACTTTGGACTCGAATATTTCTCAATGTATAAGCTCGAATGGGGAAATAAAAATACCCCAAGAAACTAGAATCAACGCCGAATCGGGCCATATTTTTATTTCTCCATTCTTGGCCCAATACGGAGCCCAAAATGTAGCCCGAAAATAGCTCGTGAGCCTGGCCAACAGGGCCTAGAGGGGGACGGCCCAGCCGGCCCGCTGAGCCGTCTCCTTCCTCCCGCCTCCCCTGTTTCACCCGAAATAGGGGAAGCGAGTGCCGGCGGCCAGGGCCGCCATCGACCACTCCCCGGGAGGGCCCGGTCGGTGACGACCGGCCCGAGCCGGCCGCCGCCGCAGCCGAGCTCCCCTTCTCTCTTTTTCTCCCTATTTCTCTCTTTTCCTCTCTCGTTCGTCGTGGAACCGTGCCGGTGGCATGACCGGCCACCACGGCCAGCCGGACCCTCACCGGACGGTCGCCTACCCCGTGAGGGCCACTGGCCGTTGCCCAGGCCTGGCGAGGCGTCGGTCACTCCGCGGGCCCGAACCAAGCCGTGAACCGGCTTGGTTCCACCTCTCTCTCTCTCATTCTCTCTTCTCTCTCTGTTCTCTCTCATTCCCCCTCTTACCTGGTGGCCGGCATTGTGGGGAGGAGAATGGAGAAGGAGGGGTGCTCCCCCCTCCTTAAATGTGAGGGGAGGGTTATCCCCTCCCCTGTGCCCGTGTGAAGGGGGGTGCATCGGTGCCCCCTTTCTTGACTGGCTGCGGCACCCCCTCTGCCAGCCATTAACAATGATGGAGGAAGGGGCGGCACCTCCCTTCCTCCATTAACAATGGTGGATCCTCACATGGTGAGGATCCGGGGTTCACATTCTTCCTCCTTATAAAAATTCGGCCTCGAAATTGACGTACTTCATATAACATTTAAAATCCAAAGCTTTAATCATATGATTAATCTTCTTTCCATTTACATACGCTATGTTACAAACAATTGAGGATATTTTTCTTTAATTTCCTCCTCAAGTTCCCAAGTAGCTTCCCTCTCAGAGTGGTTACTCCACTGAACCTTGACATAGGAATGCTACGCCATCTTAAAACTTGATCCTTGCGGTCACAATACGCACGGGATGCTCCTCATATGTTAGATCCTTCCTTAACTGCATGGGCACAAATTCTATCGCATGGCTGGGGTCAGAAATGTACCTTCTCAATATGGATACATGAAATACATTGTGTACCCCAGAGAGTGCCGGAGGTAATGCCAGGCTATAAGCCACCTCCCCTACTTTGCTCAGAATCTCAAATGGCCCAATGTATCATGGACTCAACTTACCTCTAATCCCAAATCTCATCACATTTTTGGTTGGTGATATCTTCAGGAAGACATGATCTCCAACCTGAAATTCTAGCTCCCGTCTTCTCACATCAGCATAGCTCTTCTGTCGGCTCTGAGCTGTGCAGATTCGTCCCTTGATCAGTTGCACCTTCTCTACTGTTGCCAAATCAACTCAGGGCCCAATAATTTTCTCTCTTCCACATCATCCCAACATAAGGGAGATCTGCATTTCCTACCATACAAGGCCTCAAATGGAGCCATCTGGATACTGGCTTGGTAGCTGTTATTGTAAGCAAATTCCACTAAAGATAAGTGGTTGTCCCAAGCACCACCCAAGTCCATCACAGGCTCACAACATGTCCTCCAGGGTCTGTATGGTTCTCTCAGACTGCCCATCTGTCTGGGGATGGAAGGCTGTGCTGAAGTTCAATTTGGTCCCCAGAGCTCTATGAAGACTCTTCCAGAATTGGGACACAAACCTAGTATCCCGATTTGATACAATAGATACGGAATACCATGAAGCCTCACAATTTGCTCAATATACATGATGGCCAATCTCTCACTGAAGATCCCAACTCTGAATGGCAGGAAATGGGCTGACTTCGTCAATCTGTCTACAATGACCCATATGCATCATTGCTCCTAGGGTCTTAGGTAGACCAGTCACAAAGTCCATAGTGATCTTCTCCCATTTCCATTGTGGAATCATCAGAGATTGAAGGGTCCCGCAGGCCTTTGATGCTCAGCCTTCACTTGCTGACATACCAAACATTTGGCTACATACTGAGCAATCTCTCTCTTCATTCCTTCCACCAAAAGTTTCCTTTTAGGTCTTTGTACATCTTGGTACCTCCTGGGTGTACTGTAAGGAGAATAGTGGGCCTCCTTCAGAATCTCTGCTCTTAGTTCCTCCACATTTGGCACACAAAGCCTATCATCAAATCTCAGGGATCCATCCTCCATTATAGTAAATTCATTTTGAACCCCTGACTTCACAGCTTCTTTAATCTTTTGCAGGTCCAAGTCTTCTTTTGGAGGACTTGATCCTGTCTAACAGAGTTGGTTGGAGTACAAGTGCTGCCATAAGCCCATCGGACCGTTGTACTCGCAATCAACCTCCAACTTCTCAAGATCCCTCTGGATGTGAGGCTGAGAAGTGATCATAGAAGCTAACTCCAAGGAGGACTTCCCACTCAAGGCATCAGCTACCACATTGGCCTTCCCTGGGTGATAGTGCAGGTTCAGGTCATAATCTTTTAGTAGCTCCATCCACCTCTTTGCCTTAAATTTAACTCCTTCGTGAAGATGTACTTCAGACTTTTGTGGTCTGTGTACACATCACATGTCTCTCCATATAGATAATGCTGCCGGATCTTCAAGGCAAAAATTATAGCGGCCAACTCCAGGTCATGAGTTGGATAATTTTGCTCGTATGGCTTTAGCTGTTGGAGGCATAAGCTATCACCTTCTCATTTTGCATCAAAACACATCCCAATCCCTTCCGAGAAGCATCCGTGTATAGAGTGAATCCTCCAGATCCTGACGGAAGGGTAAGGACGGGGTTGACACTAGGCATTATTTTAGCTCCTGGAAACTTCTCTCACACTCCTCAGTCCAGTCAAACTTCGCTTGCTTTTGGGTCAAGCGAGTCAGGGGTAGAGCAATGCGAGAAAAGCCCTCCACGAATCTGCGATAATATCCAGCCAGCCCCACGAAGCTTCTGACTTAGATACATTGGAAGGTCGACTCCAGTTTACAATTGCCTCAATCTTCTTTGGGTCCACAGTTATGCCATTTTTAGATATTACATGACCCAAGAATGATACTTGGCTCAACCAGAAGTCACACTTCTGCAACTTGGCATAAAGCTTTTTCTCCCGAAGAGTTTGCAGAACAATCTTCAGGTGGTCCACATGCTCCTCCTGGCTTTTAGAATACACCAGGATGTCATCAATGAAGACACACAAACTGGTCCAAGTATGGCTTAAAGATTCTGTTCATCAAGTCCATGAATGTTGCCGGGGCATTAGTTAACCCAAACGGCATCACCAAGAACTCGTAGTGGCCATACTAGTCCTGAATGCTGTCTTAGGCACATCTCCAGCCTTGACCTTGAGTTGATGGTATCCTGACCGAAGATCAATCTTTGAGAATACCCGAGCTCCTTGGAGTTGATCAAACAGATCATCAATCCTCGGCAAGGGATACTTGTTCCGCACTATTACCTTATTGATTTCTGATAATCAATGCAGAGCCGAAGACTTCCATCTTTCTTTTTGACAAATAATACTGGGCACCCCAAGGAGAGACACTAGGTCTGATAAATCCCCGTCTAGGAGCTCCTGCAATTGGTTCTTCAACTCTTTTAGTTCAGCTGGGGCCATACGGGGCCTTGGATATAGGTCCAGTGCCAGGGGCCAAATCAATAGTGAACTCAACTTCCCGGTCTGAGGCAATTCGGTCAAATCATCCGGGAAGACGTCAGGAAACTCCATAGCCACTGGAATATCCTCCAACTTGACCTCTCCTGTTGAAGGTCTTGACCACAGCAAGAAACCCTTGGCCACCTTTCTTCAAATATTTGGCAGCCTGCAGTGCTGATACAAACACTGAGGCCAGGTGTTCCTGGCTTCCAGTAAAACTGAATTCAGCTGATTAGGGATTTTAAAAATCACCATTTTCCTGAAATAGTCTACTGAAGCATGATAGGAGGCCAACCAGTCCATCCCAAGGATAACATCAAAGGACTTCAGTGGAAGGACGATTAGATCAGCCTTCAACTTTTTATCCTTCAAATTAATCAGGCAAGATTGCATACTGAGTCCACCCTCATAACATCTCCATTTGGGAATGCAATGTGCAACTCCTGTTCTAGGGGAACAGGTGTCAACGATGCATTGCTGGCAAGATAAGCCTAAGATATAAATGAATGTGTGGCATCCGGATTTACTAAAGTTTGAGCATAAGTGTTGCCTACTTTAATTGTCCCTGATCACAAAGTTTAGTTTGTCTTATATGTCATATTGCTGATCCTATTTATCATTCATGATCAATGCATTATATCGCATATGAATGAAATAATCTTAAAGGAGTACTTAAGTAACAGGTATACCTGCCACAACAGAGTTAGAAGCGGCAACATCCTGTTGGGTGAGGGTGAAGACCCTTCCCTGGTCCTCGGCTGCTGCTGCTGGTTCATCCCATATTTGGAGAAGGCATCTGATCTCTCCGAAGGGGAAAAGTGGCCATCTTGTGATCCACTTTCCCATATGAAGCAGGCACCTCTCGGCCCACGGCACCGCTTGCCCGGGTGGAAGTTCCGCAGTGAGGGCAACGGGTCTCCTTACCCTTCGGTCCTGAGGGGGGCTGATATGTATCTTTCTTCTTAGCCTGCCCCGAAGACTGGCCGAAGGAGACCCCTTCCTCTTCCTCTGTAGCTCCACTCCTTCTGGTTCCTATTCATATCTCTTTCGATCACCGGGGCTTTGCTCACCATAGCACAATATGTGGAGAGTTCAAATGCATTGACTGCTGCCTCAGTTTGGGTCGCAGTCCTTCAGTAAACCTGGTGATTTTGGCTCTCTCAGTGGTCACTATTTCGGAGCAAACCGGGCTAGCCTAGTGAACTTGGCTTCATACTGGGCCACAGAGAGATTCTTCCACTCTAGTTCCAGAAACTCGGACTCCATCTGTCTTTGCACACTACTGGGGAAGTATTTGTTGAAAAAGACCTCCTTGAACTCCCTCCAGGAAACAGCTTGTCCACCAATCGCTGCTCCATATGCAACCACCAATCATATGCCTCCCCTTGAAGGAGGTAGGTGGCAAATCTAATCCGCTCCTCCTCTTGGCTACCATGGGCCCTGAAGGCCTTCTCCATCTCCCTCATCCACCCCTCAGCATCAGCGGGGTTGGTGGATCCAGAGAAGGGAGCAGGGGCTAAGCTCTTAAACTCAGCAAAGCTCCGACCTCCTCCTTGCCAGGGTTGCGGTGAGCGGGCTGGACTGGTGGTTCAGATTCGACTTGCGGAGTTTACGGAGTAGGAGGGACGGGCTGAGCAGGCACAACTTGTTGGATCTGCTGCTGCATAGCCTGCACCATTTCCACAAGGACCTGAAGTATCTCAGTCTGGCGTTGTTGCTGGCCATTACCAACCACATTAATGGAACCAGAACCTCCAGAAGTTTGCTGGCCTCCCTGCTGGCCAGAGTCACCAGCCTGGGAACCTTCAACTTGTCGCATACTTCTGGTGTGACGAGGCATGATTATTCCCTGCCAAGTTTGGTTCCAATCAATATCTTTACAAACCCCTAAGTTTTCAAAACATATTTATTTAAAAAATATCTTCTTAGAGTTGTTACCCTCCCAGTGTCATCCTATGTTTTGCCTAGTGTCATCTTATGTTTGTCCCTAAGGTCAAACCTAGGCTCTGATACCACAAAAGCTGTCACGCCCCAGACCCAATGTGGGATCCAGGGTGGCAACCCGCCGCATGCCTGGCATGCAAGGCGTCCTGAAATATAATCCAATTTATTCAAGATAGGATAATACCACTATGTCATTCAGAGTCAAATACTTTAGTGCAAGCCATAATTATGAGTTTTGGGCTATATGCCCATCATACATAAATCAATGGGGTTACAACAAAATGTTGGATCTTAATTTCCTCTTATAGAAGCTCCAACTACCTCAAATCCCATTCTTCAGTCTTGTGGCTCTGAAAAAAATTGTGAGATTTATATGAGCTTACACTCAATAAGTAAACCTACTATAATATAATATAATCATTTCATCATTTTAAGATATTATTAAATCATATTTTCATGTATAAAGCTTCCAATTTCAAATACATTCATCATGTTATCAACACATGCATGTCATCAGCTCAAATAATTTTTGGAAGCTTAAATGCCGAAATATGCAACGTAAACAAACCCACTGTATTCATATTACTATTTTCTTATGTGTCCCACGGCCCTACAATATCCATCTGGTGTATCACTCTTTAATGTCTCCTAAGAGGAAGGGTCCTGGTACCAGCGTTATGCTATATATCATAATCAATCACAACACATCCTTTAGATGTGTGCGTTATGCCATATATCAATCACATACATCCTCTAGATGTGTATCCTCCACATATCTCTCCCTGTGAGGTGGGTCCCGTATCTCTTAGCATTTCACATCGTTTTACATCATATGAGAACCGCGATGACACATATCATCATCATATTTGCATGTAGCACATATGCATCATTATGAGCATAGGCTCCTCATATCACATATAGTGGTTTGTACATTCATAGCATAAAAATACATCAATAATACCCGTATATTTTGCAAAGCCAAAATAATCACATCATTCAATTTTTGCACATTTATAATCCATTACTTTGGAAAATATTAGTAATCACATATAATTATAACAGATACCCAATTGTATAACAAAATTCCATTTTGTCTCATTTCATAAATATGCATGCAACTATATTTTAAATAATTTATGAAATCATGATAATTAGCTTACTTACCTCAGTATGCTAATCCCAAACTGTAAATCAGCTATGTGGACATCTGGTTACCTACAGCATTAATTTTCATAATTAAATCTTTAAAATTGGAATAATAAAGCATCCCCTAAGGTGTACCCAGTCTAATCCTGAGCCCAACTTTGGACTCAAATATTTCTCAATGTATAAGCCTGAATGGGAAAATAAAAATACCTCAAGAAACTAAAATCAATGCCGAATTGGGCTATATTTTTATTTCTCCGTTCTTGGCCCAATACGGAGCCCAAAATGCAGCCCGAAAATGGCTCGTGAGCCAGGCCAACAGGGCCCAGAGGGGGACGGGCCAGCCGGCCCGCTGAGCCATCTCCTTCCTCTCGCCTCCCCTATTTCATTGGAAATAGGGAAAGCGAGTGCCGACGGCCAGGGCCACCGTCGGCCTCTCCCTGGGGGGCCCGGTCGTCGACAACCGGCCTGGAGCCGGCCGCCGCAGCCGAGCTCCCCTTCTCTCTCTCTCCCTATCTCTCTTTCCTCTCTCGTTCGTCCGTGGCTTGGAACCGTGCCGGTGGCACGGTCGGCCACCACGGCTGGCCGAACCCTCATCGGACGGTCGCCCGCCGCCAGTGAGGGCCACTAGCCGCCGTCCAGGCCCGGCGAGGCGTTGGCCACTCCGCTGGGCCCGAACCAAGCCATGAATCGACTTGGTTCCATCTCTCTATCTCTCATGCTCTCTCTTTCTCTCTTTGTTTCTCTCTCATTCTCCCTCTTACCTGGTGGCCAGCGCTGGAGGGAGGAGAATGGAGAAGGAGGGGTGCTCTCCCTCTCCTTAAATCATGGTGAGGGAAGGGTTATGCCCTCCCTTGTGCCATATGAAGGGAGGCATGTCGGTGCCCCCTTTCTTGACTGGCTGCGGCGCCCCCTCTGCTCAGCCGTCAACAATGATGAAGAAGGGGCGGTGCCTCCCTTCTTCTGTCAATAATGGCGGATCCTCACATGATGGTGAGGATTCGGGGCGGTGTGGGGGGGGGGGGGTTCAGAATCCCCAAACTTTTCGGATTGATGAGGACCTAATGATCTTTGCTCTTATAACTTCAACACAGGAAGAGCCACATGGAGTTTGTATTGATATAGCTACTACTATAAGGCTTACGGTAAAACAGACCCTACTCCACCAACATGTAAACTAAAACATTACAATATATAAGCTTCTGTTTATTTTGTTAGCCTATTTCTTATTAAAAAACATGGCTTAAAACTGAACTGAATTTAAAAAAAAAATTATATAATCGATTTCAACTAATTTAAACTAAGATTTTATTATTATTATTATTGTTTATTTTATTAGCCGTTGACTTCTCAACTTTCTACAGCATCATGGCATACCAAAAAAAGCATAGACCTGAAGACAATATACTTCCAGATATCTTCACTCAACTAAACATTAATTATCAATTAATATCTGGAATATTTGAGTACTTGTAGATAGCTTAAGAACAAGTTAGAAAGTTTAAACGTTTTCTACAAAGGGAATGAACTACTGTCAATCAACCCCTAGAATAGACTTTTACAATAAAATTAGATCAACAAGGCAAAAATGTGGTGTGGTGAGCAATTATCTTCATTCCTTGGATAAAACAACTGAGGGTGTGCTCACAAATTAATTGCATCAAAATTAAGTTTTGCATTCATCTTGTATTTTTTTTTTTTTAAATCCATTACCCGAATATGATGGCTTTGATTGCTAGGTTGTTTGATATTTTTATTTTTATATTGTACACTGGTAAAGCCGGGTTAAAACTTCGTGTTTGTCATAAATTGCCATTTGTTATTTAACTACTGACTGGCCCAACTGCAGAGAAGAACTACCTCAGCTGGCGATGAATAATTGCCCGTTGACCGCTGTTTGAAATAGGACGGTCCCAGTTCTATAAAGTTCGTGCAATCAGGGAGCCGACAGCGCGCCAAGATCCTCCGGCTTGCCCACTGCATGAGGAGTTGCGTGTTTGCTTCCTCTTACGACGAAGGTGATGAGCTCGGCCAGGGTCCTTTTCAGCCCCAAAAACCCTTCTATTTTTGGCGGCGCAGCGCTGCGGCCGGCGAAACCCACTCCACTGCGCACTAAAATCCTCCAAATCGTCTCCCCTTCCAACACCACCGTCCGGTCTTTCAGAGCCTCTGCGGCAGCGGCGGAGATGGTGAAGGCGATTCGAGTCCACGAGCTCGGCGGCCCCGAGGCATGTTTTCCTCTCTAACCCATATCCTCGCACTCTGATCTCTGTTTTTAAGTACTTTTTTTTATTGAAACTATACCATATTGTCCAGCCCCATCTTCCCCGTTAAATTGATGTCTATGCTTCTATTTTCCGATCCGCGATGCCAGGATCGCCGATGCCTTTTCGTGATCATGTTGTGATTTTTTTTTTTTCTCCTTTTGGTGGTGAAAAGGTCTTGAAATGGGAGGATGTGGAGATTGGAGAACCCAAGGAGGGGGAGATTCGGGTGAAGAACAAAGCGATTGGCGTCAACTTCATTGATGTGTATTTTCGCAAAGGAGTGTACAAAGCAGAGACGCCTTTTACTCCCGGTAGATTTTCTTTTACTTGTTTTCTCGATATGTTGTGGGGCGATGCCTGCTATGGAACTGCTTGATTAATTGTTTAGAGTGATTTATGAAACTGCTTGATTAGTTGTTTAGAGTGATTTATGAAACTGCTTAATTAATTGATTAGAGTGATTTGTCATGAGTTTTTTTTTGGTGATTTTACATGTTTTGTCTAAAGGAGGATGTAGATCAAGGTGAAGTGTTCTATATCTGATACATGGTGATGTTTTTTGAAATCTGGTAATTGGTGTTTCCAAGATACAATAGAAGAAAAGCTTGTCAACATAAAAATCCAAGATGTTGCATTATGAAGTAAATAAATATCATTTAAAAAGAGAGATGAGCATTCAGTAATCTTTAAGAGTAGACCAGATTTGTTGGAAATAAATTACTTTTTCATTAAGAGAAGGGAAAGAGCAATTTGGAAGGATAGCAAGGTAATATCAGAAAATTTAATCACACAATATAGGTTACGAGTCTTAGATTAATACATTAAGTGCAAGAATAAAACAAAAATAAGAAGTCCAACGATAAGATGATGGATTGTAAAGGGAAAATTATTTTATCTTTTAGGTATAAATTAATAAAGAAAGGAAATTGGAATTTAGGGATTGAACCAGAAAATGTGGGTATCAAATGTTCAATTGTCATAAGAGGGTAATTAAAGCTGTCCTAAGAGAGCCATATATATATATATATATATATATATATATATATATATAATTTGGTGATGGAATAATGAGATACAAAGTGCAGTTAGAATGAAAAAGATTCACTTCAAACAATGACAAAAAATAAGTAATCATGAGGATTTTATAAGATATAAGGAGGCTAAAAAAATGCAAAATTACTAGTTTGTAAGGTTCACTATGTAGCATATGATAATTTATATGGTAGATTGGGTTCAAAAGACGGTGAGAATGAAGTTTATAAAATAACTAAAGTTATAAAGAACATCTAAAGGCATTGATCAAGTTAGATATAATAAAAATAAGGATAATAGGATATTAGTGAGAAGTGAGAAAATTAAAAAAAATAGAGGTATTATGTGAGAAATTATTAAATGATGATTCCATTATAGAAATCTTTATGGAATAAGTAAAATTAGGGAGGAGTTAATATTCTTTTTGTACAATCCATAAAAGTAAAATGAAGATAGCTTTAAAAAGAATGCAAAGCAATAAGATATTAGAGTCAAAACGATATAACTATTGAGATTTAGAAAATCGTGGGAGTATTCGGCTAAATTAACTTACTAACTTTTTAATGAAATCTTAAAAATTAAGAAAATATCACATGATTAGGGAAGTATTGTAGCATTGATTTATAAGAATAAAGGTGATGCAAGAATTGCCCTAATTATTGAGAAATTAAGCTTATAAGTCACTTTATACGAGAAAGTAATGGAACAAAGATTAAGAAAAATAACAGTTGTTTCATATAACTAGTTTGAATTTATGATTGCAAAATCAACTATGGAGGCTATCTTTTTACTATAATAACAGAAAAATTTTACTTGGATAGTTGATAGAAAAATATTGAGAAAAAGAAAAGTGTTGATATGGTTTTATGATAGAGTCTCAAGGAAAGCAATGTGGTAGGATTTAAAAAGCAATGGCATCCATAACTAATAAAAAATGAGCATGGTAGGAGCTGGGAAAGGTTAGATGCACATAGTCTTACGCTCCTCCCTCCCCTTTCTTGGTTCGGATAGTCTGTTTCTATATTACATAGCAACCTTATTGTTATGCTAAGGACCATCCTCTAAAGGTGTACATAAATGATATATTGAAATAGTTGAGCATATGTTTGTTGGAGCATTGTCAAGCATTAAAAGTTCTTGGTACAACAAGTGTATTTTCAATTAATATAAGCTTGCATCGAGGAGCAACACTAAGTCTACATTTTTATGCTAATTGTGGATTAACTTATTGCTAATATTCAGGAAGATGTATCATGGTGTATGTTATTTATGGTTGATATAGTGTTAATTGGTGAAAAGAGAACTGAGTTAAATGCTACATTGGACTTATAGAGGAAGACTTTAAAAGATAGAAACTTAACGATTAGTGCAAGAAAGATATAGTATATGAAATAAAAATTTTGGTGAAAATGAACATGTGCGGTACCAATTAAGAGTGATGAATAGGTGATACCACAAAGTGACTGTCTTCGTTACTTAAGACCTATTGTACAAAATAATTGGAAGATAAATGAAAATATACATGATAGAATTAGAGCTGGCTGGATGAAGTGATGAGGTGTGTCTTGAATATTATTTGATAAATGCATACCTTTGAGAGATGAAGAGAAATTTTTTAGAATGTTAGTAAGATATCATGTTGTATGGCTCTGTTGGGCAACAAAGAAAGTACATGAAAATAAGCCGAGTATGGCAGAAATAAGAATGTTAAAATAGATATATAGTAAGATTAGAAAAGACAAAATAAGAAGTGAATATATTAGAAAAGTTGTAAGAGCCATACAAATTAAGGATAAAGTAATGGAAAATCGATTGAGATAGCATGTGAATGTACAATGAAGTTATAAAGAGGCATCGGTAAGGAGTACTTTTGGTTTATGCGGATTATGGTAAGAATGGAAGAGAAGACCTAAAATGGCATGGATGGAGGTTGTGAGAAAAAATATAAAGAAACTTGGAGTAATATCAGATTTAGAAGAAGGATATAAAGGCTGCGTTGAACCTACACACTATCTAAGTGACCTACTTCAGGTGTAAACATGTGCCTAGGTTCTCATTGTTGGTTGGGCCTCCCAAGCCTAGTTCTGGCACTCAAGGGCTCAATCTGCCTAAAACAGGTGCTTCCGCAGGCAGTGCACACTTTTTAAAACCATGAGCAAACCACAATGAGGTATGCACAGCACTTTAATAACTTTTTGTCACAGATTTGATGGAATGAGCGTAAATGTGGTGGGTGGGAAGAAAAGGAGACCGTAGGATGGTTTAGTAGCCTCAACCATGACCTCCATGGTCATGCCCATGGCCTCCATGACCATGACCACACAGAGTGGATGAAGGGGATAGAGGAGTGGGGTCAAAGCATTGGTTTTGGGTGGTAATATTTGCTGAAATGGAAGGAAAAGGAAGAGCCAACATGTTGTTGCTCAACTAACATTTTTTCTAGGTTCAACAGGTGAGGACTAGTAAAGTCACTTATGGAGCTGGGCTGGAGATGAGCGGTGATAGGAGCTGAAAAGGAAGCATAATCAAGTTGTGAGACCATGAAGGAGAATGACAATAGGATTGGGTTCCAAACCAGGGCCGGTAACTGCAACAAGATTATCAAAAAGGGCCATAGCCTTTCTAGGTATTCAATCACTGATAAAGAACCTTTTTCAACCCCTAAAAAAAGATAAAAATGTTGCTTGAAATAATGACAGTAGTCAATTTTATCTTAAACAATTCTCTGTGTTTCTCAAATTTGTAAAAACCTTCTTCTATCCTTTTTTGATAATAATACCTATTTCAAGTTTCTCAATTACCATCTAAAGGAGCAGTTGTTTGGGGAAATCTTAGTGATCACAGAAGCTAGAGATGGCCTCTGCATTCTTTTCTTTCACTACGGATTTGCATCTTCACATGCTTTACTTGGCGAGTATATTACTGTACATTGACATAAACATTTTGGTCATTTTTCTTATACTGCTGGCAATCTTATATTTTATCAATAGCTTCCAGCCATAAATTTTCATGTTTACATGAACCATCTCAGTTAAGTAAAAGTCATCAATCAATTACTGTTTAGATCATTATCTTTTGTAACTTCTGTTGAACTTATTCATGGTGATATATGAGGACCTTCTCCATTTTTTCATTTGAGGGCTAGCACTACATTTTTTTTTTAAATTGATGATTGTTAGCATATATATGTGGTTGTACCCTTTTATTCATAAATTAGAAATTTCAGTTGACTTGTTGAAAATCAATAATACAGAAGTAAAGAAGTTCAATCTGATGGTGGAGGCAAATGTCATGCTTTTATATATTTTCTCGAAACTAAGGGAATCAAATAGAGGGTTTCTAATCCTCACAAAGGAACAAATGGTCAGGTTATGCAAAATCATTCATCAATTACTAAGACTAGCCTTCCTCTCTAGCACGTGCCTTTGGCCAAGGCATTGAAACTTAACCCTTTTGGTTTATTATCTTCATGCGAGAAGCTCTTTAGTAACCCCCTGATTGTACCTTTTTGTAGGTTTTCAACCATGCTTGTTTTCCCTAGCTCTCCCCTTGAGTATAATTTCCCTCATCATGGTCATGAATGCATGGATTTGACTACCAAATGTTCCTACATTTCTAGATACATTCTATTGGATGAGGGAAATACAAATGAAAAAACAGTGAAGATTGCAAGTCAAGAGATACCAAGGAGTAAAAATTTAGGCATTTGGGATCAATTATCCAGCAAAAAGGTGAAATAGGTGAAGATGCGAATTATAGAGTTAAAGTAGGATGGATTCAGTGTAGGAGTGCTTCGGCAGTATTGTATGATCAACGCATCCCATTAAAATTGAAAGAAAAATTCTATAAAATCGCTATTAGACTAGCTATGCTATATGGAACAGAGTGTTGGACAATACTAAAATAATATGTGAATAAATTAAATGTAACAGAAATGCACATGTTAAGATGAATGTGTGGTAAAACTTTAAAACATAGAATTAGACATAAACATATACGAGAACTGATACGAGTAGCCCCAATTGAAGATAAAATGAGAGAAAATCGATAAAGATGGTTTGGACATATACAACAAAGACCTTTAGATGCTCCAGTTAGAAAGAGTGATCTTTTAACAATCCATGATAAGGATAGAGATAGAAGTAAACCTAAATTAACATGGATAAAAATAATTAAAAAAGATATAACTATTTATAATTTGAGTGTCGACTTAGTTCTGAATAGAGTAGAGTGGAGGAAGCAAATTCATATAGCCAACCCCATGTAATTGGGAAAAGGCTTAGATGAGTTGAGTTGAGTATTCTATTGGATGAGGGCTGGTTTTGTTATCTGGAATTTATATCACATCTACCATGACCCAAGTACCTCTAGTGCTATAATCGTTTTGGGGTGTTTTGGGGCACATAGCATCTATTTTGCAATGCTTGTTGCCATCTCCGCTATTAGCAACAACACCTGGACCACTATAGCCATTGCTGCCACCACCACTTCCTTTACACCTAATTAAAACCCTTTCATCTAAACCAAAAGGATTACAAGCCTAAGGAGAATATTCATTATGGACCTTCAAGGAGAGTATTATGTTGTGTTTGGTAGAAATTATATTGCCAGCATTTCAAGAGAGCAAAAATCTGAAGTATCTAGGTAATCTAGTATAAGTGGAAAGATGGTCGATGTTGTTTATTCCTTTTTGCCACTGGTAGGATAGAAAGGATGTTCCAAAGCTAGTTCTAGATGGAACAAATTCATTATTTGCAAGGATCACTAAGGGTCTATTTGAATCTTTGGAGGGTGAAGGAAGGGGTGGGGAGGGGAAGGGTAAGGGAGGATTGTTACCCTCCCCTTGTTTGGGAAGGAAGAACAGGGAAAGAAGGATTATATAGGGTTCAAAATTATAGATTGTTCCTCTCCTCTTTACCCCCTAATTTGGAGGGTAAAGAAATTTGGTCTTTTGAAAGAGTATAGTGGGGAATGAGTAAACCCTGATTTTCCTCTCCTTCCTTACTTCATATCCTCCCAAACAAGAGTTTTATTACCATTTTCCTCTCTTCTCCCCTTCCCCTGGTTCCTCTCCATCCAAACATACCCTGAAGGGAAAATTGATACACTGGTATGTGTTTGACTCTACTTCTGGATTCAATTATAGTGTCATCTTCAAAACTTCTCGTTCCGTGATGTTTATGCACATCTTTCTGGACTACTATTCAGATTATTTTGTATGCATGAGGAAGCTTATTAAATGCACTTTCCATGGTGTTGGTCTTCTTTTTGTATTCAACACATGCTTGGTCAGAAACTTAGTTTTTTATGGCCACTAGCGGTGGACAAACAGCACTCTGCTGCCTTCTCATGAGCTAATTTGCATCATGACCTGTGGAGAGAATGAGTTCCTCATGACAAAAGGCATCTAGTTTAGGTCAGAGCCTTTGCCATTTTACACTTTGATAAATGCATTAACTTGCGAGCGCTCAAGAGACCCATGCTTTATTTTATACTGGATTAAGTTCAGGTCATTGAATTTTGTAGGGGTGTTAATGTGAAATTTAAATCCATTAAAACAGGTGGGAGAACTTCATTTTTTAAATGTTTAAAGTTACTTGGACCAAATCAGAGCACATAAAATGCAACTCCACATGATATTAAGCATGCAATAGAATTGTGCTTAAAGAGATACCATACTGTTAGCTTCCTTGGCTTGATTGACATAAAAGACATATGGATGTCTCAAACAAGATTAAATCCATGTGGACATGGAAGACTGAGTGTGAGAGGGTGATGTGGTTGCTGAAACCACTGTAACATATCTTACTTGCATGACACGGAATTTTGGGCCGTGGAAAGGGATGTGAGTATAACTAAGTTGAAGCTGCTAATCTTGGTGAAATTAGAAGGCGAGGTTTAGAATGTTACAGGAGCTTTAATGAGGGAAAGCTGCATGAGATGGTTAGCCCTTGCGCATTGAAGACTTCGGAGGATTTTGTTAATAAGGGGTTCATCATTGAGGTTAAAAGGCTAGGAGCGGGAATCAAAAGATATTCACTGGTGGTGGTTAAATGTGCATGAAGCCACTACCTACTTTTACAGGTCTCAGCCTTGATAGCAATTAGATAACAACAATTAGTAATATAGGAATCAAAAAGCAGGTTATATTGTGGGGTTTGTTTTTTTGGTTGTGTGTGTGGGGGGGGGGGGGGGTAAAGGCCCTGTTTATTGACTGCCCTGTTTTGTGTCATAGCTGTTTATATGATGATTCATGTTGTAATTAGTCCAGCCACCTTGGGTTTCTATTCTCGTAACACTTAATGGCTTGATCTCAGCAGAATTTCCTCTTCCATCTTCTTCCTCAATTAGCTATAAAAGGACAAATTGAGCTTGAAATGCATGTATACTACAAAACAAGCTAGTAAATTGTGCATGAGAGTTAATCTCCCTGCATCAAATTGATTTTCTCCTAATCATGTTAGTTTGGTAGGCAGTTCTTTATGAGATATCATGTATTTATTCTGCTTTAATAAATTGATGATCGAGTTTTCTGAGATTTGATACTCTCAAAGTCTTATAAAATACATGGACTTTTATTATTATATGTGGTAAGAAGTGAGAATTTATGGCTGACATTCTGCACTGGTATTTCTAAGTTTGTCAATAAAGGAAGGACAACTGTTGATTTTAGTGATGTTTATACGAAATATAAAAAATAAGATTTAGAATTTGGACTTTTTACAATTTGTCCTAATTTGGAACAAGAGTTCAGTAGGCAAGTATTGATGCGATGGCTTCTTGTTTGCTGGCAATTGCCTTGTTCTTAGTCCTTGTTGGTTCTGTGATTGGGATCTCACTGGTTAGATATTCAGGAATGGAAGCCGTGGGAGTGGTGACTGCTGTGGGCCCTGGGCTCACTGGCAGAAAAGTAGGGGATGTTGTTGCTTATGCTGGCAATCCAATAGGTTCTTATGCTGAAGAGCAAATTCTTCCAGCAAGTGTCGCAGTTCCTGTTCCACCTTCTGTTGATTATAAAGTAGCAGCATCTGTTTTGCTTAAGGGCATGACTGCTCAAGTTCTACTTCGGCGATGCTTCAAGGTTGATTCTGTTCATTTCTGAGTTTGCAGACATTTTTTAATCTCTTGCAATAATTATTTGAGCAGCTCTATTTTTTATTACATGTGCCCTTTTAAATGATGCACAATATTTCTTCATGTACCTTGCGAGCCAACTGCAGGTGGAGTAATTGGAGGGACTGCTGTTCTTGGCTTTATGTTCTTGATAAGATGCTACTACGTGTGGCTATGTTTGGAGGGAGACAAAACACATGCACAATCATGCTACTCTATGAGATATAGTTTCAATGAACAGCACTATGAGTGTTACTTCTCTGACCGAACATGCTAACATTTTCTATGAAATGATCAAACATATTCAATTGATTAAGCTTTCCTTTAGCTGACTTGCCAAAATATGCCCCTGATCATGTGAAGAGCTCATGGACTTGATTAATTTATCGGGCATGCTATCAATTGAAATCCAAATGGCTCTTAAGATGATTATAAATCTCTTAATCAATTTTACTTGTTTTTCTTTTAACCATCAGGGATTACCTGCATAATTTGATCATAGACATTGATCATTATTTTGTATTATACCGTAAATTAAAAGGATGTAGTTCTATTTGGATTGCAGGTGGAAGCAGGGCACACTGTTCTTGTTCATGCTGCAGCTGGTGGTGTTGGCTCTTTACTTTGTCAGTGGGCAAGGAACCTAGGTGCCACCATCATTGGAACTGTTTCAAGTGAAGAGAAAGCAGCTCAAGCAGCTGAGGATGGATGCCACCATGCCATAATTTACACAAAGGAGGACTTTGTAGCCAGAGTCAATGAGATAACACACGGCAAAGGAGTTAATGTTGTCTATGATTCTGTTGGAAAAGATACATTCCAGGTAGAACATGCAACCTTTGCTGGAAGTATTTCTCTTTACAGATGATGGTCTAATGACTGTATATATTAGAATTCGGTTCACGCCTTTTCTATTTTGACTGATCATATATGTGCTGTTCGGATTGAGGATAAGCTGTCTTTATAAGTAGAATTATGTTTCTGTTTAAGTTCAATCTGTCAATGAAATATACCTTGTCGACTGCCTTGATAACAACCCGGCTCATCTGGGAGTTCTCTCATGTACAGGGATCCTTGGCATGTTTAATGTCCCGGGGGTACATGGTCAGCTTTGGGCAGTCATCAGGAAGACCGGATCCAGTTCCACTAAGTGACCTTGTTCCGAAATCGTTGTTCCTGACGAGGCCTAGTCTCTTGCATTACACTGCTACTCGTGAAGAGCTTCTGGAATCTGCTGGGGAGGTCTTTGCTAATGTTGCATCTGGTGTGCTGCGGGTTCGCATCAACCACACCTACCCGTTGTCTGATGCAGCACGCGTCCATGCTGACCTTGAAGCAAGGAAGACTTCTGGTTCCGTAGTTCTGATACCCGATAGCTAGATGATATGCGACTTCTGTGCGCATTTAAATTGTTGGTGAATAATATTCTAAGACAAAAGTTAATCCTATGGATAGCTTTGGTATATATGCTATTTTGAAGTCTCTCCTCTCCTCCATAAACACAATATTAAGGGTTTTGGTGCGCAGTGTATTACTCTAGTGTGAATGAATGACGTGATATTTTATGTGACTTATGTGTGTATCAAATCATGGTCTTGCATTTTGTCAATAACAAGTGTTTTATGGCTTATTTTGTTGTGGGTCTTAAGAATTGGGGTAGAGCCAAGCGGGGAAAGCAAAATTTTTCGATTCTTAATTGTGTCTTCCATGTCTAGTCCCAGTAGGCAGATACATATAAATGGATGATGGGCTTCCAGACTCTGTAGATGGTAGTTGGAAGTAGAGAAAACTGGCAAGTGAAGATGCTTATCTCAATGATAATTTAAGTGAATCATGAAAATATAAACAGCATCCTTGGAATTTTTGCATGTGTTGGAGCTCAAAATGGAGTCCAAAAACATCCTAGATCAGTCCTAAGCCTTAATTTGCCGGTCCATTCTCATTGTGAAGATGTAAGATTAGGAGGAGAGATTAGGGGAAGCAACCTGTCTATGGGAGCAATTTATTTTTGGTTGTCTAATTCATGCATGGGGAGGGACTCAATCTGATTCATGTAATCATGGAATTAAGCAGGCATAAGTGGAGCCATAACCTGATTGGAGGAAGTTAGGAAGTTGGCCGGATTGAATCCTACTGATTCAATTGTAAAATATGAAGCATGAAATCTGCTGATGAGACCAAGTCGCTGACAAAAATTTATGGGCAATAATGCAAACAAATTAATCGAATTCTGAAGATTAGTTTTGTTCATTCCTAGATAGATACCTATGGGTAGACAAAAATGTCAATTTTATAGATACATTTCTACCCCCAATATATATATATATAAACAGACCTAGGAATGATCTCAATGTGGTGGAGGGCTTGTGAAGCTCTATTAAAACTAGTTTACACACAACTTCTAAAAAGAAGAAGAGGAGAAAGAAGCCGAAAAGGGTGCTATCAAGAAGCTGCTTCTCTTCTCTGGTGGAGCAAGGACTGCTATTTAGCAAGGGTGATTGAATTCTATTAAAAAAGTTTTTTTTCAGATGGGGTCGTTGAGTTCTATGTAAAACAAATCCACACACAAATTAAAATAAACGGGTGATTAAAAAATAGGGAAACAGGAGGGGTTCTATCTGGGGGAACAAGAACTACTATTCAAATAAGATTGTTCAATGTGGTTAAAACATGTGTACATAAACTAAAGCCAATTTCTGTTCTGAAGAACGTCACAAAAAATAGTTGCATGTCAACATATAACCCGTTTCACATCAATCCGGATTTGCTAACTGCTTACAAATTAAAAACAGTCATGTTTAGATTTGTGCTTGTATATCAAACCAAATTGACTTCAGCGGCGGCTGGATGAACTCTAATAAAGATCATAGAATAACGATACAAAATAAAATACTGCGCATAATATTGATATGTATCGATAAATACTAATAGAATACCTCGTCAGTTATATATTGGAAAATTGTGGAACAAATTGGACCCATAGGCACCTGCCATTGACGAAGAAAAAGCTGCCTTCCTTCCGCCATGTCCATCGCATTGGAAACCAATCTAACCTATGAGATTTGAAGATGAAGAAGATTCGCGCCGTTAATTAATGAAATAGCAATCTCACTTGACAGAGATGAGAGCTTAGTTAAACTCTTGGCCAACTTAGAAGAGTCTTTGCTCTTTGGTCATCTTAAGTCACTACGTAACCACTGAAACCAAACCGAGTCAACTCCAAACGTGCAACACCATCTTCCAAGCTTCAGCAGCAGCAGTAGAGATGATGAAGGCGATGTTAGAAAAAGTTTTAAATAATAATAAAAAAAAGGGAACACCCGCAAGCGAAATGTTGGCGGACGTTCTTTCCGTTGCGTGGACGTCGTTGCCTCAACAACGTTGGAAGATCAACGTTTCGAAATGGCCCAAATAATTTAATTTGTAAATCATTTTTGATGTAATTTAAGGCTAACAGCCATTAGGCCTTTAAGGCCATTATGGGCCAAGCCGTTGGAGCTTTTATGGGCCGAGCCTATAAATAGGCTTAGGGATTCAGATTGAGGCTAGGAATCAATCTAGAATAATTTGGAGAGCCTATATGATTTGTTTATCTTATTTTATTTTTATATATTTTATTGATCTTTTGGGCATCTAAAATTTCATTGAGTTTGCACCTCACACGATCGTACTCGTAGTAGGAGGATCGGATCGAGCCGGGTCGTTGTACCTTGGGGATAGATCGCCAACAACTGCACGAAGGGCAAAAATCTGATCCTTAGGGCAGTGTCTAACATGCCTCGGTCCTGGTTTGATCCATCTAATCTTTTGGTTTTACTTTATTTGTATATTTGATTTCTATAACATATTTCTAGCAATTTTAGAAAGGAATTTTTTGTAAGATCAAAATATTTTCCAACAGCTAAGGATCAGATTTTCCTTCTTTTCTAGATATTGCTAGATTTTCAATTCCATCTTCTTATTCTGTTTTGCATTTGCTCAACATATAAATTTTTCATGCCATTCTGAAATGCATGAAATTAATGGTGCAAATGTTGCTATGCTAAATTATGATCATCCATTGGGCCCAAGATTTAAGGGAAAAGATTATGGTTTGAATACTTATTATTTTCCTTGGGCAAAATATTAACATTGCTGCAATGCTTTAACTTATATTTCATAAGTTGATCTTTTTACCGTTGGAAGGGATTGTTATGCTATGTTGCTTTAAAAGAGTTAGTTGATACACCATTTTTCTTCTTCCTTACTAATTTTTGTTAAATATATGGTAAAATGAATACTCAGTTTATCTTCACCATCAGACGGTTAAGTGCTCATGCACATACATAGACAGAAATTGGTGTAACAAATCTTGGTTATTAAATAGATTGGCAATCATGGTCATGTACTTAGCCTATAATAAAAGCGACTGTCCAGCTATCTCTGCAATTTGCTATGCAATTTTTAGTACAAACAATCATTATTTGGTTTATCTGCTTTTTGTAGTATCAGATTTTAATACATTTTGATATGCCTCGGGCGATATATGGTGAGCATAAAATATACTAAACTGATAAATAAGACATAACAAAATAATAACATATGACATTGTTGTCTTATTCTAAATGTTAGACACCGTTGAGCTTCCTTTGTCTTCTGACTTGTTAGAGGTTGAAGCTTGGATCTTGGTTTGTGCATGTGGTTTGTTCAACATATCAGAGGCTTCTTTCTATTCACCGAACATTCACATGTTTAATTATATGTATATAAATACATATGCATTTATACATATGCATATAGGTACACAGACGTATGCAAATCAGGTGGGGCTTGTCACAACTTAGTGCCCAAGTACATATGTAATATGTATACTTATTCTCTCCTCAAGTTGGTATAGTAACTAACAAAGCTAACAAATATAAAGCTGAAGTGCTAACCAGAAAGTGAATTACTTTGTTCACTGGATAGATGGACAAGGGGTGAAGTCATTAAATAGGTGGTTAACCATTAAGCATGAAAACAAAGCCTTGTTGAAAAACACACATGCTTGCACTTGTGAACATGATATATGCATGCTTGTATATAGATATATTTTTATATCATTTTATTATTTAACTTTCAAGTGTAGCTACTAGTATATATTTGTATTCTTACATAAATGCAAAAGTTTTTCTGTTCCAGATAAGTGTTTTCTGGTATAATGATCAATATTTAATATCTCCTTGTTGTGTTGAAGTTGCTAGACAAAAGTGACAGCATTGGGCAAATACTTATTGCTTACCTACTATTGTGAATCTTTTATGTTCAAATGGCAAAGAATGGATGAACTTGGATGCTGTGACAAGGTATGTCATATAAATGCTCTATTTTGAGTCTCTTGAAATCTATTGCCATGAGATTTAATAAAAGTTTTTATAATTTACTCATGACTGTTGGAATATCCAACTTATTGTTTACCTTATATTTGGATATTCAATTCTAATATATCTTTGCCTGATTCTCTTATTTGAGGTCTAGTCCAAAAATAATATTATCTCTTTGGAATTTGCCGAGAAGATTTTGGCAGACTAATTAACCAAGGAGTTATCTAGGAATGGAGTCCTAGATTCATCGAGGGGGATGTGGCTTAAGCCCATTATTTGGTCACCAGCAGTGGATACCCAACCTATGTGATTGGAGATCCCATGAATGAGGTTCAATGTGGTAGAAACGAAGCTGATTGAGTGATCGTGTTAGAGCACAAATCTTTGAAAAATTTTCATCCATCCCTATGATGAGTGCTCTTATAAAGTGACCAAGTAAATTCGTGTAAGGTTGAGTCATACTCTTAATAGATCCGAGGTAGGTTATCTGCAGGGTATTATCACAAATACCCTTGGAGGATTCACCTATATGAGAATCGTCATATTAGGCCATGACTAAAGGTTTGGACTAATCTTAAAGAATTCTCATGAAAAATCAAGGTATTAAGCACAAGGCCTTTAATATGCGCTGACCGCTTAAACCCAATTGATCCATACTGTGTGTGTGATTAGTAGAAGTCTGAGTCAAAGGACCTAGTTCAAGGTCTAATCCACTATGGTTCCTTCAGATGTATACAATCAACACTAAGTGAGGTTCAAGTTCATAGGACACCTCACCTATTGCGCAGTATAAGATGCCCTAAAATTTTTGTTATATTTATTTTATTTTTTTTTATTTTAAACTTTGTGGGAGATTGTTAGAAAAAGTTTTAAATAATAAAATAAAAAAAGGGAACACCCGACGTTCTTTCCGTTGCGTGGATGTTCGTTGCCTCAACGGACATTTGTGTGAATGTTGAAAGACTAACGTTTCAAAACGGCCCAAATAATTTAATTTATAAGCTATTTTTGACGTAATTTGGGGCTAACGGCCATTAGGCCTTTAAGGCCATTATGGGCTGAGCCGTTGGAGCTTTTATGGGCCGAGCCTATAAATAGGCTCAGGGATTCAGATTGAGGCTAGGAATCAATATAGAATAATTTGGAGTAGCTATATGATTTGTTTTATCTCATTTTATTTTTATATATTTTATTAATCTTTTGGCATCTGAAGTTTCATTGGGTTTGCATCTTCATACGATCGTGCTTGTAGTAGGAGGATCGGGTTGAGCCGGGTCATTGTACTTTAGGGACAGATCGCCAATAACCTGCACGAAGGGCAAAAATCTGATCCTTAGGACAGTGTCTAACACGTCTCGGTTCTGGTTTGATCCATCTAATCTTTTAATTTTACTTTATTTATATATTTGAATTTTATAATATATTTTAGCAATTTTAGAAATTTTTTTTTTGTAAGATCAAAATATTTTCAACCGCCGATAGAGCCTATGGAGGCCCTGAGGCAAGCTTAGCTTCTTCCCCTTGTCCCTCACCTACTCTGATCTATGCGCCTCCCTTCATATATATATATATATATATATAAGCGTTTTCATGAAAAACCAAATCCATATATATAAAAAAAAAGATTGCAAAGCCACGGCCCAAGCAAGTCCTTGCCTCTGTTTTTGAATTCTAGACCTGAGCTGGGGCAAAGGAATGCAGTCCAGCTTTGGCCAAGTCGTAAAGAGCACTGGATATGTTTTATAAAGAGATTTTTGCGTACGTACATTTTCATTGAAAATTTGGTTGGCCTTGGGTTACGGTAGTGTGGGCCAACTTGAGCCACCTTGAGTTGAGGACAGCTATCAAGAACCTGTTTGATGCCAAAGAAATCTTTGAAAGGTTAATTACAAAATACACATTTCTCTAGGATGTCTCCGTGTTTTATGTGTTTTTCCTCCTATAACTGAACATGCACATATTTATTTTTGATTTAGACTTTCTGTAGTTATATGATTTAAGAAGTACTTTAGATATATTTAAGAAATGGACAACAATAGCCTGTTTAAATATGGATGTAATCTATGAGAGAGAGAGAGAGAGAGAACCACCATACTACAATTACCTGGGCTCAAATATTTGGAGATACATCATCCAAAAGTTGAACCAGAACCTCTGGTATTTAGAGGGTGTTATCAGGAACACAATCTCAGAAGTAGTAGATATTACCTCCGTGACTACATTTGGTGAATTTACATGGCCTCAGAAATAATGTGAATGTTTTGGTAAAAACCCATAGGAAATTTCATTAAACTCAACTCTTTAAGAATGCTTTTGTACATTTTTTGAGCTATTAAATGTCAGGCTTTGCCGTTCTAACCAAAACAAAAGAAATGATATATATATATATATATATATATATATAGCAATAGTGGTAGTGCCATTGATCATCTTGCACAAGTGATAAGTAATTCGTGTTTAATATCTACGGAAAATCTTTTAAATTTGGACCTCAGAACCATCTTCCAACATGAAAGAGCTGAAAGAGCCCTGCTCGCATCCAGAAGCCTATCTTGATTGTTCATACTAAATTAATATATCATTTAAATATATACCAACCTAATTCTAGTATACAATAATCTATGTTTTTATTCTACTTCTTTAATTGACTCGGTCTATTTGTTTAATTGGGAAAAAAGGTCATGAAATGGGAGGATGTGGAGATAGGAACGCTGGAGAGGGAGAGATCCTGGTGAAGAACAAAGCAATTGGTGTCAACTTCATTGATGTATATTTCCGCAATGGCACGTACAAAGCCAATTTTCCTTTTACTCCAGGTAAATTTTCTGATTCCCTCTACCAAACAATCAAAACAATTGATTAAGAAGTGCACTATAATACAAATTTTTTTTTCCAACTTGCTTGATTAATTTTTGAATGTGGGAAGGTTTACTTTCTGGTTTATTATAATTTAACCAATAAATATGAAAAGGGGAGAGAGGGAGAAAAGAATAAATCTGGAGGATTTTGTTGATGAGGGGTTCATGATTTAGGTTAAAAGGCTAGAATGAAGAGAGCTAAAAGATTTAATTTTGATTTAGTAGAATCATATTTTAGGAGATTGACAGAGTTTTATGTTGGCTGTTAGCTATCTAAATAAAAAATTTAATTATGATGCTTAAATATGCATGAAGTCACAATTTATTTTTACAGGTCTCAGCCCTGATAACAGTTGGATAACAATGATGCTTACATAATTTTATTGGAATGCTTCTTAAAAGCCCCATCTACTCACCGCTTTGTTTTTGTGTTACTGTTGTCTAATTATGTTATAATTAGTCTAGCCATCTTAAATTTCTTTTTGTGAAGCTTATTGGCTTGATATCAACAGAATTTTCTGACAAATTGAATTTGAAATACACGCATACCACCGCAAAACAAGCCAGCAATTTGAACACAAAAATTTATTGAAACAGAATCCTCTACGGTGCAAGTTTTGTACCATAGAGTATTGTGCATATCTGAATGGCTACCATGCGTTCCATACAGGCATTCATAAAAAGTTCATGCCTGCATGGCATTAATAACTCTTTTGTTATTTCCTAAATATAAACACAGCCGTCCATTTCTATATGGTGGCCATCTAGACAACATTACTCTATAATACAAAGCTTATGGTATCGAGCTAGAATCAGTGCCCAAGTTAATCTCCTTGGAAAGTTTTTTTTCACCAAAGTCAAGTTGATTTTCTCCTAATTGTTTTAGAACACTATGCATCAATTGTACTTTGATAAATTGAGGATAGAGTTTTACAACAGAATTGTTTATCAAGTACTTTGATAAACAATTGTACTTGGACTTTAATTATTATATATGGTAAACTGCTCTTCCTAATTTTATCTCTGAGGATGGACACTGTTGATTTTAATCATTATCATCCAAAATATATAAAAAGAAATAAGGTTTAGAATTTGCACTTTTTACAATTTGTCATAACTTGTTGTTGGGCCCATGGCCCACTTATTCAGCCCATTAGGGCAAAAGGGAGCGCTACTTCTTTTTCTATCAGGATTTGTTCTCTCTCTTTTATAAAAGGAGCAGCCGCCTTCCTTTTTTGTTTTCTCTTTTTCAAGGAGCAGCCGTATGGAAAAAGAGGAGAAGCATGTAGCAGGTATTTCTTTTTCTAGGAGCATGGATTGCTAGGGAAAGAGAAGAAAGGGCTGCTGCTTGGTGCTTGACTACGTGGGAGGACTTCCACTCCAGGAATCACGTGAAGGTGCTGCAGAAGAAAAACAAGAGAAGAAGAAGAAAAGAAGGGAAGAAAATAAGGAGGTAACGCAGGAGACCGTATTTTTCGGTGACGTAATCCTTATATCCCTATTATTCTCTTGTGATTGTTTCTCAAGTTCTGGCAAGGGACTTTGAGACTTGGATATTTATTATTTTATAGTGGATCTTCTTCTCTGGCTTGCCCGTGGTTTTTTTTCCTTTATCTTGAAGGGATTTTCCACGTAAATCTTGGTGTTTCTGTGATTGTGTGGTTTGCGCATTTTTATTTATTATTCCGCTGCGTATTACGGTCTGCTAGTATTTGCTCGTACACGGATTCTTTCCCATCAACTGGTATCAGAGCCTGTGAATTTTTTTTTGTGTGCGAGCATGGAGGCCGGTAATGTTTCCCGCATGATCAGTCTGAACGGAAACAATTGGATGATATGGAAACCAAGGATGGAGGACCTCTTATATTGCAAGGATCTATATGGACCTTTAGAAGGGGTCAAAGCAAAGCCCGTTACAGTGACAGACGATGCTTGGATCATGTTAGATCGGAAGGCAGTCGGTTTTATTCGGCAATGGTTGGATGATAGTGTCTTTCACCATGTTTCCACTGAGACTTCTGCAAACTCTCTTTGGAAAAAGTTAGAAAGTCTATATGAGAGAAAAACAGCTGGCAACAAGGCTTTCTTGATCAGAAAACTAGTGAATCTGAAATATAAAGAGGGTGCTTCTATTGCTGAGCATTTGAATGAAATGCAGAGTATTAATAACCAGTTATCCTCTATGAAAATGTCTCTTGATGATGAGTTGCAGGCATTGTTACTTCTCAGTTCATTGCCAGAAAGTTGGGAGACACTGGTAGTTTCCCTCAGTAATTCTGCACCAGACGGTGTTATCACCATGAGTCAAGTAACAGGCAGTTTGTTGAATGAGGAGTTAAGAAGGAAAATTCAGCAACTTCTCAGATTGATTCACAGGCACTTGTCTCAGAGAATAGAGGACGGTCAAAGTCTAGAAATAGAGACAATTCATACAAGGGTAGAAGCAAATCAAGGTCAAGAAAAGATATTACTTGCTATAACTGTGGTGAGAAAGGGCACTACAAGAATCAGTGTAAGAAGCCTAAGAAGAGTAAGAAAAAGGGAAAAGAAGTGGAGGATACAGAGTCAAAGGAGAATATCACAGCTACTGTGCAGAGTGATGATTATTTGATTTTGTCTACTTCTGATGGTATCTTCTCATGTGAGTGTCAGAATCATGAGTGGGTGATTGACACAGGTGCTTCTTATCATGCTACACCACGGAGGGAGTTTTTTTCTACATATAAGACTGAAATTTTGGTGTTGTCAAGATGGAAATCAAGGCACAGCAGACATCATTGGCATGGGTGACATCCACATGAAGACCAATCTTGGCTGTAAGTTGGTGCTCAAGGATGTAAGGCATGTAGCTGACTTGAGGCTAAATTTAATCTCAGTTGGAAGACTTGATGATGAAGACTTTGATAGCAGATTTCATAAAGGGCAATGGAAGCTCAGTAAAGGTTCACTTGTTGTAGCCAGTGGGAAGAAATGTCACACTTTATACAGGTTGCAGGCTAAAGCTTATGGTGAACAGTTGAATGTTACAGAGAACGACTTCAGCATGGAGTTGTGGCATAAACGACTGGGACACATGAGTGAGAAGGGGCTGCAAGTTCTTTCCAAGGGAGAAGTTCTACCAGACTTCAAAGGTGTACATCTGAACCCATGTGTTGATTGTTTGGTTGGCAAGCAACATAGAGTTTCTTTTGCTAGTCCTGCTTTATCTAGAAAAATGCATGTTTTGGATCGTATCTATACAGATGTTTGTGGTCCTCTGAGGACAAAAACTCCTAGTGGATCAGTTAATGTTCCAGGCATCAGTGGTGCACTTTATTTTGTCACTTTTATAGATGATTTTTTCAGAAAAGTTTGGGTCTATGGTTTGAAGACTAAAGATCAGGTTATTAATGTCTTCAAAGAGTTTCATGCCAGAGTTGAAAGAGAGACAGGAAAGAAACTGAAATGTATAAGGTCAGATAATGGTGGTGAGTACACAGGGTTATTTGATAATTATTGCAGATCACATGGCATTCAACATGAGATGACAGTTCCTGGTACTCCTCAGCATAATGCAATTGCAGAGAGAATGAACCGCACCATCATGGAAAAGATCAGATGTATGCTTTCACAGTCCAAGTTACCTAAAAGATTTTGGGATGAGGCATTGAAGACAGCGGTTGATGTAATAAACTTGTCACCATGTACAGCTCTAGATGGTGATGTTGCAGAGCGTGTATGGTCAGGAAAAGATGTCTCTTATAAGCACTTGAGAGTGTTTGGTTGTCGTGCATTTGCACATGTTCCAGACATTGAGAGGTCCAAGCTGGATGGTAAGACAAAAGAATGTGCTTTGCTTGGTTACTCACATGATGAGTTTGGTTATAGACTTTGGGATCCAGAAAAGCAGAAGGTATTCAGAAGCAGAGATGTGGTATTTTTTGAAGATCAAACCCTTCAAGACTTCAAGAAGGAGGTGTCAGTCAAGTCTTCTGCAGGAGGATTAACAGACTGTGATCCAGTTACTCCTCTAGTAAATCAGGGTGATAGGGGAGATGTGCAAGAAAATAGTGCAGGAGCAGTATTAACTCACCTGTAGGACATGTTGAGCAGGAAGGAGATCAGGAGCAACCTCCTACAGAGCCTCAGCTGAGAAGATCTATCAGACAACGTCAACCTTCCAAAAGGTATTCTACAGATGAATATATAATGCTTACTGATGCAGGTGAACCAGAATGTTACCAGGAGGCAGTTGAAAGTGAGCAGAAAAAGGAGTGGTTAGTAGGTATGCTGGAAGAAATGGATGCCTTACAGAAGAACCACACATATGATTTAGTGGAACTACCAAGAGGAAGGAAGGCTTTAAAGAACAAGTGGGTTTTCAGGTTAAAGACTCAACAGCATTGTTCTCAACCAAAGTACAAGGCCAGATTGGTTGTGAAAGGCTTTGGTCAAAAGAAAGGTATTGACTTTGAAGAGATTTTTTCTCCTGTTGTTAAAATGTCTTCAATTCGTGTTGCTCTAGGTATTGCTGCTAGTCTAGACTTGGAGGTTGAGCAGTTAGATGTGAAGACAGCTTTTCTTCATGGTGATTTGGAGGAGGAAATCTATATGGAGCAACCAGAAGGCTTCAAAGTCAAAGGTAAAGAAAATCTTGTCTGCAGATTGAAAAAAAGCTTATATGGGCTGAAGCAAGCTCCAAGGCAGTGGTACAAGAAATTTGATTCATTTATGGCTGAAAATGGATACAAAAGAATGGCTTCAGATCATTGTGTGTATATCAAATGGTTTAGTGAGGATTTTGTCATACTCCTACTTTATGTTGATGACATGCTTATTCTTGGGAAAGATATGTCTATGATTGACAGGTTGAAGAAGGAGCTGAGCAATTCATTTGAAATGAAGGATATGGGACCAGCAAAGCAAATACTGGGTATGCAGATTTCCCGTGATAGAAGAATCAAGAAAATATGGTTGTCACAGGAAAAGTACATTGAGAAGGTATTGGATAGGTTCAGTATGATCAATGCAAAGCCAGTTGGTTCTCCTCTTGCAGGTCACTTCAGGTTGTGCTCAGAGCAAAGTCCTTCAAGTGATGAGGAGAAGGAGAAAATGAAGAAGGTTCCTTACGCTTCAGCAGTCGGAAGTTTGATGTACGCGATGGTATGTACGAGGCCAGACATCGCATATGCAGTGGGTGTTGCTAGCAGATTTCTTGCAAATCCAGGGAAAGAGCATTGGGCAGCAGTGAAGTGGATCTTCAGATATCTCAGAGGAAGCTCCAAAGTTTGTTTAAGCTTTGGGGGTGGTCCAGCTGTGCTGATTGGTTACACAGATGCAGATATGGCGAGAGATATTGATACAAGGAAGTCCACATCAGGTTTCATACTTACTTTTGCAGGGGGAGCTGTGTCATGGCAATCCAGATTGCAAAGGTGTGTAGCTCTCTCTACCACAGAGGCAGAATATATTGCTGCTACCGAGGTCTGTAAGGAGATGCTGTGGATGAAAGAATTCTTACATGAATTGGGGTTGAAACAGAAAAATTATGTGGTACATTGTGACAGCCAGAGCGCCATCCACTTGTGCAAGAACCCAACTTTTCATTTCAAGTCAAAGCATATAGATGTGAGATACCACTGGATTCGAAATGTGTTTGAAGAGAAGCAGTTACAGCTTCAGAAAATTCACACAGATGAAAATGGGGCAGACATGTTGACAAAGACCTTATCAAAAGAAAGGCAAGAGATATGCCGACAGCTGGTCGGCATGATTTCACACTAAGGAAGCATGAGACAGCCTCCCTTATGGGCTGAAGGGGGAGGTTGTTGGGCCCATGGCCCACTTATTCAGCCCATTAGGGCAAAAGGGAGCGCTACTCCTTTTTCTACCAGGATTTGTTCTCTCTCTTTTATAAAAGGAGCAGCCGCCTTCCTTTTTTGGTTTTCTCTTTTTAAGGAGCAGCCGTATGGAAAAAGAGGAGAAGCATGTAGCAGGTATTTCTTTTTCTAGGAGCATGGATTGCTAGGGAAGAGAAGGAAGGGCTGCTGCTTGGTGCTTGACTACGTGGGAGGACTTCCACTCCAGGAATCACGTGAAGGTGCTGCAGAAGAAAAACAAAGAAGAAGAAGAAGAGAAGGGAAGAAAATAAGGAGGTAACGCAGGAGACCGTATTTTTCGGTGACGTAATCCTTATATCCCTATTATTCTCTTGTGATTGTTTCTCAAGTTCTGGCAAGGGACTTTGAGACTTGGATATTTATTATTTTATAGTGGATCTTCTTCTCTGGCTTGCCCGTGGTTTTTTTTTCCTTTATCTTGAAGGGATTTTTCACGTAAATCTTGGTGTTTCTGTGATTGTGTGGTTTGCGCATTTTTATTTATTATTTCGCTGCGTATTACGGTCTGCTAGTATTTGCTCGTACACGGATTCTTTCCCATCACTTGGAGCAGGAATTCAATAGGCTGGTATTGATATGATGGCTGCTTGTTTGCCGGCGGTTGCTTTGTTTCCAGTTCATTTTGTTTGCATGTTTGTGATCTCGCTGGTTGGATGTTCAGGAATGGAAGCTGTGGGAGTACGTGTTGAGTGCCGTAGGCCCTGGGCTCAGTGACAGAAAAGTAGGGGATGTTGTTGCTTATGCTGGCAATCCAATGGGCTCTTATGCTGAATGAAGAGCAAATTCTTCCAGCAAGTGTTGCAGTTCCTGTCCCACCTTCAGTTGATTATAAAGTAGCAGCATCTGTTATTGTGAAGGGCGTGACAACTTATGCTCTACTTCAGCGGTGCTTTAAGGTTAGTTCTGTTTGTATGAATGATGTACTTTACTGTAAGAAAATATGACTCAAAACTTAAAAAAAATTCATGCAGCCGGTTCTAGCTGACTTATGATTAAGATTTTATCGTTGTTATATATTGTTGTATAATGTAAGCATGATGTGGCTGTAGACATTGACTATTATTTTGTATGATACTATAATTTGAAATTCCATTTGGATTACAGGCAGAAGCAGGACGCACTGTTCTTGTTCATGCTGCATTAAGTTGTTGGTGAATAATTCTCAGGTGGATATTTTTGGTGTGTTTGTGCATACGTGCTATATTGCTTTAATGGTCACTCCTGTACTCTTCCTTAAACACGTACTAAAATAATGGTCTGGAATTTCGTCGAAACAAGTGTTTGATGGCTTATTTTGTTGTGGGTCTTTAGGGATCAGGATCAGGTAGGAACAAGCGAGAAAAGCAGTTATTTGACCCTTAATTATTTGTCTATGATGATGGGTGACAACAATCTTCGGCCGAAGAAAAGCTTTTTCGTACGATTTCATAATCCCAGCATCCAGACAGTGCCGACGGTGGTAGGGCGATTGCTGTAGCGGGGAGCAGCGGCAGGCGAAGATGTTGATATATTGATCTCAACGCTAATTTAAGTGATATATATATATATATATATATATATGGTGTGGACGCAATCACGCAATGTGGTATCTAGAGTGAAAGAATAAAGATCGAGTTTTCTGGACCACAAATAAATAAATAAATAAACAACATAAAATTTTGACCGACATATTTGATGTGCACAAGTTTAAAATGCTGTGAAGATTTTTTTGTCATCAAGAGATACCTCTAATAATTTAACTTGCACTGATTAAACCACGTACCAAACCAAAGAAAGCATAGCTCAAAAGTGGGCCTTTTCCCAGCCCAAACTCCTTCCACTTGGTTTAATTTTATAGAAGCAATCTGAATATCTTTGTCCTCAACATTATGGATAGGCTTATATTCAACGTTTCATTCCCTGTTAGTTTTCCGTGAAGCCTAATCCTGTTTAGTGTTATGGAATTTTGATGCAAAGTTCCGAAAAAAAAAGGGTGTTTAATATTTTAATCCTACAATCGTTTTCTACAGTCTAAAGGCAAACTTAGTGGCATCGCAGATAAACTTACGTGTTAAATCATTTGCAGCTAGTAAACTGGCAACAAATGGAGCAATTCACAATAGGATTTGGTCAACACATAAAGAAAAACGAGCTCCAACACAATTTTTAATTCGTATTCATTGATCAATAAGTTGTCATCAGCTTAAAAAATTGTGATTCTTTTGATACTCTAACAACCTTGCTTCCCACAAAGGTTATACATGACAATGACCAATGTCTTCAAAACTTTATTATCCACTTTCATGCATCAGACATTTTGCATAACATGTTACCCTTCTAAGTTCCTGAATATGGATTCTCTTTGAGAGAGCAAGCTATAATAACTTATGCAGTATTAGCATAAACTTAACAGAGAGAGAGAGAGAGAAGAAAAAAGAAAATAACTAAAACAGTGCCTTTTCATGGAGCATGCTCTACCAAAGATACAAGTAGCCAATATTGATCCAAGGCCAACTGAACCTGCAACAGCATGTCAAGTAAACTAAAATTAAAAGCCAGTTTAAGAAATAACAGGACATCAAAATCAAAAAGCTATGGAATAAATTCCTCTGGCTGAAAATGAAACATCAAAATATAAAATAAAATGAAGGAATCAACAATGATGATGAGCACTAGGATATTGCATGGTGACATAAGAAAACGCACCAAGATCAAAGTCTAACATCAGCAATATATTCAAATGTTTGGCCCAAAAGCTTAACCTCGACTGGATAAAAAGAGGGCATGGACCCACCTAATAATGTTCTGTTTACTTCCAAGCATCCAATAAAGCCAATGCTAATATTCAAAAAAAAAAAATTCCAAAAATATTTAAAGGAAGTATTGCTTTACCAGACTTGTGAATTCCAACAATAAAAGGCATATGAATCAAGGTGCACTATCTCCGAAATTAACCCTTATATCAATAAATAGATCTGGGATATAAACTAAACAATTATGGTGAAATCTGCTCTACAAATCCTAACGGTAAAAGACAAGGACTACAGTCACTGCTTCAGAGGAACAAGACTACAAAAGTTAGTCACTGTAATAATCTACTGCACTAAATAAATAGAGCAGAAGGATGCCTAAATATAAATTGCATTAAATAGTCCAATATGCAGTAAATTTATATTGTATTAACAGGAAAGCAGCAAGGTTTGTCAACACAGATTGAACCTCGAATTTGCAGCTCCAAACGAACAATGGGGTCACCAGATTGCATGGTTATGCTTGGTGCGAGAATTCAAGCATGAGTCCTGGTGGGTGGATTAGCATGAAAAGCAGATTGCCTACTTGATCCTCCAAGCAGATTTAATGATAGCGATAAAGGTGCTCTTTCTGCCATGGGTTCTCCTATGCTCAGTTTTGACATGCCAACAAGCTCGTTGATGTCTATGGGAGTCTTTGAATGCATTGCTGTTGGTTTAACAATTTCATGCCCCTGCTTCTCTGAAGCATCTGCTTGGTGACCTGGCCAATAAGGGACATAAAATTGAAAAAACATGGAGAAATAAGCTGGAGGTATCACCGGATAACTGCACTGCAAGGTCTCTGGCTTCAGGACAGCTGCCTCTCCAACAATTGAATTAGAATGCTTCAACTCAGATTCCTCATCCATGGGAGGTGCTGGCAGTGGTTGGCTGCATTGCATTACTGATTCTTGACAGTTCATTGGTGTAGGCTGAGGCTCAACTGACTGAAAAAGTATAAAGCATGGTAATCATGAGCACTGACATCACATAAATTGTATGACATCTTAATGGCCTACTCCAATTTTGCACCCAAACTCGCTTCATCCTATAACAGTAAAGAGAGGTAAATTGAAAACCAGGCAACTTAATTCTGACTTCTTTGAATTTTTACCCGATATGACCACCATGTTCCTATTACTCCCAGTGCATACAGGGTATATGGAATACTGGTAACTAGGTATGCAACTTGTGCTATACTGGTTATAACTAGGAATGCAAATTGGGTTGGTCTTGACCCAAGACCACACATCAACCTGCTCATTCGGTACGTTTGAGTTAAGGTTTAACAAATTTAGTTTGGACTTGAACTCTAAAATCCCAACCCAACCTCAAGCTGGATTAGGTTAGGGTTGAACCTAAATCCAGCCTGAACCTGACACAACATAATATTTAAATTAATAAATAACTCATATTTGTCTTTGCAATTCATATTTATATATCATATACGTTTCCTGTGTATTTTTATATAATTATATCTTGGTCCTGTTAAATCATGTGTAAGCACACCATCTAAATTCATGAACAATTGAGTTCTCAACCCAACAAAAACCAATTCAACAAAAAACATCCCAACCTTTTCCCCAATCTTAAAACTCAACCCTATCCAATTAATGTGGCACAGCTCAACCTGACCCAGCCTGGATTTGACTTAAGGTGGATTCAGTTTGGGTTGGGTTAAAGAATCCCAACCTAAGACCTGAGTTAGGGCCTGCCCTCAATATGATTCAACCCACCCGATTTGCAGCCCTATCTATAATTGGAAATCACATGATATAAAATTAATACTATTTCAGGAGGATGCAGAAAAGTAAGAACATGACTTCTGAGGATTTCAACCTAAAAGACTATCTAAAATTCAGGATGCTATTCAAGAAATGACATAATATTGAAGGGTATGACCTTGAAGGACCTAAATCATATATTTGAACTTTAATGATTCTTGCCTTATATAACAGAAATATTTGGTTCTTATCTTGAGAACTAGCAAAGATGTAACCCTTTTCTTTTTTGTTGGAAAGGGGGGGGGGGGGGGGGAACAGATGTCCTTGATTTACTAGCGAAGAAATTCTCCTAATCCTTATAATTTGCTTTTACATGCCTGGCCATTTGTTGACTAAGGCTCTGGTCTTGGGGAGAACCAAGACAAGTTCTCCAAGTTCTCCCTCTTTCCTTCCTTGCAATTTTACCCATGTATTGAAGGGTTGGGGACATCTGCAGTTGCCATTTTCTCCAACCAAATGTCCTGTGCTACAAGCTCTAGAATGTTGGTGCTCTAGGTTTCCTCGGTTTGAGATGATGATGGTGTTGATGGAGGGAATGAGTCAACAAGTGGTATGAGGAGGCTATGAAATGACATATATGGATTGTTCCTGCTATTTCAGGCTTCTGGGTAGAGTGTTGGAGAAGGAAGACCAGATAAAGGGGCCACAAGTGGAGAGACCAAGTGAAAAGGTTGCTTCGTGACTTGAAGAAGGTATGGATGCTAAAGCATACAATAAGATATCTTAATGATGCTTTGAAATTTTAACATACTATTAACACTGAGAAAATATTGGTAGTAAATTGTCCTCTCACTTTTTCCAAAAACAGATTCATGACCTGCCGCAAACAAACAAAAAAAAGAGAAAGGATAGACTATGGTGCAGCTGATTAAATAAGCTTTAGAATTCTAAATTGCTTAACACTAAGGAGACTATTACTGTGCCATAGTACCTATTCTGTTCTTGCAGACATAAGTACAAGCACTCAGGTATGCCAGCAGGTTGCATGCATACATACACATGTATGCACACATAACAGTACATGACAAATATGTGTGCAGAGGGAGAGAGAGATAGATAGAGAGAGAGAGTGAGAGAGAGAGAGAGAGTAACCTCATCGGGTATCATATCAAAGAGGCTAGATCTTCTCTTTCTTCTAGTCAAATTGGTTTGACGAATGAAATATTTTTGAGCATGACTAGCCACCTGAGTAGGTGTTCTCGATACCACATAATTACGAGCTATCCCTCGCCAGTCACCTTTCCCAAGCTTTTGCAAACCCAGCAAAAACATTTTGTGCTCATCTTTAGTCCATGGCACACCTGCAAATCAATGATCATGTAAAATATAAGAGAATTATGATGTAGTGGATTTGCAAAGTATGCCTCCAATTGAAACTGTGCAAATAGCAAAATGATAAGCATGCAAAAAAAGATTAGGTCTAAAATACATTCAATCATTAGAGGTAAATGACATATAGGCAGAAAGGAAACTCGGCAGAGGGCATCCTCCAACTCCATTTTTGATTATCAGTCCACCAATAAAGTACACAAACATCACACACGCAATAAATTGAGCCGCTGCTTATATATAATTTGAGGGGCATCACTATGCTTGATATCAGGTGAATAAGTGTCTCTCAGATTCTAAAAGTTCAAGATGAACAAACTGACCACCCAAGTGGGGTGGTACGTTATCACAAAAGAGTGACAAGTTTCCATGTAGTGCTTCAAAAAGACCTTTCTGAGATATTGCTAATTAATGAAGAATCATATAAAAAATATAACTAATTGATATTTCATGAAAATGAAGACTTAAATCATGTATTTTTGCTACACAAATTACCAACTCTAAAGCCCCTCCATATAGACATGGCCAAGAACTTAACAAATTAAACAAGAATAGAAGGAAAAAATTGCACATTCTACAACAACCAACATGTTGCCTTGCAATGGAGTTTTAGAATGTCTACTGTGTAGAGATTTTTGAAATGTAAGAAATGTCTGGGCATAAGTTGCTTGTTAAATGTGCATACCATGGAAGTGTTAGGGTAAAATTACAAATTTATAATGTTCATTTTTTTGAAGAAATTGATGGCACATAAATGGTTAATGTATTTTGGTTTTAGTGAAATACATTGCAGTTCAATAAAGAAACTTATCCACAGGTGTTCAATAAAGAAACTCGTCCACAGGTGTTCCTAATACAACTCATCATTTTCTTTATTCTTGGAAGACTTCTTACTGTTTTGACAGTCATCTAAAGTTCTGTTATAGCTTATACATAGATTCTTCTCTAAAAGTTCTACTTATTTTTCCCAAATTCCCCTCCTAACAAAACCCACTGGATGTAGCTATGAAAAGTTTGTGCAGAGAATTTTGAGATATGGGAAGAAACCAAAGACCAAGGTTTTTAAAGGCTGAAATCTCTCCCGACGGGTTGTTGTCACCTAGATGATCTGAGATCTCAGCTTATCTCAGCCATGATGGAAAACTGAAAAGATTTTTAGAAAAATGCAATATTCTGAGACCTCCATCAAAATGAAGGAACCAAGATATCAACATATTGGCCAATTTAGTAGAAGCAAAATTAATTGATTTAAGGTATTAGTTTTAGACTTTAGTAATTGAGAAACCCATTTAGGTTTGCAAAGAAAATATTGAAATACCTTTGTTAGCATATTTTTATCATGTCCACCCATATCATGAGATATATCAGCATACATCAGCAAATACAATAACATGCCAAAATTATATATACTGTATCGAATGGACCCAAATACTGATACAAAGTGATATCTTGGCCAAGATAAAAGCTTTGCCAAGAAATCAAAACTCACATGCCTACCTAGCTATCAACCTACATATATATACAAAAGTACATGCTTGCACTCATGCATGTACATACATTTATATTCAAGCATAATAAACATTTATGGATATAGAGGTGTAAAAACTTGCAGAGAGGATTCAATTTCTCACATACAGAACGGTAGGCAGATTGATAGTTTGCATATTCCTATTTAGTGAATTGCTCACAAAGTTTCTTTTCTTCTACATCCCCCTTTCCATTTTCTGTTCCCTTTACATTAAAAAAAAAAAAAAAAACAAGAGGGCAACATGCTTAGCGTCTAGCTATCCTCACCCTTTACTAGAACAGCAGATTTGCCCTTTCCTTTTTCCTTTTTCCATTCCTCTACTTTAGAAACCAACAAGCAGACCATATGCTAATCGTCTGCCTATACTCCTCACCCTTTGTTAGTTCAGAGTATTTGCCTAAGGGAGAGAAATAGAATGAAGTGGACATCAGAATGAACGGAATCTGATCCCAGAAAGTCATCATACGCATTAAGTACCAGCATTGGAAAAATCTACACACTTAGCTCGCAAGCATCTTAGAATTCCTGCACAATGATATTGCCCGCACATGGCTTCCACAGAATACACATGTTTAACATATAGAAAATTATGAGATATGGGCATAACACATATTGAGATTCTATAATTAAAAAGAAGAAGAAGAAGAACCTTCCTCAAGTAACAACCAAACCCACTATTTTTAATATATATATCACAACATTTCTAACCACCCGATGAAAACCGGTGATATTAACGAAATAGTCCCAATTTAAAAAAAATTAAAGGCAAGATTCTTTTTTTGGAAGGCGTAGGATCCTAGAACGAGAATACATAAATGAACGAATGAGTATTGCCAGGTTGTCTCATCTTTACATTAAGAGGAAGGAAAATTATCTAAAACTAAACAGCAAAATAGCAGCAAAAAAAAAAAAAAAAATCCCTATTTGGTTCAAAAATCCGCCTTTGACTTGCAATACGTGATGGAACAGAGAACAGAACAGAGACCACGAACAGCTCACCCTTCTTGCGGTCGCGGCAGCTGGAGGACGAGCCCTGGACGAAGTCCTCAGAGGCATATCCCTCCGCAGCGGCGGCGGCGGTGGCGCCGGGGTCCGGGCCGTCGGGTGGCGAGGCGCTAGATGTGGCGAGGTGGGAGAGGTTGCCCATGCTGGCGCTCTTCCTGATGGAGCCATCGGTGAGGCGGACGCCGAAGAGCTTCACCCCGCCACGGGTGGGGCATGTCCTCGAGTTGTGGCCGTTGTGGCAGCAATGAGAGCACCTCCTCGTCATCTCTCCCACCACAAACCTTCTACTCCTTTTAAGCTACAAACCTTTCCTGATCCAAGAGGATAATTAGGGAGCGGGTATGGAGATGATGATGATGATGTTGATATTAAAAAAAAAAAAAGGAAAAGGGCGGATTAGGGTTTGGAAAGCGCGGTGGAGGAGGGAAGAAGCGGGGGTGGCGAAAAGCAAAAGATAGCAACAGATAAAGAGCTGGCCTGGTGGGGGTTGTCTGCGGTCTGCTTGTACCATCGCAACACGTCGGATTGGCCACGTGGCAGATATTCTTGAAGCATGTACCATTACCATTATCTCTCAGGATAATGTGGTAAGGCTTTATCCGGCTTGCCGAGAAAATAACTTTTAAGAAAAAAAAAAAATGGGATAAAAATTTAGCAGCAAAGAAAAGAACGTTGACACCGCTCATGGAACTTTTCAGAGAGCGTCGAAGATGACATGGTTAGGTTAACCCATCTTCAATCATTTATTTCTTTCTTCCTTTCTTTCAAAATGACCATAATCTGGCCAAAAAATAAGAAAAGAAAAAAAAGTTTGGAAAATGTTCTGATCCATCTCTCTTTTTTCTTCCTGTTCTTCTCATTTCCACTTCTTTACCTTTTCAGTCCTGTGTCACATGTGGATAATGAGGTCGTCTTTATCGGAGGCAATATGTAGTATTAATATTACTGTTTGTTGCGTTTGTTTGTTTTTTTTTTTAACAAACCGGCTATCACACAACTCTAGTATGAATCGGTTCAAATATATCAGAATATAAAATTTAATTAAAAACATCAGAACATGAATTACTCTAAACCCAGACCCTATAGCTAGCATGTTGAGCAACCCACCGCTACCCAGTCTACCGTAGCATTGGCTTCTCGATATATATGTCGGATCTGGAAGTAGCCTAAATGTCAAGGAGTAAGGGATTGACAGGGGCTTAACCACATCTATCCTTCTGAATCCAACGGATAACTGAAAGAGAATCTCCCTCAATGATCGGTTCAGGACATGCAGGATCCTAATAGCATATAGAACACTGACCCATGCTGCATAGAGCTCAGCCAAGGGAACCGAGGAATCAAGACTACCAAAACCTCCAGCCACCAACAGATCTCCTCCAGGCCCTCTATGACAAAAGCAGAGCCAGTAAGCCTCCACGGATACATTCGTTAAAGTTGATTTTAACAAACCCTGAAGGGGGTTCCCAAGAGAGAAGACTGTATGCCGGTTCGCTGCTGTAGCAGCAGGGGATCCCCAGTGGCCAGAGCTGCCAACCAAAGGAGTACTATGATGACGAGAGAAATCAGCCGACAATAACCTGGCTTTTCGAATAATACTGAAAGAAGAAGTGGGCTTATTAGTGAAGATGAGGAGATTCCAAGATAGCCAGATATGATAAGCAGTCATTGCCCATAGACCAATCTGCTGTTGTCGACCTTGTCGAAGAATATGCAAGAATCTGGTCGCAGAGAGCCCGCCGAATTAGGACTACAGTCATAGCCCACACTCTGCCAGATCCGCCTGACTCTGGGGTAAGTAAATATAACATGGTCAGTAGTTTCATCCTCCTAACCACACAGAGGGCAGATAGTCTGGATGTGAAGGCCCCTACCAGAGAGGTTAAGGCAGGTCGGAATGCATCCCACAAAAGCTTCCAAACAAAAAGCTGAATCATGGGATGAATAGGGAGTTTCCACACCCATTCAGCTTCCACCAAATGCTACGAAGGAGGTCTATAAATACTTAATAAATCCCTGGAGGGAGCCCAAGGCATACAGGATCGACGCCATAATTGATATCAGAAACATTCCCCTGAATAATCAAAATAGCAAGGATCCGACGAGCAAGCTCCTCACCAAAGAGCCGGGTAACTGTAGAGAAGTGCCAACCGAAGGAATCTTGGGAGATCAGATCCTTCACTAGGGATATCAATACTAGTGAAAGTAGGCCAACGATAGAGGGGAAGGTCAGCAATCCACCTGTCATGGAGAACATCAACCAAAGAGCCATCTCCTATCATCCATGAAGTGTTGGACATGATAATCGAAGCACGACGATAAACCTCCTTCCAAAAGGGAGAATGCACACGGGAGGTCTGAAAGTCCATAGCGGGGTTCCAATCACCATATCTAGCCCGCATGAATGAGCTTCAGAAACAATGTGGGTCAAGTAGAAATCGAGAAGCGTGGCGGGCAAGCAGGGCCTCTCTCCGCAACGTTAGAGACTGAATACCGAGGCCACCTGCATGAATAGGCAAACAAACACCGTCCCAAGCTAGAATATGGATACCATAACTATCCTGCATAGAAGCCCACAGAAATTCCGAAAACATCTCTCAATCCTCCTCAAACAAGTCAACGGGACAACAGTGTTGGAGAGCAGATGCAAAGGAAGAGAAGTCAGAACTGATCGTATAAGGATGATCCTCACCATCATAGATAATGAAGTAACCTGCCAGCCATCGATACGGTCATGAACCTGCCGAACAATATCACCATAATCACTGATGCAAGAACACCTTCCGGTAATAGGAATACCAAGATACTGAATACGATCAGCCTGAGTAAATATGCCCATTTTTCGGATAATGGCTTCCTTAGTATTCCTTCTGGTCTTCGGGCTAAAACAAATCATAGATTTGTGAAGATTAACCTTTTGACTAGAAGCATTGCAATAACTCTGAACAATAAAGGTAAAATGGAAGCATTCCGAACAGTAGCATGTCCTAGCAAAATACAGTCATCAACATACAATAGATGTGAAACCGAGAGGCCTAGAAGACCAGACCTGAAGGGGACAATGCGACACTCATACTCAGCCTGATGTAACGCTCGAGAGATGTCGTCGGCCATTAATATGAACAAAAAAAGAGATAAAAAGCACCCCTGCCGAAGCACCACCGTTTGTTGCGTTTGTTTCTCTGTAAATTAAGAAATTAATGTTCAAACATAGTATTGACAAAAACTTCTCCCGTCCACAACTTACTTTTATTTTCAGTTTTTCTTTGAAGGCAGTAAAACATTATTATTTTCTAAAATTCTAAAAATTTTACAAACCATGCACTTAAATAAAAAAGCTTCGTCATGGTCCATTTTTTCTTTTTGGATGTGATAGGAAAAGGTTGAATGAAGGAAAAAAAAAAAAAAACCCTATATACCATATCGCTTAAATTTTGATATTGACTTAGAAGAACCAAAGTGGTTGCCAAAGGACCGAGATAAGACTATATAACGTGGCATGAAATGTATTGGGAAGATCAGCATGGTCATCTCTTTGATAATTTGATTGCTGTATTTAAAAGTTTCTGTTAACATAAATACTTTTCTCAGATATTCTATATTATAAACCGTATCTTTCAACATTAAAATTGCAGATATAATATACCAATATCAGTCTACAACAATGGTATTATAAGTAACAGCTACAGTTTGCAACTCGCATGTTTAAAAGTTAAAAAAGATCCTTCAAAGTTATTATAATGACCAGAATTTGAAACAATTATAAACTCTCGAGAAACGTTTGGAGAAATATGCAGTTACAGTTGTATCCTTGCTTTTGCTAACACTTGCACAGAAACCATTTCTTCATTATGGCATCAGCAGTCAATGTTGAAAAATAATAAAAATAAAAATAAAAAATCTGCGCCATGGTTGCCATTTAAACTTGTATCCATAGTATTTCTCAAAACGCATACAATGAATTGAAGAAAAGAAAATTCTGTTATGAAATAAAGACATTTTTTTAAGAAGTCCATAATTTGATAACTTGTTGCTTACAACAAATTAAGCAGTTTTCCACGGCTATATTTATGCGCTTAACGTACAAATTTTTTTTTTTTTGAAGGTGGGGTGGGGGGGGGGAAGTAAAATATAGATGTATAGAGAAATACAAATACACGATTTATCACATTTGATGCTTAATATTCCCGTCATGCTGCTTTGATGCTCGTGTCATTTAGAAGAGTAACTAGTTCTTATCCGCTCCTCTAGATGGTCGCCACAGCGGATTGGTGGAAACCTGCTCAAATGGAAACAATTTTAAAACAGATATAGGCAATACCCACCTTCATACTCACCAATAACATTAAGTTTCTAACGAAAAAATATTAGTTAACTTACATATCAAACGAAGAAGAAGAAGAAGGTGAAGGAAGAAAGCGAAGAACATAAAAAGCAGGTAGTTTCAGCTGGTTTCTTACTCTAAAAATAAGAATACATTGAAAATAATCAGAGCAACTCGCATGCTAACGAAAATCATGTGGGAAGGTATCCTTCTATGCTTTGATAAACAACTTTGCTCTATTATTAAATAAATATAAAAAAGTGCTCAAATTTAATAAAGAGAATTTAGCCAAATAAGGTGGATCAATGACTCCCCATTCATATTCAATAGAGATCAATTAATTATATATTATTCTTCCTTTCCAAGTACAATTCCATCTATAAGCAAGCAATAATTGCAACACATTGCTATGATGAAAATATTCACAATTATGGCTCCTTTGTCAGGTTAACCATGAGGTCTAAAAGCTTTCCTTTTATGATGGTTGGCAGCCTACCAAATTCATAAGTGATTTCAATTACAGGCCATGTGATAAGCATGCACCAGTTTTTTTGGGGGGCACAACAGAAGGAACCATGCCACAATGTCCAACAGAGGGTGCATAGAATTGACACTCATTACATCCAATGCATCCAATTTTACCTTGTATTAATGCTCTTATGTTGTTTCTAACTTCAGGGATAGCAAAGAATTAAAAAACAATATTTTTTTGTTAACGAATAAAATGTGACTAAAACAGGGCTTGAGCTGGCAGATCAGGTTGACAATTCCACCATCCATTTCATATGGAAATTTGCATTTGTGTGAGCATTTGAACAAAGCCTAAGCATGCAAGCACATCCATGCTCACATGAGTGCATGACACACACACACAGAGGTAGAGAGGGAGGGAGAGAGTAGTGGGGTACCTTGGAGGAGACGTCTCACTGCAACAACTTTCCAAGCATTCAACCACACAATCATAGTTTGGATCACAAAAGAAGGCAACCTAATAAAAAAATCAACATCTTCATCAGCAGAATGTTTGGCAATATCCATAACATGTCTCTAAAGAATAGCATCTGTCAACATAGTATGTGATTTGCAAAATGAATGAGAAGATGATCTTCCAACAGAGGGTATGGTGTCCGCAGCTTTGTTAAATTTCAAGCTTCCATAAAATATCAAAAGTATAGAAAAAGAGTAGGAAGCGCTGGAGCAGATTTGGTAATTACAGAGTAGCGTTCTTGCCCAACTGCTAGGACTCTATGCAATGTTGATCTGCAAATTAGAGAGTAATTATCATAAAAGATGCAGAAATGTACGTTTACTAGTACTCTGTACCTAAGCTAAATCTGTATCGCATGATACAACTGCCATTTAGCTGGCAAAAGAAAAATGGAAGATCATCTTGAAGGAAGAAACTTCTAGAAGCATAAAGAAGTCTAAAATGTAAAATTAGAAATACCGGAACAAACAGTTGGTCCACCTCTCCAACATATCCCCAACATTAACAATGAAAGCTCTGCAGATACATACAGGTTAAATTCTTATAAGACATTAGTTATTTGCAATTTATGTTTATTTAATTTGAATTTCTGCTACAAGAAAGTAAAAAAGATGAATAAGCTAAAAGAGAGAGTTCAGAAATATGCTGAATGTTTTCTATGTAAATAGATGGATTAGCTACAAGATATTAATAACTGACAAGAAAGTAGACAAAAAATAAAAGAAAGAAACTTGGCCTCAAGCAACAGATACTAAAAACAAGCAGCAAACTTTTTCTTGCCAGTCCACTGAAGCAAGCAAATCTGCAAGCATATAAACGCAATACATATATATTGAATAAAGAAGGAAATGTTACCAGTAGTTTAGTATTCAGCCCCAAATATCAACACAAAATCAATGACAACATTTACAAAATGAAACTATATGCCTTATATATCATGATCTAAAAATGCCTAAATTCCCCACAAACCAAAGCCAAGTATTTTGGCAGTTTATCAGTGCATCACATGAATGCAAAATGGATGGCTGCAATATACTTAGCGAGTTTAGCTACCTTTTAACACATCTGAAACTAAATTGATCTGGATGTTTTTAAGCTACAAATCAAAGAAAAACAAGTAATCACACTGCTAAGATTGTTCATTTTGTATTCATTTGACGCATAGGCAATAGACCTTGATAAATGCTCTAAGGAAATTCTCCTTCCTACTGATATCCGAATCTGGGATCCCATGCCAGTACACAGGCTTGCCTCTCAAGTACTTATTGACACAATAAAGTTATTAACAAAAGATCAATTATTTTTTATTTTTTTCAATTATTTTTTATTTTTTTCCTCTTCCCTTTCCTAACGGATGAATTGTTTTTTGTTATAGGTGTGAATTAAGCAGTCCAACATAAGCTCAAATCAAACTTTGGGTGGGGTTGAGCAGTTTAGAGGCAGGCCCCACTGGTGTCCGGTTGAAAAACACCAAATCAATTGGGAATCGGGTGGGCTTCGGCTAAGGTGTGGGCCAACCTGACCCAAGCTGAAGACAAATATGCACAATTATTTAACTAAACCCTAATCATAATCATAATCCATCTCTATCACCCCATAACTCACTCACTCTCTCTCTGTGTGTTAGGGCAACAGAAAACCGAAAGGGAACCCAAGACCAACACTAATCCCATTTCTCTCTCTATGGGATCATAGGAGAAACCCTCAGACCAATCCATCTTAATCCCATCGTTCCCTCAACCTCCCTTTGTTTTTGCTCTACCTGTGGTTCTCCTTGTTGGCATCTACTTGGCATTTCGTTGATTCTTTAAGAGGGGGAAAAAAAGAAAGGAGATTCAATCTCTTCAAAGAAGATCGGAAAAAGAGTTTCAATTTCATGCTGAACCAACCAATCCAATTTGACCTGACCCAACCCAATCATGTTTGAAACAAGGCCTTGAAAATTTAATTTGAGCTGGGCTTGGGTCAAGGAGCTTGAATTAAATGTCGGTTGGATCAGTTTCCATACGGTGTTCATGTTGGGCCTGGTATGGTGCTACCAAGGCCCAAGTTGGGCTAATTTGTATTGGACTAGGTGTGGGTCCAAGGGTTGAGATTAAATCAAGTCACGGATGTACACCGGCTTGGGGATTAATTTAACCTTATTGAGTTAGTCCATGGGAACTTTTGTAAAGTCTGGACAATCCTACATCAGAGATTTAAGCTCTAGTCCTTAGGGTTTATGGACAGAGAAGACTTGATCATGTATTAAACTCTAGTCTCTAGGGTTTATGGATATATAAAACAGATTCTTTTCTCCCAATCTTCTCTCTCATCTCCTCCTCCTCCTCCTCCTCTTTGAATTCCCACTAGAAACAAAGCCGGCTTCTGAGGACGCATCAGATTGGCGTGAAGATGTGGGAGTTATCATCGCGTGGGGAGGATGAAGGATTGGGTGATTCGGTGATTTCTCCCAGGTGATTCGGTGATTTCTTCCAAGTGCATGGGGGATTTCTTCCAAGGAAGAGAAGCGTTCAGAGTTTCACGTGAAGGAGAAAGTCCGTGCGTGGCTTCATGGAGCGGACGTGGGATCTTTTGGTTCTCCTGATCTTTTGGTTCCAGGAGAAAGCTTGGCTCACGGGCATACGTGAAGAAGACTTCGATCAACGAAAGAGGAGGAAAGAAAATCTTCCAGCATAAAGGAAAGATTGAAAAGGGGATTAAAAATCCTAGAGAAAAAAAAAAAGAAGGCTGCATGGATCGACCCTCAACCAGAGGGTTAGGAAGCAAAGACTTTTGCGGCTGCACCAATCTAATTGGTGATAACAAAAGTGAAAGCCCAAGTTCTTATCCAACAAGGATTCCCATTGTTGTTCATCAAGCACTAACCCCAATAGTTGGTATCAAAACCTCGTTCAGGAAGGAGTTGTTTGGAGATCTTCAAGAGCTGAAAAATTTCAGCAAGGCTTCATCAAGGTCTCTCAATTTTTTAGAATATTTTTGCTATTTTTTTGGTTGAGATCTCACCATGGGTAGTAGCATAAACTTAGATTTTGAGAAGTTTGATAGGAAGGAAAGTTTCTCCATGTGGAAAGTCTGGGTAGAGGACCTTCTTGTGTAGCAGGGTTTAGATTTGGCTTTGGAGGAAAGGCCAAATGGAATGACAGATATGCAGTGGATGTCGTTGGAGAAGAAAGCATGTTCAGCGATTAGAGAATGTCTAGCAGATTCGGCCCTTTATTCAGTGCTGAAGGAAAAGACCTCGGAGGAACTCTGGTCGAAGTTGCAAGCCCTCTACATGGGGAAGAACATGTGCAACAAGTTGATATTGAAGAAGCGCCTCTACAACCTTTGGATGTCAAAAGGTGAAGATGTGCTAGGCCACATCCAGGTGTTCGATCATGTGAGCAATGAATTGCTGAATGTCAGGATCAAGATGGAGGAAGATAAGGGACTTTTGTTATTGTGTTCGCTGTCCACATCACATGACTCATTGGTCACGACGCTGCTCTACGAGAAGGAGACATTGTTCTATGAAGATATTGTCTCGGTACTTTGGACGAATGAGCAGAGAAAGAAGATGACCAAGGATGCTATTCCTTAGAAGGGTCTATCAGTTAGGAAAGGATCAGGCAAAGGCAGGGATAGGAGCAGGCATAGGGGATGGTTACAGTCCAAGAAGGCTAAGTACTACAAGTGTAGTGAGGTAGGACATTTCAAGAGGGACTATCCAAAGTGAAAAAAGAAAGAAAATGAAGGATCTGAATCTGTGAGTACAGTTACAGACCAGGAGATGGAGGATGATCTCTTGGTGGTATCGGATGGTCACAGGCACAGCACAGAGATGTGGACCTTGGATTCAGCTTGTTCTCATCATTATACTCCAACCGGTCATGGTTCAGTACTTATACAGAGATTGATGAGGGTGTGTGACTCTTGGAGATGATCATCCTTGTAAGGTGGCAGGATTGGCATAGTGAGCGTGAGGATGTTTGACGGCATGGTGCGTACTCTTACTAGTGAAGCATATCCCAGAACTCAAGATTTGGTATCACTGGGGTACCTGGAGCGGACTGGATACAGCTTCAGCATCATGCTAGGAGGAGTTCTGAACATCTCCAATGGAGCTATGGTGGTGATAAGAGGGAAAAGGGTGAAGAATAACTTATACAGGTTGGAGGGCTTGTAGTGACCAAGAAATCTGAGGCAGCAACTGTGGAACAAGATCCTCAGGATGTGTACAGGATATGGCATTACCGTCTAGGCCACATGAAAGACAGGGATGAAAGAACTGAGCAAAAGAAGGCTACTTTCGGACCCAAGTGATGAAAATATGAAGATCTATGAGCCATGTCAAATGGAAAGCAGAGAAGAGTGTAGTTTTTGGTCAGCACAGCTAGGAGTGCAAAACCCTCGGAGCTAGTACACATGAATGTCTGGGGACCAGCCCCAATTTCTACAAGAAATGGGGCCAGATACTTCTTTACCCTGATAGATGATTTCTCAAGGAAGCAGTGGGTCTACTTCATGAAGGAGAAATCAGATGTCTTTATCAAGTTCAAAATCTGGAAGGCTGAGGTGGAGAAGGAGCAGGGTAGGAGTGTGAAGCGTCTGAGGTCAGACAATAACGGAGAATATACCAGCAGGGAGTTCCAGAGATTTTGTCAGGAGTAAGGCATCAAAAGGCACTTCTTGGTAATGAAAACTTCTCAACATGAAGGGGTGGCTGAGAGAATGAACAGATGCTTGAGGCTACAGGCAGGGCTTCCAAAGATGTTTTAAGTTAATGCAGTAGATGTAGCTAGCTACTTGGTCAATCGATCACCGCACACCAGGTTGGATGGAGGCATTTCAGAGAAGATATGGTCAGAAGGAATGACAAGCCTGAACCATCTAAGGTGTTTGGATGCATGGTATATACATGTTGGTGCTGAGGAGCGGAGTAAGTTGGATGCTAAGTCAAAGAAGATGGTGTTTCTGGGCTATCCACGTGGAATCAAGGTGTATCGACTATGGAATCCTTTGGAGAAGAAGGTTGTTATCAGTAAGGATGTGACCTTCAATGAGAACTCGATCCTCCAAAGAAGAGATGGTACAGATACACAGCAGGAGCTACAGGAGATGGAACACGACAACACTAGTCAGATGACCTACACAGTCGTGCCATTTGCTAGTGGACCAGGAGGATTTGAGATTCAGATGAAGAGGATTGATAGAGGGACAGAAGCCAGAGAGTTCAGCAGGATGCAGCTGGGCAGGGGACTATACTGGAATTGCACAGCACACGCCCAAAAGGAAAGTGCGACCATCAGTTCGATAAGGCTTCGAAGATTCGTTGTCATATGCCCTGGTGACAACAAATGAAGACCCTTACATCTATCAAGAGGCTGTGAAGAGCCAGAATAACCAGGATAGAGATAGGTGGGTCCAGGCTATGGCAGAAAATGCAGGCTATAACAGAGAGATGCAGTCTCTTCATAGGACTGGCACGTGGCAGGTGATCCAGTTGCCAAAAGGGAAGAAACCCATTGGTTATAAATGGATTTATCAGTGCAAGAAAGAGCCTTTAGAGCAAAGGGATATTGGGTACAAAGAAGACTAGTGGCCAAAAGATACTCTCAGAAGGAAGGCATCGACTACAAAGAGCTGATGGAAGAAGGTGGAGTGGAGATGGTGAAGATACACACCAAGGAGAATCCAACTTTAAGATTTTTTCACGGAACAGCTTCTCGGTATTGTAGCTGATGGACACGGTAGATGTGCTGAGGCCTTGAAAGCACCAAGGTGAAATTGTTAGGCCTGGTGTGATGCTATCAAGGCCCAGGTTGGACTAACTTGTATTGGACTAGGTGTGGGTCCAAGGGTTGAGATTAAATCAAGTCATGAGTGTACACAGGCTTGGGGATTAATTTAATCTTATTAGGTTAGTCCATAGGAGTTTTTGTAAAGTCTGAAACAATCCTACTCCATTAGGGATTTAAACTCTAGTCCTTAGGGTTTATGGATAGAGGACTTGATCATGTATTTAAACTCTAGTCTCTAGAGTTTATGGATATATGAAACATATTCTTTTCTCCCAATCTTCTCTCTCATCTCTTCTCCCTCCTCTTGGATTCCCATCAGAAACGAAGCCGTGGAAGGTTCGTGGGAAGAAGATCCAGACTTCTGGCTTCCATGGGTCTGTCGGCTTCACCCAGGATTTTGTGGGATGTGAATAGCCACGGGGATCGCACGCCTTCATGGGAGAGCCATAGGAACGGACGGCTTCTGAGGATGCATCAGATTCGCGTAAAGACGTGGGAGTTATCATCGTGTGAGGAGGAAGGAGCGGGTGATTCGGTGATTCGATTCGTGATTTCTCCCAAGTGCGTGGGGGATTTCTTCCAAGGAAGAGGAGCGTTCAGAGTTTCACGTGAAGGAGAAAGTCCATGCGTTGCTTCATGGAGTGGGATCTTTTGGTTCTCCTGATCTTTTGGTTCCAGGAGAAAGCTCAACTCATGGGCATACGTGAAGAAGACTTCGGTCAACGGAAGAGGAGGAAAGAAAGTCTTCCAGCAGAAAGGAAAGATTGAAAAGGGGATTAAAAATCCTAGAGAAAAAAAAAAGAGGGCTGCATGGATCGAACCCTCAACCAAAGGGTTAGGAAGCAAAGACTTTTACCGCTGCACCAATCTAATTGGTGATAACAAAAGTGAAAGCCCAAGTTATTATCCAACAAGGATTCCCATTGTTGTTCATCGAGCACTAAGCCCTAATAGTTCATACGCCTAGGGTTTGGCTTGGATCAACCTCTAACCCGATCCAACCTGCCCAGGTTGCACCACTAAAATTAACCAACCTCCAATTTATAAAAACCTTTGTCCAAAAAAATTATCAGGTGGATGATTTTGGAGATAATGATTTCTTTGATTAGCTTAGAAGCTCCTGCACCAGTGTTTTTCTTCTATTTTCTTCTTCATCAATATATGAAGAATTTCACCATTCACTATAATGCACAAAATGTTCTTTTGATAATATAAAACTAATTAGATGGAATCCATATACCATTAACATTTCTACGTACCATAAAAATAATTGGAATTTCTACTTACCCATTAACATGATGAACATCCTCCCATAGCTGTGGATGTTTGTCTTTTTCCCTGCAAATCTTTATAATTCCAAAATAATGTCATAAATTTCCTGCAGAATATTGAAGAACAAATATACCAATTATCTATTGCTCAAAATAATGCAGTGCATCTTTATGATACATGCCTGAAGACCAGGGACCCCATCAGCTACTAACAATGTAACCATTCCATAGTCTGAATGAGCTGACGCACCAAAATTACCATTATCAGAAGTAGCCAATTCACCTGAAAAGTGAACATATGAACAAATTAAAATAAATTGAGTCTCGCATCTAAATAAAATCTTACTTTTCGGTAAAGGACTTTAAAAAAGAAGGAAATAGAAGAACATTGAAGGTTTTGCTTGCTCTTCATTAAACTAATCACAGAAACATTATAATTTCTCAACCTTGTCATCCTAAAGTAAGAGAAATGCAGTAGATGCCTAAACAAAAAAGCAACAGAGATCTGTTTAAAAGCCAAAAATCTTTGAATTGGCTATGTTAAAAATTCAAACAACACGATAATGAGAATTTTGGTTTAAAAGTTCTTTTTCCTCAGGTATTACTGGACATCATGGACTGTGAAAGATTAGTTGGACTTCATTAATAGGTAATTTACATATTTGTTTTTTTTCAATTCCTATTGACTTCAGATCCTTTGACTTTATACATTTGCAATACATTTCTTTGAAAAAGTTAAAAATCCATGGCATGTATTTTTATTGTTAAATTTCTGGTAGTAACAACCTTGAGGAAGGTATAAAATCCAGCATGTGCTCTGCATTGTTAAGAGAGAATTATCTTTTAATGCCTTCAGCTATGCGTTTCAATTTTGATGATCTAGAATTACAAATAAAAGTAGTACAGAGTTACTTATAATTGATTTTTTCCAGTAGTCGTTTTAGAATTTTACTTGTTTTAAATTAATAAAGACAAAATAAAAGAACATAACTTCTCAAGCATGCAAATAAACTTCTCAAGCATGCAGATAAAATAGATATTGCTGTCATCAAAGGGAAAATAGAAGTTATTTTTTTTTATGATTAAAGACTATACTTTTTTCAACAAATGCTTTTTGTCAGATCTATTCAAAGAAATGAATTCTGATTGCAGACCACCTGTTGCTATATATATATATATATATATATATATAAACCAAATTGAAGCACATCTTGTAAAGATAAACCACTGGATGGTGATTTCTTTCCTTATCCAAGCCAAGCATTCTCACACTTGTCAAAGGCTTATTGTTGTGAGTAACACTTGAAAAACATTGCCCACTACTAACATGCTTTTGCCTCACATGAGATCAAAAAACCATTTTACTGTGGGCTCTACCTAAAATAATATTCATCATCAAGCATCTATAGGATATGAATAATACAACAACAACCTTCACATTTTTTTGTTAGTTTAGACTTTAGAATAAATACACAATGAAATGAATTATTAATAAAGATTAAAAAATAAAAGCACATAAAATAGATATATAATTGAGAACCTAGGGATTACTTCTGGTCATCTCTAAGCCCTAATATATTTGAAGTCATTGATAAGACTGAAGTGAAAAATATTCTAGAGCTAAAAAAGAAAATTCTGCAAATAAATGTTTAAAAAGCACTGATTAAAATGTTTTCTTGTCTGTGTTTTTCTCTCTTTCTATCCTTTAGGTGATTTAACTACACCTTGCAACCATCACTAACATAGAAGAGCAAAGGGAGACCAGTATCATGAGGTTGTTCATAGATGCCTATAAGGAATGGTTTTCCATCCTTTATATCACCAAAGAAATAGTAGCCACTGAAACTGAAACAATTTGTACCAGGGAATTTTTTGGTAATGTGGGCGAATCAAAGGCCTCAAGAATGAGAAAACATACGATCATGCATATCAACATTTACAAGAATCGACATCAAAGTGACTAAGGAAGTGGGTGTTGAACCCAAACCCAGTGAGCCAATAAATAGGACATATCTTTGCACAATCAAGGCCTTTTTCCTTTTCTGGGCCAAGAAATGCATAAGAGCCACTTGCATTTAGCTATATCCATTTTTCATTAGCAAAAACAGCAAATCTAAACGAAAGCCACTGGAGCAACCAAGTGGCAACCCATAAATTAATATACAAAGATAAAACCAATTTAAGTGAGATAAAATGTTGCTTTTCCACAAGTACTGTCTAGTAAGGTGTGTGAAATCATGACAATTAATACAATTCAAATAGTTAAGACATGCAACATGGTTTTGCTAAAAAATGTTTCAAAAATAAAATGTAAAATATTTTGTATGTAGGAGGGCATGCAAGATGGCGACATAGCTATGGTTAGGGCAAATGATATGGAGATTGTGCTACCTATTGCTTGAGATGCCCTCATAGAGGGGCAACATGACAAATCTAGAGATGAGATGGGCAAAGTTCAAGACGACCAAATTCATGTTGAGGACAATGGGCAGCCTTCCCCTTGAGAGCTCACCAAGTCCCAAGAAGTCTGTTGATTCAATGCATGGTAGACCCAAGAGATTTAGAACTCTCAAGGGACAGGCCCTTGCTACTAAGCTCACATGTGGCTTGGGTGGGTGGATGACCTTGGAAGATTTAAGCAATGCAAGATTGCCCCAATGGACTTCCATGTGAAAATAAACCCTCTCCACAATGCCCTTTGCCTGAAGGGAAGAAATCCCTAATCTCCTCCGATGAAGGCCCTTTGTCCACAAACCATAACACCTCAACAAAGGCCATGCTTACTAGCTCTCAACTCTTCTCTAAATGGTCGTTAAGGCTAAGAAGGGAAGCTAGGAAAGCATCCTAACTCTTATGGTAGAGGGTGATCAACAAGTCTATCCAACAATCTCCATCTAATCCACTCGTGTACCCCAGCCTCTCTATCAGCCGATGCCCATTACAACCCCATTTTTTTGCATTCGTTAAACATATGGATATAGGGGGTCAGGCCTCTCCTCCATGAGTTGCTAATGATGCCTTGATCTTGCAACAGACAATGAGAAATGAGCTTTAAAGACCTAATCCACATTCCACTATTAGTTTGACCAAGAGTTGTAGGTCTTTCGCTGTGTAAATGGAGTCTCACATATCTTTTGACCGCTCCTCTACTTAACTCATTAAATCAACATCATTAGGAAGACCTCATCCCTTTCCCTAGAAAAAGGTTGAAGGTACTAGATGGTACTAGGGTTCCCATCTCCATCTAGAGATCCCTTTTACATCCCTTGCATATTTAGAACACCTACATACTGAACTACTTAAAATCCTTTTTTTAAAGGCATTAAAGAAACTTTGCTTGTCTTTAGGGCTATTATTTATTGCATTAGATTTGGTCTTCTTTTGCTTTGTTTTAATAATTTCTTTACATGTTTGTATGTATCTGTTGTTATTCAATAAATTGAAGTCCTCTTTCCTTCTATTGAAAAATGCAAAGAGAAATTTAACATTAGATGCATGACAATTAAAAGGACATGGATTGCTCACAATCAACTAGCCAACTAGTGTAGATGCAACAATAACCATGGGAACAACTTGCTCATTGTCAATTAAAGGTACACAATTTTATTAATATTTTGATAAGGAGAGAATCAAAGTACAACAATTTACCAGGATAATGTATTAAGCGAAGAAATGGCATTGGAGAACAAAATGCCCCAATTTTCTCGAAGAATTGATCATCAAGGTTCAAAGCCAAAGCAATCAAAGAGATCAATTTTTTGCTCACCATCCTAAGGTAAAAGGAACACCAAAGTTTTATACAACGTAATATATGTTTGGCCTCAAAAATGTGATTACTTTTGTAATGAAAAAAGAAATAATAAAAAAGCAGGACAAAGAAATAAACCTTTTTATATTTAAACAAAGAAATTCTTTGATGGAGGAAAACGAAAAAAGAATCAATGAGCTATAAATAATCAATTAATATTCAAGAATTTCTATGTTTTATCACAACATCTATTGAATTTTCATTTCCATGAGCTCTTCGGGGACTTTATTCTTGTAAGCTCAACTCAACTCATCTAAGCCTTTTTCCAACTACATGGGGTCGGCTACATGAATCTATTTTAAGGAATCTAATGGAGTTTTACGCTGGCTATCAGCTACCTAACGCAACCCTCCTTCTTTATCCAAACTTGGGACCGGCCTTGGCAGAGTTGACTTTATTCTTGTAAGCAGGTTCTAGAAGTTGTAGTCCATCTCAAAATTATAATAATGAGATTCCTATGAAATTTCTTTGCCTGATCTTTCTAATAAAGTGTTGCACAGTGTCAGTTGAATGAATGATTCACACCTATCCAATTCAATAATTGCCAAAATCTACATTGAATGATCTATTTCAACCAGGCCAATTAGTTCAAGTCCTGTGTAAAACTAAACAATTCAGTATGCCAATGAAATATGGACTGTGTAAAGTCTTTTCATGTATTCACTACATCTCCATGCTAAAACAAAACACAACACCTTCAGCTAGAACATTAGGGCATATGCGTGTGCATCCATATGCCACCGTCAAATTAAAAAGAGAAACTACTTAAGAGTCCCTAACTATAAGAATGCCTTCACTTGCTCTATTGGATTTTATTATATATAACCCCTAAATAACTTGGAACATATACTTAATCCACATTTAAAGATTTAAAATGAGATGATGATTTAGTGTTGTTATTGATCATTCCACTTGATGATACCAATTCATGTGCCACAAACTTGCCAAAGGCCAGTAATTATTCAGTGGGGCCATATGCCATGTACAAAAAGACATCTATGGCGGTGCTACCACTTAACCAATGTTTCTTATCTAGCATATTAACAATAATCTCTTAAATAAAATTGAAAATTTCTCAAATTACTGTCAATTTTCTCTGGGCCCGATGTTCCTCCAAACTAATCTACATAGATGAATCAGTCCAGAACTATTAAATTATTCTTGAAGCATACACAGATTTTATGAGTTATTCAAGATTAATCTCAGAATTTGTTATATGTTACAAATAGTGATACCATATTTTGTTGCTACTAGTTGCAAAAAACTAATGATACCATATATTGTTGCTAGTGCTTGCATACTGTATCTGTAAGCTTTCTTCACATCCAAAACTCACAATGATATTGTCTGTGTATAGATCCTAAAATTCTCTCTATATCTCCCTATAGAATTTTATAAATTAAGCATGTGATGTGGAAAAAAAAAACATCATAGCTGCTTCCTACATTAGTTAGAACTTAGAAGTTTCATCAAGCCCACACAACAGGAAAAAATGGATACAGATTACTGCGTGTATGATGTTCTTGAAAAACTTCAACTTGTTATTGGGCAATCAATCTACATGTCCCAAATTTTTATTTCAAACTCAGATGACTTTCTTCATTTTTCACAAAATATAATCAACTTCA
>UESW01004305.1:533399-615227 GCA_900491605.1 Calamus simplicifolius
GGCCCCACACGTTAGAAGTAGTTGAAAGGGCTGACGAGGTGCATACCTGCATTTTATCACATATCTCCACTCCTTTTTGACTTAGGAATGATCTTTTTGAGGGCTCTGCAGGTCCATGAACTTAATATGATCATTGAGCTAATAAACTCAACTCAATTCAACCCAACTCATCTAAGCCTTTTCCCAATTACATGGGTCGGCTACATGAATCTGCTTCCTCCACTCTGCTCTATTCAAGACCAAGTCGATACTTACATTACAAATAGTTATATCTTTCTTAATTATTTCTGTCCATGTTAGTTTAGGTCTAACTCTACCTCTATCAGTACTATGGACTATTGAAAGATCACTCTTTCTAACTAAAGCATTTAAAGATTTTTATTGTATATGTCCAAACCACCGTAATTCATCCAGCTAATATGCTGGCAAAATCACTCATAAAACAGCATTCCTTGTTGTGTTAAACCATTACCTTCAGCGACCATGAGAATTTTTCCTTATTACCAAAAATAATAGGGTTCTCTCTCTATATTCTTTTTCGCCATAGTTGAAATCATTCCTTCTGTTTTATTACCACAACATCATTTAAAAATAAAAAAAAAAGACTCCAAGTGAAATTAATATGCCCTTTCACTGGCCATGTAAAGGACATAAAACTCCCATTGATATCACACATGAACATATGAATACAACATGTTTATTAACCTTTCAACATCAAATATATTCCCATTATTGGATTGAATTCATATAAAGACCACTGAAATTAGAATACATGTCATATTAAACTCAAGTATGAAAGAAAAATGCAACATGAGTATGAGTTACCGCATAATAATAATAATCAAAATAAAACACTTTCAATACCAGTCAATAAATTGAATCAAAACGGCACCTAAGATAGCAAGCATCACAAGAACTTGGCAGAGTTGTGAGAGATAGACCTTTAAATTTGGATGAAGGATCAAGGGTCTCGGCATACTTGGGAGTATAGCCCCTGTGAGCCTCGTTGCGTTCAAGCTTCATCTTCTCGTCCAAGGGCAGCGAGAAAAACTTCTTGCTCTCTTCAAACACTTTCTGAAAGACAGCATCCTCGATTCCATGATTTATTAGGTAGAAGAATCCATACTCCACGCATGCCTGAAAAGATTTTGGCATCCCCAAGAACCAGATCAATAAAACTTTCTACAGAGTCCAGGACAGATAAAAGGAACAAGACTTCAGTCTTCGAAGTAACACAATTTATTTATTACGCAATCAGAAGATAGAGGCAACTCGAGCAGGAAAAAAAAAAAAAAGAAATAGCGAGAAAACCTAAGATTAAGGTTTTGGGAGGTGGAAGAGGAGCGAGGGGTGCGATTAGGGAAGCAAGAAGAGATCGTTTCAGGTTCTTGGAGCGATTTACGGACGTCGGGTTTTAGAAGAAGGAACCTGGCGGATCGATCGGGCGGCGGCGACACGGTCGGGGGAGGAGAGGTCGACGAGCGGGAGGTCCAAGGCTTTCGACATCTTCTTCGTTCGCTCTCCGAGGCTCCAGTTAACTGCTCCTGAGACTATCGACCGTCCGATTTACTGCGTCGTCGCCAACGTCGGCGTGGAAGAAGCGGGATCCTCTCGGTACAACTGTTAGGAGCGTTTGGTAACAGATAATCTATCTAGATTACTAAGATCCTCTCGGTACAACTGTTCAAATAACCATGATACATATCTTCAGCGACAATCTATTCCACAATGTAGTTTGAATTATTATTTAAATAATATTATTTTAGAAAAAAAAATTATTCATATTATCAATTATATTATAATTTAATAAATTTTTTAATAAAATTATTTTTTTAAAAAATAAAATTATTTCGTCTTCCAAATAAAATCATTCTTTTTTTTTCTCTTTCTTTTTGTCTCACCTTCACTATAGAAAAAAAAAAATATCGAATAAAAAAATTTAAAAAAATAAAAAATATAATTAAAAAACCTCTAATTAAAAAATAAAAAATAAAAAATTTAATTAATATTTTTAAATTTTTCTAAAAATAAATTTAAAAAATTAATTAAGATTAATTAAAAATTAGAAAAATAATTAAATTAAATTAATTAAAAAAAAAATTAAAATTAAATTAATTTTTAAATATTATTTTTTAAAAATTAATTAAATTAATTAAAATTTAATTTTAAAAAATAATTATTTTTATTTTTTTACTATTTTATTTTTTAAATTGATTTTTTAAAATTTAATTTTTTTTAAATATTAAATTAAAATTTTATTTTTAAATTAATTTATTTTTAAAAATAATTTTTAAATTAATTTAATATTTAAAAATACAATTTAATATATCAATTATTCTATTAATCTTAATTGATTTTATATCACAATATTAAAGTAAATTATTTTTAAAATATAATAATAAATTTGATATTGAAAGTTTAAGAATAAAAAAATTGAATAAATGTTTAAAGATTAAAAATATATTTTTATCTTAAAAAAATAAATATCTTCTACTTATATATAAATACTTTGATTTAGGGGTATTTTGGGGTATTTTAATTTTTTTTAATATTTTTGATTTAGTATATAAATTTAATTTAGGAGTATTTTAAAAATTTGCTGTTATATGACTGGTAATCTGTTTGTCATACCAAACCAGTATCATATTATTGTAATATTATCTGTGTATCCCAAATACAGTAATCAATGTTACAAGTAATCCATCCAGTATTAAACTTTTGTAAACAACTAAAGTTATCTCTTGATGACATACTTGTAATTTTAAAAAGGTGCTTATTCTCTCAGCTATCCCCTAGATAAATGCTATCATGTATATTTATCCAGAAATAGCTTTTGGGATATCAAACACTACTTAAGAGATTTGAAACCTTTATATATTTTATTTACTAAAATCGTAACATTTTTTGAGAGGCATAAAACATTGTATTTTGGAAGGAGAATCAAAATTACCACATCTTAATTATTTTTTTTCTAACTTTCAACAAACTTTTGACTAGAGAGTAAATATTGCATTTCTAGTTCTTAACTTTTAATTTTTATATTAAAATATTATAAGATCTTGATAAATAAAATAAGACTGCAATGATAATTATTTATAATAAAATTTAAAAAAATGATGAATTGCAATGCAATGATTATGTTAGTTATCGTTAATGATATAGTTTTTATTGTTATTTAACTATATACCTAAACTTCAAATGTTTCTAAAATTATAAATAATATGATATATAATTTTATATTATTGTAATATATGATAAATCATATTATATTATTATGTTATTATACTCATAATATTATATTATGTAGTTGGGAAAGGCTTAGATGAGATGAGTTGAGTTGAGTCGATAATTTATAAATAATATGATATTATTATATTATGGCATACTATAATGCATTATATTATATTAGTAATCTTTTATTTACAATATACTATAAAAGATCTAATATATGATATTATTATATTATATTATATATGATATAATTTATTATATTGTATTATGTATATATTAATATAATATAGATATAATGGGAGTACTTTTGGTATTTATGTTTAGAGTCTTAGATTCTTATAGCATATTAGGTGTTAGATCATTACTATTTTTAATTATTGTAATGTAGCATATCGAACATGATAATCTTTGATCATTAGAGATTAGATCACTATAGAATTAGAATCGTTAGTAATCCAAGTTCATCGAGATGATCTCAAAATGTTCATCAAACACACTCTTAAAGCATACTTGTAAGTTGTAATTATGGGTGGGTATAGACTGAGTAAAAAAAAAAGATAACTCCACGCATTAGACTAGCCAATCAAAGCTTAAGTTTGAATCAATATTGCCAACTCAGATTCATCCTTATAAAAATATCTCAGGACCGTATCGGGCTCATCTTGCATTTTTTTAAATTATTAAAATAAAAAAGAGTAACTTAAAGGGGTGATACCGACCTCCTTTTTTTAAATTTTTTTTTCTTGTATCATTTGGGCCTTTATCAAATCAAATAATGTTCGGCTAGCGTAAGTTTAGTTATAGATTTTGTTGGGGGTAAAATCATCATTGCATTGATAGTCGTGCGAGGAGGCTAAGACCGATCCCATCCCTTCGCCCGCTATGATGTCCCCGAGCTTCCTATAGCTCGTTGTCCCCGAGCTTCCGTAGCTCCGCTCCCCCGAGCTTCCGTAGCTCGGCTCCCTCGAGCTTTCCATAGCTCGTCTTCCCCGAGCTTCTGTAGCTCGGCTTCCCCGAGCTTCCTGTAGCTTGTTGTACCCGAGCTTCCCATAGCTCGTCTTCCCCGAGCTTCCGTAGCTCGGTTTCCCCGAACCTCCCATGGCTCGCTTTTTCCGAGCCACCTATAGCTCGACTTCACTGAGCGACCCACGATCCAATACTCACCTCCGCGGAACCTGGCACGGGAGAGCCTAGGCCTATCGTAACAGCGTCCCAAGCAAGGAATCATGTTGAGGAGTGGTCTAGAACCTATCACGGCTACCTGGGGCCCACGCACCTACCAGATCTCAAGCCATCAAGGAGCTCTCCTAACCATTGATCCCCTAACGAACAAGATACGGATCCTACCGGCCCCACAACGGCCCGATTCGATTCACCTCCGTATCCCAACAACCTACGAACCTTCCAGAAGGCGCTCAGGAGCCAGGTGGCAGCCTATAAATATGACACTCCCAGATTCTCTCAGGTATGCGCTCACACTCACTCTCTCACTCTCCCCAGCTGCTCGTCGGTGCTCCCCCCTAGAGCTCCCGATCAGCCGCCTCTGAAGAGACTCCCCGGAGAGATCCACCTCCCCATTTTCTGTTGATCGCCGATTCACCCACTGACTTGAGCGTCGGAGGGTCTTCCGCGGAGGGTCATCCCCAACGCCTCTCGCGTGAGGACTTCTGTGCAGGTCCGCCCCAGGAGATCGACTGCGTCCGAGTCGGAGGACGAATCCCGGCGACAACAGATTGGCGCTAGAGGAAGGGCCTCAAGTCCCATTAAAACTTGAAGAAAGAAGATAAGGATCTCGATCTGGAGTAGAACCTATCTAATGGCCAATCGGAGAAGAGCAACCTCTGAAGCCCGAGACCAGGTCGCCTCCCAGAGACCTGACCCGGTGAGCAGTGTAGCGCCACAGCCTCCGCCAATTGAAACCCCGTCGCCGCCAGCCATCCCGGTGACTCGGGACCAGTTCGCCACGCTGGTCCAGCAAGTCCAGGCCCTGACCCACCTGGTCCAGGAGCATTTCGCAGCTCCTCCCGCTCCGCACCTTCATAAGGAGGCCGCGATTCCTCTTCGCCGGCGACTTCCTCCTCCGGTCCGCATGAAGCCACGGACCCCCCACATCGACCCAGAGGGGACAAACCAGTTCCGCGAGGCAGCTACGACAGGGATCCTCCCAGATCTCGGCGAGCCCGGACCCTCTCCCCAGTGTCCTCCCACCATGATTCGACGTCGTCCCTACGCTCCCCTCGCCCAGCTCCTCCTCTTACCGCTGAAGAGGAGATCCGTCGACAGATCCGGAAGATGCGCCAGGAGCTGGATGCCGCCAGGCAGGCCCATCCGCCTCAGCCCAAAGCGGAGCAGGGCATCTCTTTCTCCAAAGGGATCATGGAGGAAGTGATTCCCTCCCATGTCAAGCTACCAGCCGTCGAACCCTACCACGGCTCTTCTGACCCGGACGACCATCTCAGCAGCTTCCGGTCAATAATGATGTTCCATGGAGCATCCGACGCGATCCTCTGCCGCGCTTTCCCCTCCACCCTCAGAGGATCTGCCCAAATCTGGTTCAATGCCTTGAAGCCATGTTCCATTGATTCATTTGACGAGCTGAGCCGTCTTTTTATTAGCCAGTTCGTCAGCAGCCGCCGCCACCGACGGAGATCTGACTCCCTCTCCGAAGTCAAGCAGAGAGAGGGGGAGTCCTTGAGAAATTATCTTGGCCGTTTCAATAAGGCCATGTTGGAGGTGGACCCCTTAATCATGAGGTGGCTATGTTCGCCTTGGCGGGGGGAGTCTCAAAGGAAAGCGACTTCTACCTGGCGATGGAAGTCAGCTACCCCCAAACCTCTCCGATATGATGGCCCTGGCGGACAAATACGCCAGGGTCGAAGAGTCGCGGAGAGTTGCCCGCGCCGAGCTGGCAAAGAAGAAGGAGCCCAAAGGTCCTGATAGGCACCAACCCGCCCGTCAGCCGAGTCCGCCTCGCCGCCAAAGAGCTCCCCCACTGCCACCGAGGAATCGGTCCCGGAGCCCACCCAGGCGATTCGATCGCTACACTCCGCTAACCATACCCCGGGCGCAGATCCTCATGGAGATAGAGCGCCAACTCCCCCGACCAGCTCCTCTCCGAGGGAACCCGATCCGAAGAGACCCCACCAAGTACTGCCGCTACCACCGGGAGCACGGCCACGATACTGAAGAATGCTGGCAGCTGAAAAATGAAATCGAGAGGCTGATCCAGCGGGGGCGGCTGAATCAGTTCAGGAGAGCGCCCGAGCCAGGACAAGGAGGTGACCGCCAGCCCAAACCTCAACAACCTCCTCCTCCACCAAATCCGCCCGTGATCGGCCGTATCAACATGATCGAAGAGGCCGACGGATCGGGCCCCAGGAACGATGATGAAGGATCAGCACCAAAGAAGGTGCGGACGGGCGAGCTCTCTTTCTCCGACGATGATCTCCAAGGGATACAGTTCCCCCATGATGATGCATTAGTTGTATCCCTCAATTTAAATAACTATGATGTAAGCCGGATCCTTGTTGACAGTGGAAGTTCGGTGAATGTTCTGTACCTCGATGTGTTTGCCAAGATGAAACTACTCATGGAAAACCTTCGAACCGTGGATTCCACCCTAATGGGATTCACAGGCGACGTCATTATCCCAGAAGGGGTCGTCACCCTGACGGTCCGCGCAGGAGCCTGGCCCCTTGTGGCCACTGTTCACATGGACTTCCTAGTGACCAAACTCAGGTCCCCATACAACGCAATGTTCGGCAGGCCCGGCCTAATGTCCCTCAAGGCAGTTGTCTCCATCCCACACTTATCCATGAAATTTCCCATCGGGCAGGGAGTTGGAGTTGTTCGAGGAAGTCAAGCCATGGCTCGGCAATGCTTCGTTACCAGCCTTCAGTCCAGAGTGCCGGAGGTTGACGGGCTAGACGCTCGGGAGGACTTCGCCGAACAGCGAGGAGAACCAGCAGAGGAGTTGGAGAAGGTGCTGTTGGATGAGGCTCATCCCAACCGAACCATAAAAATTGGGTCGCTACTGAAGGGCGAACCTCGGCGCAGATTGATCAAATTTCTCCGAAGCAACGCTGACGTCTTCGCCTGGTCCGCCTCTGACATGCCGGGAATCAGCCCCGAGGTTCTCGTCCATCGTCTCAATGTGGACGAGATGCACAGGCCCGTCAAGCAGAAGAAGAGGAGCTTTGCCCCGGAATGACAGAAGGCCATTGAAGAAGAAGTAGATAAACTCATCAAGGCAAACTTTGTCCGGGAGGTAAATTATCCAAGCTGGCTATAAACGTCGTCATGGTGAAGAAGTCGAACGGCAAGTGGAGGATCTGCATCGACTTCACCGACCTCAACAAAGCTGCCCGAAGGACAACTTCCCTCTTCCCCGGATCGACCAGCTCGTGGACGCCACCTCAGGTCATCAAATGTTGTCATTCATGGATGCTTATTCAGACTACAATCAGATCCGGATGGCCTCCGAGGATGAAGAAAAGACCGCCTTCATAACTGACCGAGGTACTTACTGTTACCGCGTCATGCCCTTTGGTCTTAAAAATGCGGGTGCCACCTACCAAAGGCTGGTTAACAAAGTATTCAAGGAGCAAATCAGCTGGAATATGGAGGTGTATGTGGACGACATGCTGGTCAAGAGCAAAGAAGCATCACAGCATGTCGAGGACCTCTCAGAGAGCTTTGCAATGCTCCGCAAGTATGGGATAAGGCTCAATCCAACCAAATGTGCCTTCGGCGTTAACTCCGGGAAGTTTCTTGGCTTCATGGTCTCCCAGCGAGGTATCGAAGCCAACCCCCAGAAGATTCAAGCTCTCCAACAAATGGCGCCCCCAGCATCTATTAAAGAGGTCCAGCGCCTGACTGGGAGGATAGCGGCTCTCAACCGCTTCGTGGCGCGTTCGGTCGAGAGATGCCTCCCCTTCTTCAAAACCCTCCGGTCGGCTAAGAACTTCCAGTGGACCCCTGAATGCCAAAAATCATTTCAAGATCTCAAGAAATACCTCGACTCGCCCCCACTCCTCAGTAGTCCAAGCCCAGGCGAGACCCTGTTCTTGTACCTGGCTGTTTCAGAAGGTGCCGTCTGTTCGGTGCTGGTCAGAGAGGAAAGCAAGGTCCAAAAGCCGATTTACTATGTCAGCAGGCTACTCCGCGATGCGAGACAAGATATAGCAGAATTGAAAAGATGGTGTTGGCCTTAATCACCTCAGTTCGGAAGCTGCGACCGTACTTCCAGGCACATTCTGTGACGATTCTGACTGACCAACCATCAAGGCAGTGGTCCACCACCCCGAGACATCAGGAAGAATGACCAAGTGGGCCGTCGAGTTGAGCGAGCATGACATCCACTTTCAGCCTCGCCCGGCCATCAAAGCTCAGGTGCTAGCCGATTTCCTCCTCGAGTGTACCATCCCGGAGGACGGTTCCACCCCAGACTCCCGAAGAACCAAAATCTGGAGCCTGATGGCTCCTCCATGTCGATGGGTTATCTAACGCTCATCGCTCTGGTGCGGGCCTGGTTCTCACCAGTCCGGAGGGGGCAACCTTTGAATATGGTGTCCGCTTCTCTTTTCCGGCCTCCAACAACGAAGCTGAGTATGAAGCCCTGCTAGCCGGTCTCCGAATCGTCCGAAACCTGAAAGTGGAGAAGCTTAACGCCTTCACCGACTCTCAGCTAGTGGCTGGCCATGTACGAGGAGAATTCGAGGCTCGGAGCCGAACATGGTTCGATATCTTCAAGAGGTGCGGAGCCTACTTCCCCATTTTGCCGAGTTTGAGATTACTCAGATTCCCAGATCCGAGAATGCCTGTGCCGACCTACTGTCCCGATTGGCGACCGCAGAGTCAATGGACACCGAGCAAAAGTTCCACCTGGAGACCTTAGAGAAACCCAGCATCGCGGAAGCCGACCGAATAATGCAAGTTGAGGCCGAACCATCATGGTTCGATTCCATTCTGAAGTACCTCAAAGAAGGGTCGCTTCCACCCGACCGGAGAGAAGCTAGAAAGCTAAAGCTGCAGGCCACCCACTATGTGCTGATCGACGATCAACTCTACAAACGGTCCTTCTCCATGCCACTGCTCAGATGCCTCCGCCCGTCCGAGCAGATTATGCTCTCCATGAAGTGCATGAAGGGATTTGCGGCAACCATCTGGGAAGTCGATCCCTATGCCACAAGGTGCTACGACAAGGCTACTACTGGCCGACTATGCAGAAGGATGCAGATGATCTTATCCAAGCTTGTGACCCATGCCAGAGGCACTCAAGCATTCAAAGGCTCCCCTCCGCCAGCCTGGTTCCTATATCCTCCGCTTGGCCCTTCGCCAAATGGGGATGGACATCCTCGGCCCGTTCCCACTCGCCGCGGGGCAACGAAATTTCTATTCGTCGCCATCGACTACTTCACTAAATGGGTCGAGGCGGAGGCGGTTGCACAAATAACCGAGGCATGGCCAGGGATTTTGTATGGAGGTCCATCATCTGCCGTTTCGGCCTTCCGCATACTATAATCATTGATAACGGCAGGCAATTCGACAACCCTAAGTTTCGCCAGTTCTGCGAAGAGCATGGAATCCGTCACCACCTCACCTTGGTCGGGCATCCGCAAGCCAACGGAGCAGCCGAAGTGACCAATAGGACCCTGCTTCAGGGGATCAAAGCTCGTCTTTCCAAAGCCCAAGGCAGGTGGCGGATGAGTTGCACCACGTCCTATGGGCCTACCGCACCACCCCGAGAATCCCCACAGGTGAAACCCCATTCCGGATGCCTTCGGCACAGAGGCCGTTATCCCTGTAGAGATAGGCCTTCCTTCGCTGCGGGTGGAAAGCTACTCAGAGGAAGCCAGCGACGAACAGCTCCGCACCAACCTCGACCTGATAGAGGAGATTAGAGAGAAGGCCCGGATCAGAGTGGCTGCCTATCAACAAAGGGTGGCCCGCTACCACGCCTCCAGAGTCAAAGGAAAAGCTTTCCTGCCCGGCGATCTTGTTCTCCGGAAAGCCTCTGTCTCCAAACCGCTGGAACAAGGAAAACTGGCACCAAACTGGGAAGGCCCATACCAAGTAGCGGAGATCATTGGACCGGGAACCTACAAGCTGCAAGATTTAAACGGAAAGTCCATCCCCCGGACGTGGAACTCGGACAATCTCCGTAAGATTATCAATAGGGTATGTCCTTTATAAGTCCACTCTGATATACCTTATTATACCTTCCTGTCGGCACATGTTTTCGTAATTTGCAACGTGAATCATCATACATTACATTGCCAAGGATTACGAAAAGAAACAGGTGCTGCTCACCAATCCTCGGCACGACCGAGTTACCTATCTGAACAGGAAATCTCCGAACCTCGGCTGGGCCGAGCAACCAATTCTTCGAACCTCGGCTGGGCCGAGCAACCAATTCTCCGAACCTCGGCTGGGCCGAGTAACAAATTCTTTGAACCTCGGCTGGGCCGAGCAACAAATTCTCCGAACCTCGGCTGAGCCGAGCAACAAATTCTCCGAACCTTAGCCAAAGCCAAGGGCTACATTCTGCCGCTTGAAACCTCGGCCAAAACTGGGGAGCAACCTTAGCTATCAAGTCCCTTGGGCCAACCGAGTGATATTCCCGCACCCTGGTCACGCCCGAGCCATCGGCCAAAAGAGCAAAGTCCTCGCGCCTTAGTCGCACCCCAGGGCGTCATTTGAAGCAGGGTGACTTCTAGAATACCCTAAAAATGAAAATAAAGACAAAAACCTCCTGATACTCCGGAGGAGGTAAAGGATCTCCTTCTAAGGGACCATCTAGGTCCGCCACTGATCTAAACAGAGACCAGTGGCTCCCCAAGAAAACTTGGTTCGGATTCGGGCAGCTTACAAGCCCCAACCAATCTAAACGATCTCCTGAACTATGTTCGAATTCGGGTGGCCTACATGCCCTGAATGAAACCCGCCCGTGATCTCCTAAAATCGGCTCAAACTAGGGCGACTGATAGATCCCAATCTGATATGGGCAAACGCTTCGGAAATAATAGAGTGCACCATATGACAAATCCTTATGTTCATTGATCAGAAGGAAGGAAAGACAACAATAGTAAAAGAAAGAAAAAGAAGCAAAAAGAGCCCTCACTAAGGCTCGCTGTCATTTCCGGAAGCCGACAAGTCCTCCAGGCGCCGGGAAAGCTCGGCAACTTATCGGTGGAGTGATGTTATTTCTTCCCTTTGCCGGTCCACCACCCGGCGTAGGGCCGCGGCCTCCCTCGTAGTAATGGTGACGTACTCTTCGACGACCCTCTCGAGCCGCTGGTGGCTCGCGAAAGCTGACGCCAAGACCTGCCCATCGACCGTGATGGTGGGACGGCCCCCCTCTGGATGCAGCAAGCCGTTGATCACCGCTCTTAAACCATCAGATGACTACTCTCCTCCTCGAGAAGCCATGTCGAAAGCTGTTCTAAGACTGAACCAAAGGGATGCAAACACAGCACCCCCCGTTCGTACTTATACTCTTCAGGCAAGTATTTCGATCAGTCGGGCCGTAACCACCGACCCGTGAGAATTCGCCACGTGTTACCGCTTTAACTGGCGCCTGCAGAATCCAAAAGGTCATGCCCCATCCCAAGTGAAATCGGTAATGCGGACGGACTGTTCGGGAACCCCCCTTTTTTCTCTGGGAACGGGGTACCTCCCAATCTGTCGGCCCCCCGCAGTAAATGCTCCCAACACTTTCCCAAGTTCTCTTAGGCTTGCCGCCTTTCGGGAAGCGTGGAAAAGAAAGAGCTCCAGCGCCTGACAATAATTCGTTCCCTCGGGACTAGTCATGTCATAAATGGAGGGCGTGACCATGCACCGCCCGTTCTGCCTTGACGCCCCTCACCGACCCCGCAGGGACCTAGCATTATGACTCATGGTGATGACTAAGTCACTCCTCCGAGCCCTGAATCTCGGAACCTTGGCAGGGCCAAGCAACTAATCTTCGAACCTTGGCAGGCCCAAGCAACCGTTCTCCGAACCTCGGCGGGGCCGAGCCATAGATATTCGAACTCCAATAGGGTCAAGGCATGAATCTCCGAGCTTCGGCCAGAGTTAAGGAACATATTTTACCACCAAACAACCTTAAACCTCCATCTAGACCCGGGCAGCTTACAAGCCCCGACTAGCTCGGATGGGGCAGGATCCTCGCCTAAAAATGAATGGGATGTCCTTATGTCCCACGGCAGGCAACAACAACTTGGCACAAGAGAAACAAAATTGAGAAATATAACAAAATTTTCTTTATTTCATTGCCATCAAAACCAATTATAACCGCCTGAGAGGCGTTACAAGAGCATTGAAATGCATAAAATAAAGACGAGCACAAAATCGGGCAACTGCTCCAAAGCAGATCTAGGCAACTGTGATGCTCCGGCATCTGGACCGACAAATCAGGCAAACCACGAGCAGTCAGCCGAGCCGATAATGGGCGGGCGACATAGACCAACAGTTGCGACCAGCTTCGGTAAATAATGATATCTCAGCAACCCAACCGGGATATCAGAGTGATTGGAAAGGATGAACGGGATATTACCCCAAACCACCCAACCGAGAGGCCCCCCGACGAGTAGGTAGGAAGCCCGCGGACCCCGGCGCCAGAACACTCTCCCAAACCGAGTGTGTACCGCCCCACCTTGCCCAAACTCTAAGGCAAGGTACCTGCGGGCGGCACACCGTCACCCCCTCCCCATGTGGCGAAAGATTCCCAGGCGGGCAAGCCCAGGAATCCAAATCAGGGGAGGAGGAGAAGTTCAAGCGAATCATGGGGAGCCCGCGTACACTTCCTATCGTACGTCCCCGAGGAAGAACCACAAAGGACACACGGGAAGCACATATATGCGCTCTCCGTGTGATCTCTGCGCCCCTCCTGTGCGCTCTCCATATGATCTCCGGGGCTTATCCCCTAAGGGCGAGCCACTCTTCAGCGGCTCCTTCATTGCTCCAACTATCCGGAGGCGAAGGGCTTATGAAAGGAAAGCTCAACCCTCCCACTCGCAACACCGGAGAAATGAGCATGGTGGGAACTCCAATGGGGAAGGAAACTTTGAGGATGGCCTAACACGACCCCTCTTCCCCCCTTTTTATAGCAAAAATGAACCGGGAACAGCTATCAAGGCCGGAAGCCCCGAGATTCGAAACACCTGGCCCATGCCTCCACGTGGCCTCCCAGGATGAAAGCAGCGCCCCACCGCGCGCCAAGCCAATCGCCTGAACCATGACACACGCAAAGATTTCCTTTGATCCCGAATCATGGTTGTTGAACGCAGAAAATCGCCTGCCGATCCTATGGAAATTGACAGATCAGGGGATCGTCCTACGAAAACGACATCCTCCAATGGTAGGCGAATACCTGTATCGTACGTCGAAACAACCCGCGTGGGAAAAGACCAGCACAATAAAGGCCTCCCGGAAGGCTCCAAGGCAGCTTTTTACTGGCATCAAAGCCGTACCATCCATTTCGGCAAAACGAAAATTGACTCGCCTGAGAAGAGACAGAGCACTAACAAAACAATTAGGGGTGTGGACACCGTGCGTTCCTCGATAATAAACCCCCAGTCTGATTGCGCGTAAGGCCCAGGCATCACCTAACCCCCCCCCCCTTTTTCCTTGTGGGGCCAGAGCTGTTCCTATACTTCAAAAACCAATTGAAGTATCCGCTCCCGGTCGAGCTACTTTGTCCTTCGAACCCAGCCGAGCTACTTTGTCCTTCAGCCCCGAAAAGGCTATCTCGTTCTTCAAATTTTGTCAAACCACCATGTCATTTGGCCTAAGCCATGTTAAATCGTCTCACACCGGGCTGCGTTGATGTTCGACCTTTTCATCAAAACAGCCCCTACGCCTTAGCCTCTACCAGGGTATTTCGCCAAAACTTGAGACAAGGAACCATTCAGGGAAGACAAACAAATGAAAAATGGCCAATTTATTTATTGATCTCCGGTCGAATTACAAAACAAAAGAGAGGAAAGAAAACACATATGGCCCCCAAAAGGGTCAAGACTTGGGATCAACCCCAGCATCTCCAGCGGCCGCGTCAGCAGGGGCGTTGCTTGCTCTCCCTTCTCGAAGGTGCTACGACGAGATACGTCGGCGATCGCATCGGTTCCCAGGATGGCATCGAGGTCAACATCAGATATTTCTCCATATTCGTCCTCCTCGACCCTCGGGGTGTAAGCTTCATAATGTTCTGCATCTAGGCACGATAGGTCCAGGTCCGGGTAAGCCTGGGCGACCTTGGCCCTTGCCTCATCTTCACCCAGTTGGAATGCGTCGGCACAGGCTGCCCTACGTTCGTCGGTGAATTCGGTGGATTTATTGTACTCCTCCACTGTCGAGGAAGCCCGCACATTTGCCTCGTTTAATTGCTTCTCCAGTTCGGAGATCCTTCGGTGCCTCGAGGCCGCCTCCTCTCCGAACGCCTCCAACCGTCTCTGGAATTCCTGCCTCATCTTATGTGTCTGCAGGCGAAAAGGGCCGAGTAAGACCGAAGTTGAAAGGTCAAAATGAATGAATCCAATAGGGCCATACCTGATCCTCCCGCCGGGCTAACTCGCCCTCTAGCACGTGAACCCTGTTGAGAGCCCTGGACCTAGCCGGCTGGCTCTAGCGAAGGTTCTCTTTTAGCTCGTCCACCCGGGTCTGGGTATCTCCAACTTCCTGATGGGCAAAGTCGACCTCATCTGACAGTCGGGTAGCACGTTCATCTGACCACTTTAGCCGATCCTGTGTATCGGCAAGCTCCTTACTTAGGCGAGTGAGGTGGTCCTGCTGCCGCCGGCATTTGCGCTGTTCCTCCTCGAGCTGTTTACTCAAACCGGCCTTATCTTCAGCGTTAGCTTTCAGCTGGTCCCACCTCTTATCAAAGTATAGCTGCATGGACTTAACCTTGCCTTCATGCTCCGCCCTGGCCTGAGCAAGCTCCAAATTAGCCTTCTCGGATTGCTCACGGAAGCCTTGAAGCTCGCCAATCTAAATGGTGAGTTGGGAGGCTCTTTCCCTCTCAGCCGCAAGGATCCTGTTGGCCTCCTCAAGCTCCCGCTGGAGCTCACCAACCTGTGCAGCGAGTCGGAGGGCTCTCTCCCTCTCAATCGCAAGAATTCTGCGAGTCTCCCCGAGCTCCCTTTGAAAGGTCACCAGGGCTCGAGAAAGTTTCTCGATCGACTCCGCCCTCTCCTTGAAAAGATCGGCCTCATAGCGGGCCCGGGCCCAAGCTCCGACCGCCAGATGCAAGCGCCATTTCAATGCCCTCATAATCAGGGCGCTCTGCAGAAAAAGGATGACATGCATAAAAAATAGCCGAGCTAACTAACCACATGTCCGGCTTTGGTGCGATAACTCACCCGAGACGCGTAGTCTGTGGCGATCCTTGTGAGGGCAAGATCATCAATCTCGGGGAGGAGAAAAGCCTCGTTTGGCACCCCAGCACGACGGAAAGCCACCTCGACAAGGTCTTCCAGGTGACCCCCTCCAATTGAAGAACTCTCCTCTCCTTGGAACGCGGATCGTATCAGAGTGGAGAACCTGGCGCTTACTTCCGGGTCGCGCGAGTGGAAGTCCGCTCCCAGGGAGCCACTCAAAACTCCCTTGACCCACGAGCTTCTTGACAGACCGACTTCCGCCGCCAGGGCCCTCGCTTGGGAAGCCTCGGACGTTTCGGCTCCAACAAGGAAAGCTCCGGCCGAAGCATCCCCTTTACTCGCCGGCTCCCCTCCTTCTCCTCCATCTTCTTCTTCCTCTTCCTCTTCTTCTGCTTCCGCCTCCCCAGAAATTTTCCTGTCCGCGACAGGCCCTTCAGGAACTTCTGCTCCCTCCGGAGCCCCCTGTTCCTCGGCAGGAGGCCCCTCACCAGAGGGCCCCCCGAACTTCGATCGTCGGTGCCGCAGGTTCGGCCATCTCCTCATCGCCCGTTGGCTCCCCCATCGACGGCCCAGACCGGTCCTCAGCAGCCGCAACCTCTTCCCCTACCTCGATGGAAGCGGAGGCTGCCCCCACATCCTCCTGCGACCTCGCCGAGCCATTGGCCCCCAATGAGGGGGACCGGGCCGCCTCGCCTGCGGGAGCCCCCAGGCCAACCGGCGTTTCCCATTCGCCATCATCAGACAAAACGACGACGGGGGGGGGGGGGGAAACCTCAGCAGCCTCCCCCGAAACCCCCGCGACTTCCCGATCTTCATGCCTGGATGGATCCTCCTCCGCCGCCGAAAGGTCAGGCGCCGCCAGAACTCCGACAACTTCGGCCTGCGGCGATGAAGAGCACCGGCTGTCACCATCTCCCCCGGTCCCCCTGGAGCGGGAACCAGAAGGGCAAAGCCTCTTCTCGGACCGAGGCTTGCTACTGGAACTAGATCTCCTACGGTGCTTTCCCAGCTCCTTCCTCATCTGGTCTGCGAGCGCCGACTTTTTGGCTGTAGGAGCAATACAACTCGCCCATTAGTTCACGTAGAAATCAGAAACGAAGCCACACTAAATTATCAGCTATGGGATAATACTCACCGCGGAGATCGACGGGACTTAACCCGGCCGCGAAAAGAGCGTCCTCTGATAAGAGAACGCTGGCTGGGAGCGCTTGACTACTGCGCAGCACAACCAAATCCCTCTTCTCCGAATCGGTCAATTCCGGGTGTGCTTCCGGATCCTTCACGTATTGCCCCCAGATTCGAGGGAAATCCAAACCAATGTTCCCCCTGACTATGAGGAACCGCGACTTCCACTCCTTTATCGACAAGGGTTGTCCGATACCATGTTGAAAGATCTTCGGGGACCGATATAAGGCCATTCTGAGGCCCTCCAGGAGACCAGATTAAAACACACCCTGAACAATGAGAGGGTCGCTGTCACCCCAAGGCGCTTGCACAACGAGATGAACCCGATGAGGTTGCGCCAACTGTTGGGGGCCACCATGGTGAAACATATGTTGTAGAACCTCATCACCTCCCGCACCAACGGATGGAGGGGGAACCGAGGCCTGCCCTTAAGCTTTCCTCGTAGCAGAACGTTCCATCCTCTAAACCAGACGTCACTCTATCCTCCGCCGTCGGAACCAACAAGACGACGTCTGGGGGGATCTTGTACAAGCGACGCATCCACTCCAGATCAGCCAGGGTCACCTCCGAAACCTGGTCGCTTGGGCTCACCATGTCCTCGGTCGCAAGAGACAACGAGCAGAATCGTAGTGAGAGCAAGAAGACGAAGTTCTTCAAAGGAGAATGAAAGGGGCTCTACGAATAAAGATAGCACCGCCACAACTCCTTTTGCCAATCGAAACCGCCTCAGGGTCAGGATGGGGCACCCTATCCTAGGCGTCTGGAACTGTCGCTACGGGCACTGCAAAAGTCAGGATTTCCCATGTGGCATCTCCCCAGCCGTTACCTTCGCTCCTAAGAAATGACGGATCCGCCTCGAAAAGGCAAGATGGCCCCACGGCATTAATTAAGGGCATCATTGTGTAGGCAATCAAGTACGCATCCCCAAATGCAGATCACACCACCTAAGCCTATACTCCCTACGCCCGAACCTACGCTTCGAACTAGGGAGTGGGGGGCATGTGTTGGGGGGTAAAATCGTCATTGCATTGATAGTCGTGCGAGGAGGCTAAGACCGACCCCATTCCTTCGCCCGCTAAGATGTTCCCGAGCTTCCTGTAGCTCATTGTCCCCGAGCTTCCGTAGCTCGGCTCCCCCGAGCTTCCTGTAGCTCGTTATCCCCGAGCTTCCGTAGCTCGGCTCCCCCGAGCTTCCATAGCTCGTCTTTCTCGAGCTTCCGTAGCTCGGCTTCCCCGAGCTTCCGTAGCTCGGTTTCCCCGAACCTCCCATGGCTCGCTTTTTTTGAGCCACCTATAGCTCGACTTCACTGAGCGACCCACGATCCAATACTCACCTCCACGAAACCTGGCGCGAGAAAGCCTAGGCCTATCGTAACAGCGTCCTAGGCAAGGAATCATGTTGAGGAGTGGTCTAGAACCTATCACGGCTACCTGGGGCCCATGCACCTACCAGATCTCAAGCCATCAAGGAGCTCTCCTAGCCATCGATCCCCTAACAAACAAGATATGGATCCTACCGGCCCCACAACGGCCCGATTCGATTCACCTCCATATCCCAACAACCTGCGAACCTTCCAGAAGGCGCTCAGGAGCCAGGTGGCAGCCTATAAATACGACACTCCCAGATTCTCTCAGGTATGCGCTCACTCTCACTCTCTCACTCTCCCCAGCTGCTCGTCGGTGCTCCCCCCTAGAACTCCCGATCGGCCGCCTCTGGAGAGACTCTCCGGAGAGATCCACCTTCCCATTTTCTGTTGATCGTCGATTCCCCCACTGACTTGAGCGTCGGAGGGTCTTTCGCGGAGGGCCATCCCCAACGCCTCTCGCGTGAGGACTTTTGTGCAGGTCCACCCCAGGAGATCGACTGCGTCTGAGTCGGAGGACGGATCCCGGCGGCAACAGATTTGTTGGAGGGTAAAATCATCATTGCATTGATAGTCATGCGAGGAGGCTAAGACCGACCCCATCCCTTCGCCCGCTATGATGTCCCCGAGCTTCCTGTAGCCCGTTGTCCCCGAGCTTCCGTAGCTCGGCTCCCCCGAGCTTCTGTAGCTCGTCTTCCCCGAGCTTCCTGTAGCTCGTTGTCCCCGAGCTTCTGTAGCTCGGCTCCCCCGAGCTTCCCATAGCTCGTCTTCCCCGAGCTTCCGTAGCTCGGTTTTCCTGAACCTCCCATGGCTCGCTTTTTCCAAGCCACCTATAGCTCGACTTCATTGAGCGACCCACGATCCAATACTCACCTCCGCGGAGCCTAGCGTGGGAGAGCCTAGGCCTATCGTAACAGCATCCCAGGCAAAGAATCATGTTGAGGAGTGGTCTAGAACCTATCACGGCTACCTGGGGCCCATGCACCTACCAGATCTCAAGCCATCAAGGAGCTCTCCTAGCCATCGATCCCCTAACGAACAATATACGGATCCTACCGGCCCCACAACGGTCCGATTCGATTTACCTCCGTATCCCAACAACCTGCGAACCTTCCAGAAGGCGCTCAGGAGCCAGATGGCAGCCTATAAATACGACACTCCTAGATTCTTTCAGGTATGCGCTCACTCTCACTCTCTCACTCTCCCTAGCTGCTCGTCGGTGCTCCCCCCTAGAGCTCCCGATCGGTCACCTCTGGAGAGACTCCCCGGAGAGATCCACCTTCCCATTTTCTGTTGATCGCCGATTCCCCCACTGACTTGAGCGTCGGAGGGTCTTCCGCGAAGGGCCATCCCCAATGCCTCTCGCGTAAGGACTTCTGTGCAGGTCCGGCCCAGGAGATCGATGCGTCCGAGTCGGAGGACGGATCTCGACGGCAACAGAGCCGGTCTCCGAATCACCCGCAACCTGAAGGTGGAGAAGCTTAACGCCTTCACCGACTCTCAGCTAGTGGCTGGCCATGTACGAGGAGAATTCGAGGCTCGGGAGCCGAACATGGTTCGATATCTTCAAGAGGTGCGGAGCCTACTTCCTCATTTTGCCGAGTTTGAGATTACTCAGATTCCCAGATCCGAGAATGTCTGTGCCAACCTACTGTCCCGATTGGCGACCGCGGAGTCAATGGACACCGAGCAAAAGTTCCACTTGGAGACCTTAGAGAAACCCAGCACGACGGAAAGCCACCTCGACAAGGTCTTCCGGGTGACCCCCTCCAATTGAAGAACTCTCCTCTCCTTGGAACGCGGATCGTATCACAGCGGAGAACCTGGCGCTTACTTCCGGGTCGCGCGAGTGGAAGTCCGCTCCCAGGGATCCACTCAAAACTCCCTTGACCCATGAGCTTCTTGACAGACCAGCTTCCGCCGCCAGGGCCCTCGCTTGGGAAGCCTCGGACGTTTCGGCTCCAACAAGGAAAGCTCCGGCCGAAGCATCCCCTTTACTCGCCGGCTCCCCTCCTTCTCCTCCCTCTTCTTCTTCCTCTTCCTCTTCTTCTGCTTCCACCTCCCCAGAAATTTCCCTGTCCATGACAGGCCCTTCAGGAACTTCTGCTCCCTCCGGAGCCCCCTGTTCCTCGGCAGGAGGCCCCTCACCAGAGGGCCCCCCGCGAACTTCGATCGTCGGTGCTGCAGGTTCGGCCATCTCCTCATCGCCTGTTGGCTCCCCCATCGACGGCCCAGGCCGGTCCTCAGCAGCCGCAACCTCTTCCCCTACCTTGATGGAAGCAGAGGCTGCCCCCACATCCTCCTGCGATCTCACCGAGCCATTGGCCCCCAATGAGGGGGACCGGGCCACCTCGCCTGCGGGAGCCCCCAGGCCAACCGGCGTTTCCCCTTCGCCATCATCAGACAAAATGACAACGGGGGAGAGGAAACCTCAGCAGCCTCCCCCGAAACCCCCGCGACTTTCCGATCTTCACGCCTGGATGGATCCTCCTCCGCCGCCGAAAGGTCAGGCGCCGCCAGAACTCCGGCAACTTCGGCATGCAGCGATGAAGAGCGCCGGCTGTCACCATCTCCCCCGGTCCCCCTGGAGCGGGAACCAGAAGGGCGAAGCCTCTTCTCGGACCGAGGCTTGCTACTGGAACTAGATCTCCTACGGCGCTTTCCCAGCTCCTCCCTCATCTGGTCTGCGAGCGCTGACTTTTTGGCTGTAGGAGCAATACAACTCGCCCATTAGTTCACGTAGAAATCAGAAACGAAGCCACACTAAATTATCAGCTACGGGATAATACTCACCGCGGGGATCGATGGGACTTAACCCGGCCGCGAAAAGAGCATCCTCCGATAAGAGAACGCTGGCTGGGAGCGCTTGACTACTGCGCAGCACAACCAAATCCCTCTTCTCCGAATCGGTCAATTCCGGGTGTGCTTCCGGATCCTTCACGTATTGCCCCCAGATTTGAGGGAAATCCAAACCAATGTTCCCCCTGACTATGAGGAACCGCGACTTCCACTCCTTTATCGATGAAGGGTTGTCCGATACCATCTTGAAAGATCTCCGGGGACCGATATAAGGCCATTCTGAGGCCCTCCCGGAGACCAGATTAAAACACACCCTGAACAATGAGAGGGTCGCTGTCACCCCAAGGCGCTTGCACAACGAGATGAACCCGATGAGGTTGCGCCAACTGTTGGGGGCCACCATGGTGAAACATATGTTGTAGAACCTCATCATCTCCCGCACCAACGAATGAAGGGGGAACCGGAGGCCTGCCCTTAAGCTTTCCTCGTAGCAGAACGTTCTATCTTCTAAACCAGACGTCACTCTATCCTCCGCCATCGGAACCAACAAGACGACGTCCGGGGGATCTTGTACAAGCGACGCATCCGCTCCAGATCAGCTAGGGTCACCTCCGAAACCTGGTCGCTTGGGCTCACCATGTCCTCGGTTGCAAGAGACAACGAGCAGAATCGCAGTGAGATCAAGAAGACGAAGTTCTTCGAAGGAGAATGAAAGGGGCTCTACGAATAAAGATAGCGCCGCCACAACTCCTTTTTGCCAATCAAAACCACCTTAGGGTCAGGATGGGACGCCCTATCCTAGGCGTCCGGAACTATCGCTACGGGCACCGTGAAAGTCGGGATTTCCCACGTGGCATCTCTCCAGCCGTTACCTTCGCTCCTAAGAAATGACGGATCCGCCTCGGAAAGGCAAGATGGCCCCACGGCATTAATTAAGGGCATCATTGTGTAGGCAATCAAGTATGCATTCCCAAATACAGATCACGCCACCTAAGCCTATACTCCCTACGCCCGAAGCTACGCTTCGAACTAAGGAGTGGGGGGCATGTGTTGGGGGGTAAAATCGTTATTGCATTTATAGTCGTGCGAGGAGGCTAAGACCGACCCCATCCCTTCGCCCGCTATGATGTCCCCGAGCTTCCTGTAGCTCGTTGTCCCGAGCTTCCGTAGCTCGGCTCCTCCGAGCTTCCGTAGCTCAGTTTCCCCGAACCTCCCATGGCTCGCTTTTTTCGAGCCACCTATAGCTCGACTTCACTGAGCGACCCACTATCCAATACTCACCTCCGCGGAACCTGACGCGGGAGAACCTAGGCCTATCGTAACAGCGTCCCAGGCAAGGAATCATGTTGAGGAGTGGTCTAGAACCTATCACGGCTACCTGGGGCCTATGCACCTACCAGATCTCAAGCCATCAAGGAGATCTCCTAGCCATCGATCCCCTAACGAACAAGATACGGATCCTACTGGCCCCACAACTGTCCGATTCGATTCACCTCCGTATCCCAACAACCTGCGAACCTTCCAGAAGGCGCTCAGGAGCCAGGTGGCAGCCTATAAATACGACACTCCCAGATTCTCTTAGGTATGCGCTCACTCTCACTCTCTCACTCTCTCTAGCTGCTCGTCGGTGCTCCCCCATAGAGCTCTCGATCGGCCGCCTCTGGAGAGACTCCCCGAAGAGATCCACCTTCCCATTTTCTGTTGATCGCCGATTTCCCCACTGACTTGAGCGTCGGAGAGTCTTCCGCGGAGGGCCATCCCAAACGCCTCTCGCGTGAGGACTTTTGTGCGGATTCGCCCCAGAAGATTGACTGCATCTGAGTCGAAGGACGAATCCCGACGATAATAAAATTTAAATAAATATTTAATTTGACGAGCTAAAAATATTGGTTCTAAGCCAAAAATTTTCTGACACATGCCCACCTCTAATCGTAATATTCAATACCTAGCTCTCTCTAGCACACAAAATCTATAACTCATCGTCATGCATGATCTCGATGGATCGCAGGTTTCCATGCGCGCGCGAGATTCTGCCCGCCAAGTTGGACGAAAAAATACCAAGGCGAGCCTCGCACAAGGGTGAAGACAACGATGTTTATCCAAACGAATCATTCTTGAGAGGCATTTCCAACTAGCAAACAATCCTAGCCCTAGCCTAGGCCTCCAGCTCCACCTTCGTTTTTTTTTTTTTTTTCCGTCAGCGCCGTCGTCTGCGGCAAGGATGGCAGCCGTTCAGTCCATCCGCGCGGTTGGACCAAAAAAGATGGCCGCCTCGCCTCGCCTCGCCCGCATTCGCACGCAGAGTCAAATTAAAGGTCGGCTCCAAAAGGGAAGCCGTAACGTCAATCATACTAGTCGGCGACTCAAAGACTGTCTCACTTATCCTCGGATTCATCACCCCCCGTACGTCCATCTGCCGCCCACGTGAGTCCTCGTCTTTTCTTGAACAGGAAAATATATATATATAGTATAAGAAAATCGAGAAAGAGAATACCGAGGGCAAAGATGCCGGCAGCCCACGAGGGCGGAGCCTATTATTCCAAGCCAAGTCCCATCATTTGCTCCCCAAGTTATGGTGGGCGTTCCGTGTAGGCCCGAATAAACAATAATAGCAACGCATCCGAAGTCGGAGCTCAGCCAACTGCTAGCAAACAAAACCCCCGCACCCGCTTGCATCCATTACCTCGTCTCGTGGTGTCAGCGGCTGCCCAAGTAAATGATTGCAGCGATTGTAGGAACTAATACCGCCACTTGATCAACGCAGCTAATTAATTAAGGTCACATAATGCTGCTCCCTAATTCATTTTTTTCAGAATACTTGAACAAGCCGCCCTTATAGGTAGTATATATAACTTTTAATCTCCATTGTCATTTTAACTGTACGTTGATCCTTAATACATATTTATTCATCCCTTATATATATTTAGGCAATTTATACATTTCCAATGCAACTTTACTTTCTTAATGCACATATATTTATTCACTATATATATATTTATCCTACCAATATATATTTATTCATCCATCTACTATCAATATTTATTTATTTATTTATTTATTTGTCTACCGTATATACTTATTTCAGCAGTACACCTACTTGTCTACCTACTCAATGCACGTATTAGATCGCTGATTAAAAAAAAAATACAATAGTGTTTAATTAGTTAAAGCACGGTCAGTGGAGAGACAGATCGTCAAGTCCCCTAATTTAATACAAACATATATGATCTGATGCTGTTTCTGTCTTTCTTAGCTGCTGAATCCTTCCAACGTGCACACCGAACACCACAACATATATACCAACCGATCTCATCTGAGTCCATGAGCACATGCGACAGATTGGGAACACAGAACAAAAGCAATTGTTTTAAAAACAAAGGGACGAGGGAACATAGCAAAAATTGGAAGCCCTTTACATGATCCAAGTTCCAGTTCTCATAAATTAAAAAGAACACAACAATTTATAATTTCTTTTGACACTTTTTGACTCAAAGTCTGAAAAACCCCACCCCCACCGCCCCTAAGATCCGCTACAGTATAACCCCGATTAAAATATATAGATGAAAGCCCCCCCCCCCCCCCCCCCCCCCCCAAAAAAAAAAAAGAAAGAAAAGAAAAAAAATTATAGATAATAAACTAAGCTACGAGATAGGCCAAGAAATCCCCTCGCCACGAAGAAAAGCTGACGGAGTGTTTCCTTCCGTCACTCACCCACTCATCATCATCGTCGTCGTCATCATCAAAATACATACATGCATGATATCTCACCGTATCCATCAGGTCCAACATAGACCGCAAGGTAGTCATGGTGGTGATTGCGGTTTTATTTCAGTTTTAACCACGCTGCGAAGTGGCATCGAGAAAGGACGGACGAAGCGGTATCGGGGCCCAGGAAATCGGAGCGGCGGCAGGGGCGACGGCGATCGGACGGTGGTGGTGGTGGTGGTGGAGGAGAGGATGGGTCTCGGGTGGCGGCGGCGGCGGCACCGTGGCCGCAGTGGAAGCGGCGGCGGTATTGGTGGAGTTGGAGACACGCTCGCAGGAAGGACACATGGTGAGGGTGGTGGGAGGGGTCATGTGCATGTAGAACTGAGGCGATAGCTTTAGAGCTCTCAGCTCGTGGACTTCCTTCTGAAGCCTTCTATTTTCTTCCGTGAGATTCTCGCAGCACCTCTTGAGGAACTCGCAGTCCACCTCCGTTTGCTTCAATTTCGTCCTGAAATTAAACCCCGAGCAACGCTACGTTAGCATATCAGAAAATGTACATTTTCTTCCCAAAACACCCATCGTATACGAGGCCGGTCTCGGTTTCATTCACATACCTCGCTCTTCGGTTCTGGAACCAAACTTCCACCTGCCTTGGTCTCAGGTTGAGCTGCTTGGCCAACGCCAGCTTCTGCTTCTGTTCGCGTTACAGCAAAAGGAAGACGCACAGGGTCATTCTCGGAAAATGGCAAATTTCTAACTCGTTCGTTCCCAGACTAGCCCTGGGAAGAGAGAGAGAGAGAGAGACGACTTACGGGGTTGAGGGTGTTGTGTTCTTTGAAGCTTTCCTCGAGGATGGCGGACTGGTCTTTGGAGAGGCGGAGCTTCTTGCGAGAGCCCTCCGCGTCCTCCTCGTCGCTGATCCCCCGGGAGGAGGCGCGCTCCGCCTCGTGCTCTTCCAGGCCGGGGATCTCGCGGTCGCCGCGCTTCCCGCTGACGCTAGAAACCGTGCTGTTGGGCGACGACGACGCCGCGGCCTCCTCCTCGCTCTCTCTCTCCTCCCCCGGCGCCCGGTTCACGTCGATCCCTCGCAGCAGCGGTCCCTCCGTTCTCCTCTCTGCAGCCCAAAACGTACATACTTCCGACTCTTTAGATTCCGTGCAGAAAACTTCGAGATCCGCTATTCTGATCACTCGTCAAAATCCTTAGAACAACTCCAGATCCAGGCGGTTGGACTTACCTGAGGGGATGAGGAGATCGCTCCATTGGGTCTTGTGCAGAAGAAACAACGGCGGCGGCGGAGACGGCGACGAAGAGGAAGAATAAGGCATGAGATTGAGCTGGAGAGGGAACCGAGTCTCCGATGAGCTCAGGCTGAGGCTGAGACCTAGATCCTCCTTTCCCACCATCATCTTAATTTGACAGACCCTTTTTTTTTTTTCTCTCTCTCTTTACCTTTACTACTCCTTGCTTCGCTTCACTTTTCCTCTTTTCTACCTCCTTTCCTTCCTTCCTTCCTTTTTTTTTCGTCCTAAGCCTAGGATTAGGGTTTGTGATCGAGGGAGAAGAAAAGCAGTTGAACGGAAGGGAAGGTGGCCGGGAGTTGGAGGCTACGGTGGTTAGGTGTATGGGCGGATGGAAGAAGGGAAGGGGGGATGGGGGATTTTAAATAGTCGACTCCTCGTTATCTTCAATCATGCCCCGTGTCAGGGCCTCCCCAATTATCGCAATCATGGCTGCTCCCAAACCCCAACCCTCTTCCAAAACCTTAACCCTGGTTAACCCCTTTCTCCCGGCTCCGCCCTTGTCCTTTTTCTCCCATGCGAAACTCGTGGCTCGGCCGTCCGCACCGAGCCCCATCGGCTTCTTCACCACGCTGCTGACCACTGACTCCGTCTCCCTTCCTCCCATCAATATCCATCAACCAAAGCGTGGGGGAGGTGGCGTGATGTCAGGCCTCATGATTGCAATAGACGGTAATCGATCCATATCTATCATTGCTCCTGTGCGACTGCTACTCCTCTTGATGTCGATGCATCAGACGGGATGATGATGAGGGGAGCATGCATGAACACCCACGCCATCAAACGCCCCACATCATCATGTCCTGCAAGGGTATCAGCATCAGCTTCCGGGGCCGGCGACCGCTCCCACCATCATGCCATCATCATTAACCAGCATCCATTGGCATTAATCTTCCACGTCGCCGCCCTTATAATCAGGCGTCATTTTATTTGAGATTTTATTGGGATTTTGTTGTCATTTAGCATCTATGAGCGAATCGCTCTGCTACACACATGAGAGGACATTTAACATGATTTGTTGCAATCTAGTATTATTATTTAGTGGTTGATTGTTGTCGTTACCCGAAAGAAGATGTTAGAAAAGTCTAGTTTGGTTGGCAGGCTTGCACAATTAATTGTGATGGAAAATTTTATGAATCGGTTACATTTTGTTTTCACTCAACTTATCAGCAACATTTCTTATTGTACGTGACGCAAATACCTGATGGATTTTGATTTTGTTGTAATCAAATATTGTGATTTAGCTACGTAATATGTTAGCGAGTTTCAGCTGCACATAATGCAGATGTTTAGTGTGGTTTGGAAAAGTTTATGGTGTTGTAGTTTAGCTTTATGTTTTTATCCTTCCACCATGTAATATAATCAAAATGCATAGTTACCAAGCTGTTTGCACATGATGGTATGAAGCTGGCTTCTAAATTATTTCTTTTTTTTTTATTAACCTTTGAAATTATCCTGCAACAAATGATTAATTGAGACTAAGATCCCAGTCTAAGGCTTTTTTTTTTTTTTTTGGCAAAGAAGGCAGGCCATCTCATGCACCACGCCAGAGGAGACGCCAGCAGTAATAACGGCAGCATCAGTGTTGCACCGCTGCCAATAGGCAGCGGCGAGAGCTTTTGTTTGACCCCGGTTAAGCGCCGGGCGTGATTCCCAAGGAACCATCGGAGGGCTTCTCCGACCATCTGGCGCTGGGTCGCCTGAACCGGATCCGAGGGCTCGCGGCCTGTTCCATGGGTGGGGGCCACGGCCCAGAAATACTAAGCCGAGAGCCGATTGAAACGAAGCGGAGGAAGCCGAGCCAGGGCGAGGGGAGGGACAAGGGGTAGTGGGATTCACGTGGAAGCGGGAGGGAAACCAGAGAGAGGTCACGTGCACCAACATGCGGTGCCCCGGCACGTGCCAGCACACCACGGAAAGACGTGACACGCGGGGCCCACGAAGACTGGTCGTGCGTTTCATGTTGTCCGGCCGGTCCCCGACACCCTCGCCCCGCAATCATTGGCGCTCTCCCACTTGCTCGTAGGAGGTGCACCCTCCCTATTTCCCCGTCCCGGAACGCCCTTCCGTCTAGGCCTCATCCTCTTCGGAAGCCAATTATTGCAGGGCAAACTCATGAGTGCATGGAAGACGCTTTGATTTTTCTTTTTTTTTTTCTTTTTTTTTTTTCCCCCCTAAATCAATGCACCGCAGCGCCAAGCATATTCCTTGTTCCCTCTGTGATATTCTCACAACCATGCATTGCATGATATCCATCTTGGTGTAGGATGCTTCTAAATTTGAATATATTCCGTCCAATGACAAGACTTTGAGTTTATCATGGCTGAAATATGTTAAAATAAAAATAGACATATATATATATATATATATATATATATATATATATATATATATATATATATATATATATATATATATATATATATCTGTGAGAGAGAGAGAGAGAGAGAGAGAGAGAGAATATTTAAATATAATTAAATTTAAAATTTTATATTTTTTATTTTTAAATTCAACTGAATAGATTTAATATTTTTTTATATTTAAAAGCCATGAAAAAGATAACCAAGTATTAATTTAACTATATTCGAATATAACAAATTTATTTCCTCTTTATATATATATATATATATATATATATATATAAACCAAAATAAAATGATGAAAATAATATTATTAAAATTAATAAAAAAATAATAATCTTACATATTTTAAATATGTGTAGCATAAACATAAGCATGCACAAGTAAAAAAGCATGATTTGATATATGTAAAATAAAGAGGAGATAAATATTAACAAAAAATTATATAGAAGAAGTAATAAAAAAATTTTAAAATCTTTGTATCTTATAGAAATTATAACTAAAAATTAAGCAAAACATATAATAAAGATTTATGTATCCAACTTTAACTTATTTGAAATTAAGATTTTATTACTATTGTTGTTATAATTATAAATGATATGAGTTGATATGACGGTTAAATATTATGATGATACCTGACAGAATTAGAACCCAGAGGAAATTCTAATCAAGAACCAAGACTCCCCTTGATGATGGTCACTTGGCCCAAGTTTAACGAGTACTCCTATAACAAGCTCACTCCCATAAGAAATTAATCTATTAATTAAAAAGATATTATTATCAAGACTGTAATTTTTTGAGATTAAAACTTAATTAGAGTCATCCCTCATAAGAGCCTAACTTAAGTAAAACTTTTTCTCTATGTTTGCAAAAGTAGCTTAGGACCTTTAAGGTAACTTTCCAACTTTCTTTTCTCCTTTTTGCTTGTCTCTAAACATCTCCTTTAAAGACTCTAGGGTTTCTCTTTGCCTGTATCTCTAACTCAAGCATCAATAAATTTTTTTAAAAGGAAAACTCCTATATCACCCAATGCTTCTTTCTTTGAGCATGGAAAGATACTTTTATCATGCTCGTAAAAAAAAAATCTTTTTCACTGATGATAAAATCATGAAAAAAATAAAGAAAAAGCATTAACATTAAGCATATGAGTTTATTGCTGTAAGCTATTGGTCAATTTAACAAAATACAACATGCTTCGACTATTAATGCATCCTTTGAAAAGTTTGATGCTTATCATATATAGCAGCTAATTATATTTTATTCCAATCGGATCTATGTGCAATAATTATAGATGGTATACGATACCACTAGCTTTTCAATTCCAATTTTTCATGCTAACCGAACTAATTTAATAAGGCTGAATATTCCAAATTCACAAGCCTGCAAGTCAAGTTGTGTTGTTGGTGCGTTGGTTCATTCAAGACATCAACTTTCCACCTGTCTCATTTATCAAGTGGCCTTCAGCCATTTGTTCCTTCCATCAAGCAGCATCAATACTTGGAAGCTCGTGATGTACTGAAGCATTTATGATTCTGGTTGGATAATTTTACCACCTCTCGGATCATCCATTGCCGTGTTTGCTCAACAACATAGCGGACAAATAATTAGGGGCCACGACTGATACAAACACCAAGGCGACCCCATTTATCAAAAGTTCGGCAATGATTGATCCTTGAATCTGGACCATCTTAGAATTGAAGTACCTTATTTTCTCAAGTATTCTTCAATAGAAAAAAAAAATGAAAAATTGAGCTATCTTACTATCATTATTTATACGCAAGTCTTAATTATCTTCATGCCAACATATTAATTAGATGCTTTCATTTTTCTTTAAATAAAAAAAAAAATCAAACGCCTCACTTAAAATGAAATGTATTTCATGTATAAACTTTGAATTAATAAACATTATATGATGGTATATCATTAATATTTTTAATGAAATGCTAAATTAGATCATATGTGAGATCTATGGGTCAAATGATGGACATGGATGGTTACATGGTCTGACGCGTGGCAGTGCAGCGATGAGGAGGGGGCGTTGAGTGGCCAATAATTATGAGGAGGGGTTGGGAGACCGGGGGAGCCCGGGATTTAATCCCGGCACGGTGTCGGGGGATGATGATGATTAAGTGTGCCCCCACGAGTGCGTGCTAGCTGTCCCACGTGTCCCCCAATTATCGCCTACGCTACCCGACAACTCTTATCATGAGGGGGAGGGGATGACACATGACAGCGAGCGCTCCCGACCGTGCCGGCCCGAGCGGTCCGTACGCGGCCTGCCGACTTCCCATGTGTCCCGCACGTGCCCGCGCCACTGGCCGTTCGCTGCCTTGCGAATTTACCCCTCCACCCTCCAAGTGCAAGCGTGCAACCATCGCAACACCCTGGTACCGTTGTAAATACGTACAACAGCGAGGTCACTTGCATTTGGATCGGTGAATTTACGATTATTTTATTCCGCCCATTGGTGGACCAACGTGGAGGGCCCGGCGACCGCAAGCGCGAGCGACGGCAGCGAGGCGCGAGTGCGAGCCCCACGCCCCCGCACGTGCGGCGCTAAGGGGATCCCGGCGGTCGAGATACCGCAAATCCTTGGGGCTTGGAGGACCCTTGCATGCTTTTTTTTTCCGTGGATGCGGCTTCCTCCAGGAGGTGACCGTAAGCCGTGGCATGGGAGAAATATCTAGTGCCCACCCCGTACGTGGCTATCGGATCGAGCTGTGAGATTCGAGCAGACAGATCAGAACCATTGGTTCGGGTGGATGGTTTTGGCCACGTGGGCCCGAGTAGAAGGGTGGTGCACGTTTCCGGCGGGGCCCTGCGGTCGTATCGCCGGGTTCGGTTCACATGCGAAGGAACTCCTCGTTTGGACTTTGGGTATGGGAATCCAATGCTAGGGTGGGGTGAGCTTGTCATGTTTCAAGGTCTTGGATATAACCCATTTTCCATTATAATGATGCTTAGTTATTGATTGTAATAATAATTATAACAACCGATGGTTTACATCAAAATATTGGAATAGTCATTAAAATAATTAATTATTTTATTGATAGTCAGTAAATAATTCAAAAAATAATGGTGATATCTTTCCTTTTTATTTTTATTAAGTATTCTTGGATTGTATAAATAATGTAAATAATCTATTGTTACGAGAAATAACTAAAAGTAACATTCATCATATTTTGTAAGAAATAACAAGCATTATAGTGGAAATAACATGGAAATAACAAATGGCAGCATCTCATTAACTTCAGAAAATAGAGTGAATCTATTGATGTAACGAGAAAATAATTTGTTGAGTAACTCAAAACCAATGCATCAATAACCGGTTAGTAAAGTCTCTTGATGGTTTAGTTGATCTCACATTCAGTAGGGTTGCAAAGGGTTCAAAAAATATTCTTAATTGAGTAACAATAGATTGATCATAGGCTTTAATTATAAAATAGGATAGCTCAAAGATCGAACGAGGCATGAACAATTTTATAACACTATCTCATTGGATTGAAAAATTGATGAGTTATCTTTAACTCGAAAGTTAATGTTTTATTTTTCCTCCTCTAACCCCACTTTAGGAGAATGAGACTTGATGTGGTCTACTGACATTGAGCAGCGGGCCTTCATCAACTCACAAAAGTTGGCTAGTTGATGTGGCTATCTATAACACTATAAATTTATAAAAAATGATTAGATATTATTAACCATGATGAACAATAGATGGTGATGTCAATGATTAATTATGATAGCATATGGTCAAAAGATCAGACATGATCATTGTTGGATGCTTAGAATATCTATTATATTATTATTATTATTATTATTATTATTATTATTATTATTATTGTTATTGGTTTTATTACTGGGACCATGGCATCATTGGACTTCTTAAAAGTGAAGAAAAATATGCAAAAACATTGCATTATTATTCAAGATATACATCTCTAGAATATAAAAGTAAGCTGCTTGTAGAATTTATATGATCTCTACAATAACTTTTTCCAGAATAAAATAAAATAGACAAGTTCTTTTACATGTCACTCAAATCAATTTATAACCCTATGTTGACCCAACTCAATAAGAAGTTAATAATCACTGAATAATTCCTCGAGCTCCAAACTAAACTTGGCTAAATTCATGCAATATAAAAATCAAGTGGGCTTAATAAACTTACATAAAGCCAAGTTTCCATCCAACGACCAGCCAACACTTACCACTGATGCATGGATTCAACACGATTGAAACCCATGCCATGCAGTTCAAACAACGATGCATGTGACGGAGTTGCAGTTTTGAATAGTTGCCCTCACATAACATGCATGACATAAAGTAATACAATACAATAGTACAACAATGTTGTATAATATATGACATGATATAATATCATATCATATCTATTTTAACATTAAGCATGAATTTTCAATGTCATTTTATCCCTAGCATCGCATTTATATCAGTATTACTAATGACTACTCTCCTCATAAATAAATCTCATCACTAAGTTTGTATTTACTTGGGGCCACATTACAAGGGAAATGCACATTTTAAAAATGAGTGTATATTAATCAAGTTAATTAAATAATAATAGAAAAATTAAGATAAAAAAGATACTTTTTAACTTGTAAATTTTTATTAAAAAATTATTTTGATTTACAAATTTTCTTACAGTTTAACCCTTTAAGAATACTAAATTTCTTAAGTTTGCTTTCATGAAGTTAATTGAAATTGGTAGAATAGCTTGATGTATTATCCTATAAGAATCAGCCCACATGTTCACATGATTGATTCGGTGTTATGAAATGTTGAGAATGTAATATTCTTAGAACAAAGAAGAAACGAAGTGTAAAGAACGAAATAAATTTTAAGTAGTAGTTTGAAGGCTAAAACTATATTTTAATTAACACTTAATTAAATCAGAGATCATGATATGTCTGACATGAATGCACGTGTCAGATCTACTTTAATAATATAATATGAAAAGAGAATTGAGCACTGTGATTGTGATGCTTATCCTGTCTGTTCTCACCCAATTGTATATATATATACACACACAAAAGCTTGCATGCCGGAGGTTTGGAATTCCATATGATTACCAGGAATAATATAAAATGTGGAATGTGATGGCATGTTTCGAGGCATATTATTCAAAGCTAAGCCAATCTGTCCTTTGTCAAGTGGTTAGCATATCGCAGTGGCTTTTTAAAAATAACCTCGATCTCACTGCTCTTCCCCCAGTCATGGTGGATTCCGCACGTGCTGTCATCATTCCTAGCGATGCCTCCAATGATGCTGTCGCGCGGAATTTGCTACGACAATACGTCCCTCTCAGCGCGGATTTTGTCCCTTTTTTTTTTTTAATCTTCTCGCATGGTCGACTCTCCGGAGCCGTTTTTCACATCGGTTTTAAAGCCAAGAAATAGGATTCAAAATTTTACAGGGAAGGTATTAAAAGTGAAAACATCATTTCAAAGGTTATTTTTTCAGTATCATTTTAACCTTTGAACTCGGTCTCATCAACTGAGGCGTTGACATAAAATAAACTGAAATCATCACATAATATAGCGATTTTAAGTATATTAATCGGGATAGCCAGATAAACAAAATCGCCACATAGAATGATAATTTCTTAGCTGAAATCGTCATTCCATATGGCGATTTTAAGGCTATCAAAATCGCCACTTAGTGGCGATTTTCGCTGAGAAATTACCATTTCATATGGCGATTTCAGTTACTTGAAATCGCCATACTATGTTGCGATTTTCTCAGGCTTTTTAAAAGCCCTCAGCCCGATCTGTAAAAGCCCTCAGCCTTCTTCTTCCTTCTTACTCCCCGGCCTCCCGATCGTTCCAATTGAGCGTTCCGATCGAGCGTTCCAAGCCTTGTTTCTCCCCGGCGTTTCGATCGAGCATTCCAAGCATGCTCGGCGGCAAGCGGAGCCTTATTGAAACTTCCCGGTGACCTCCCCTTCTTCCTCCTCTTCCCTCTCGCTGCCATCGCCTTCCCGATCGATTACTAATGAGTATTTTTTTTTTTGCATCATCTTTGTGGCACGCATGATCCAAATGGCCCTGATCGGTTTTGCCATGATCCAAATGGCCTATGACTGTCACAACAGTTGGCCGTGGATGAAGCATTGTGACAGTCATGGGCCCTAATGAGATGTTTTATCCGCAACAAAAGGGAGGATCAAAAAGGAGGTTTCATCCGATTAAAATTAGATGCTGATCCAATTAAATCCACATGGCCCCTAATGAAGTAAATGCAACTAGTTATTTAGATGCTGATTTTATTGATCATATAAATGATTATAGAACAATATTTGGACATGTATATTTTTTCCTTTGATGGCACTGCATTTCTTGGTTTTGCAAGGAATTAGATTACATTTATAGGTGTACACAAGAGGCTAGATGTATTGCTTGTACTATAATATCTAATTATGCTATTAATATTCAACGATTTATAAATGTTAAGTTGTTTGCCTTCTGCTAACTAAATTACATTTATAGGCGTACACAAGGGTAATAATGTGGAAGTGTTTTATAAACACATTGATGCAATGAGATATACTGTCAGCTAATAATTCTTTTAACTTGTTATGTCAGACATGGCTCATAATATCTTAGATTCAGGGCCTCGTGATCCTACTGTTCTCACTTTGCAATAGTTGCATAGATCAACCAATATATTTCAGGGTGAGATGTGTACTATTGATCGACGGTCCTTAATTAATTTACATGTGCTTATGTTAATGCGGATATATTATTGAATTTTTTTTGTCAAGAGTTACCGGTTCTTAGATGTCGTCGGCATGACGCACATATATGGAAAGAGACACCGGGAATGTCACACCCACGAGTATAGTACTACCTAGATCATGTCGACATGTTTGGCATATATCGGATTGGCCAGATTCGACTGGATGTTGGCCTTATTTCTGCACTGGTTGAGAGATGGCGGCAAGAGACCCACACATTCCATCTACCTTTTGGTGAGGCGGTCATTACACTACAGGATGTCAGTATTTTGAGTGGCCTTCGGATTGATGGTTCCGCTGTTACTAGGTTAGATCCGCGCCATACCATTCCGGAGTGGCAGGCTATATTTGGGAGGTTATTTGGTGTTGAACCTCCTGTCGAAGCATTTCTGAAAGGTCTTTTTCGATTAGCATTCGTCGATCAATTCTATCGCGACCTTCACTTGGATGAAGATGTGAATGATGAGGTTGTCCAGCAGTTCGTGAGGGGATAACTTCTTCGAATCATTGGTGGAGTTATTCTTCCGGATACCTCTGGTAATTTAGTTAAGTTGATGTACGTGCCATTTCTGGAAGACTTGGAGGCATTTGCCGCTCTTAGCTGGGGATCGGCTACGTTTGCTGGTTTATACAGAGCACTATGTCGTGCAACGAGCCCTACCCAGTCTGACATCGGAGGATATCTCCCATTGCTACAGGTAAACACTTTATTCTTATGTTTGAGATCGAAGTAATATTTATTGTTAATTAACATTTTGAATTATCCAACATGCAGATTTGGGCATGGGAACGATTTCCTATTTTCCATCCCACGAGACTCGAGATTTCGAAGGCTAGACCTTCAGATGCCGATAGCCAAGTCCAAGCTTCTCGGGCTCTAACTCCGATAGCCAAGTCCAAGCTTCTGCATTGACTGTTTTAATCTTTTCCATCAGAAAGTTAAACTTCCGAAGCTGATGTTCGCTCCCTTCTTTCCATACTGCTCTTTTCAACTGAACATTTGAGAATCTCGAGTTAAAATTACTGCAAACATGTCTCAAACAATATCGATGATAAGCTCTTGGTGGAGCCCATCCAATTTCATTATCAGCTATGGCACTTAGTATACCAGGATGTCGATCAGATATAAGACAAATGACATTTCTATCTTTCACAACATGCCTCCTAAGCCTCAGCAAAAACCAGCTCCAGCTAGCTGTACACTCTTCATCCATAATTGCATAGGCCAATGGAAATATCCTATTATCAACATCAGTGCCTGTCGCAATCAGCATCTTCCCCCGGTACTTTCCATAAAGATGTGTTCCATCAATAGAAATTACCGGGCGATAATACCGAAACCCCTCAACAGATGGTTAAAATGCCCAGAATACATAATTCAGGACCCGTTCAGAAGAACTTGCTTCACTGTAGAAATCCCAACATACAACTGTTCCAGGGTTAGCATTCTGCAATGCAAGCATGTATCTAGGAAGCTTTACATATGACGGTTCCCATTCACCAAATATATCAATCAATGCCCTCTGCTTTCCATGCCATGCTTTGGAATATGACACTGTATAGTGAAATTGTTCTGCAATGGTTGCTATAATAGCTTCAATATTCACACTTGGATCTTTCTCCACAATGTGTCGAACAACATGGCTAATAACTCGAGAAGTAATATGTTTGTTATCCCGAGTTAAATTACTGAATAAACAAGAGTACGGCCCTTCATACCTTGTGATCTCAAAAAATCCATGCTTCTTCAACTTGGTAGCACGCAACCTCCACGGATACCGTTGGGCAGTACTTGAAGAGGCACATCTCACAGATCAGAATAGTTTCTTCGACTCCACCACATTATATATGTGATACTTCTTGATGTGATACATTTCACATGCTCTCTTCAGTTCATCTTTAGTATTAAACAATAATCCTTTAGCAAACTCAGTCATTGATGGATCCCAAAATTGAGAATTAAAGGGTAACTCTCTTGGAGTACTAACACATCCACCATCATGCAAATTCAACTCATCATAAAATTCTGATACTTGTTCATATGCAAAGGCTTGGTGATCATGTACCTAAGTTGGAATATGTTCTAGATGACTATATGCAGGAATGGAACTAAAGCCAGTCTCATGAACTATATCATCTCCATATGACTCTTCATCTTCATTTGACTCTTCATCTGAGTTATCATGTTCAAGCCAATAGTCATCGTCTGCACTCTCGTCTGACTCCATTCCCTGACTATCAATATTACACTGATTGTTTACCACATCATCACTCTGCACTGCTGGCATAAATCCCTCAATCATTGAAAAATCCACTGGAGTCCTAACATGTTCCTGCTGCTGGGCTATAGGAGAACTGTTATGAACATTCTCTATATGACCAACACTATGGCTCTGGAACATCATCCTTTAAAACACAGAGTTCAATACACCGATATTCTGGAAACTTCAAGGGAAATGTCAACATGTGCTCCACATCGTCGTCGTCCTCAATTGGAAGAAGCACATATTTTTGATGCAATGTTGGAGATCTCCACATCAATCTGATGATATATCTCTGTACTGGAATTATTAGAACTGTATGTACCTGATCAACCAACTCAGCAAAGCGTGTTCTCGTGCTCAATTTCAAACATTTACGTGGAGGTTGATTATAATGTATCCCTTCTTGGCTGCCATGTTGAATTGATCCATCATAATATAGCAGAACACGTACAGTTTTTATCTGAAAAAAGGTGATCAAAATTTATCTAGCCTCTTGTGTATACACCTATAAATGTAATCTAATTTCTTGCCAGACCTAGAAATGACGGTACCATCAAAAGAAAAAAATATACATGTCCAAATATTGTTCTATAATCATCTATATGATCAATAAAATCAGCATCTGAATAACTAGTTGCATTTACTTCATTAGCCTAGCATATTAAACGAATATGATGCAAAGATATCTAGAGCATGGGATTTGTGGTTATAAAAAAATAAATAAATAAACACTCACTGCAGTAATTGACCGGGAAGGCGAGGGTGACGAGAGGGAAGAGGAGGAAGAAGTGGGAGCTCGCCGGGAAAGAGGAGGAAGAAGGGGGTTGCCGCCGAGCAGGCTTGGAAAAAGAGCGATCGGGACGCCGGGGAGAAGGAAGAAAAAGAAGAAGAATCGGGCTCTCAGGGCTAAAAAGCCTGAGAAAAATGCCACATGGTGTGACGAGTTCAAGATAAGTGAAATCGTCACACCATGTGGCGATTTTAAGTGAACCGAAATTGCCACATGGTGTGGCGATTTTACTTTTGAAAACGCCACACTATGTGGCGATTTCTACTCGGTCTCTGTCAGCACCCTAGCTGACGGAGCCAAGCTTGGGAGGCTGAAATGGCATAGGAAAAATGCCATTTGAAATAACGTTTTTCCCTTTAACAACATTCTGCAAAATCTTTGGATCCCACCCTTTGGCTTTAAAACTGGTGCCAAAAGGCACCAGTTTGAAAAACAACTCCGACTCTCCTATGCCTCTTTACCACCGTTGGCACGGACCATGTTTAACGAATGGAATTTTAATTGAACAACAAAGCGTTCTTCTCCCCCACGAAACTGACAGAACAAAGGTTGATTTAAAATTAACTAAAATATATTTCTGGTCTTAAGCTTAATTTCACTCAAAATCTGTTTTCGACCACCAAATTTTCAATTTAGTCCCTCATATTATTTTAAAAATATTATGCTCTTATCATCCTATTATATAAATCAATTAAAATTAGTACAATATCTAGTACATTGTCCACATATAAAGAGATTGTTTAATAGTACTAATTTTATATGATTCACATAATAAAACATTAAGAATATAATATTTTAACAATTGAAAGTTTGAAGAATAAAACAAGCTTCAAATGAAAGTCTGAGGTCAAAAGTATATTTTTGCCTTTAAAAATTAAAAGCTTCATGTTAAAAACAAAATGAATTAACTTTTTTTAAAAAAATAAAAATAAAAAAGCAATTAGTCATACAACTACCATGTTCTAAGAACATTTTGGAATTACGATCACATATTACTTCATCCTTGTTGCTAATTTTGAATCTTATTTATAAGCCTTTTTTCTAAATTTTGATAGACAATATTATATGTTTTTGAGCCTGTTCTTTATTTATTTCTTTTTAGTTTTGCATGACTCTTAAATTATTCTAATGAGGAATCTGGAAACCAGATTTGAGATCTAATGACACTTTCCATGAATGAGGGAACATGCTGCCAGAAATTGCTGTTGCTCATTGGTGGTCTGAGAGTGAAGGGCTCATTTTCAAGTAACTTCCTCAGTGGGCTGCCGTCATTTTTGAATCGCGTCTCCGTTAGCTTGCCTAAGAAGCCGAACGAAGACAAAATTTCATAAATATGATATGAACTCCATCAACCACCACATGAAATTTGAATATAAACTACTCATGGCTTCCCTCTTCACTTAAATGAGATGTCTGATGAATAATATTGTGATATTTTATAGCCAGATTGCATGTAAAACCAAAACAGAGCTTAGCTTAGTTTAGGCCAACCTTCAACCAAACGATCTATATCGCTGCTTGCAATGTTCCACTATCTTAATCAGACCAACACAATTAATTTAAGATTCATATCTGGTAGTCTGCAAGCCTACAAACTTATTAACTCACTGATACTGGTTATTTAAATATAACGCATTGAAATGAAATGAAATAAAATAAAATAGAAAAAGGCCCGAGCCAGTCGACACTCCTGGTGAATGTGAACCATACCAAACACCCTGGAATCAAACCAATCCCCTCGTCAGTCGTCACTCATGTAACGTCTTGCTTGATGCTTTGGACACTGTCGAAAAACCATAAATGGAACATAGTTTGGAAGAACTAGGTAACCATTAATATATTGCACGCCCAATTTTCTATTTTAGATGGTCAAAAATTTTGTTCACCTTATACTATGGCATCTCCAAAGGATAAAACAAGAAAATCTTTGCAAAGGATATAATGATATACCATGATGCATGAAACGTGGCCAAAAGCCACCTTGCTTTTTCTGAAAAAAGAGCTAATAGCTACCTTGTTGCAACACAGTATGGTTCACACTGCAAGACCGCTGCTGTCTGTTGAAGAACATGGCTTCTTATTGCTTTTGTAGACACGCAAGAAACAACTGTGAAGGCAAAAATTAGCTAGCTAGATGATGGCAAGTGAGGTGGTTCTATACTATCTAGTCGGTTTGGCCAAAACTTGCTTACTGATCTTCTTATTGTCTTCCATTGAATTTTCTCCAGAAGTATTGTGACCCAGCTGAAAGTGAGAATGCAAACAGCAGTCACCGGCATTATAATTATATTGCTTCATAAAATCAGAAGCTGCTGAGTGGATCACTGCTCTGTGAAGACTAAATTGAAGTCTTGCAAGTGCTTCGTATCATGTGGACTGATGGAATTCTTGAACAGTACCACCATCCTTTTGACTGCAGGAAATCCACCCTGAAGAGAGAGGTGGGAAGAAATAGCACATGAATACTAAAAAAGGCTAACATATAATCCGTGAAGACAACATGGAACAAGTTTCTTAAGGTTAAGATATTAATTATTTTATTTTTTCTATTTTAACGGACTAACACAGAAGACATCTGACTAACTATAAATCAATAAAAAAAATGAGATGAGCGCATATGCTGAGCCTATTATGATTTGATGAAACAAAAAAAATTTCTGAATAGCCCTCTAAGTTGTCGAAGATCACACAAAATGGACTATGTCATCTGGCATGAATAATGTGGTAAAATATTTCTTAAATACTGCGGATGATTCAATAACATTTTTCCTACTCATGATGTGGCATATCTACAGGCCTTGTAATACATCACATGGAAAACTGCAAAGATATTCAATTCACCTTATATGATTCTTCCTTTTTCAGAAACACATGGAGGTGCTTGTAGAAAATTGTTAAACTTCAGGACCTGATGCAAATAAGTTGACAAGACCTTGGCACACTTGTACAGAGACTTGACATGCTTGAAGGATCTCGCCATCCAAGTTCCAAACACTTTCATCATGTGAAGAAACAAACGTGAATGCGGGTGTCTGTAGAATATAAAATGATTACTTTTGTGCCAACAAAAATAATATAACAAAAAAATGAATGAAACTAAAAGTTAAGCATACTTTATGATGTTCCACAAACTCAAAGTTTAGAGGATCAGAGCCGCTCCTTGTAAGCTGCGTTAGATGCCTGTAGAATACCACTCACACTGGTTAGATGCAACTGATTAAGAAGAAGCACCTGTTAACTATCTTTTTTTTCCGTGAACGGTGTTCCGCTACAGTTTCAGAAAAATGTGTAGCTATTTCAGTGGATGCATATCCAGTTGAAGAAGCGTCAAAAGAAGATCTCAGACTCAGAGTATACTTTAGTTATAACTCAATTTTTCCCTAAGGAAAAAGCCTACTTCCTAGTTCAATTTCTTGACGTTTTAATGTTATGCTAAGGAAAGTTGGTAGCAATGGAAGTCCTGTGGCTGCCACATGGATTTGGAGGAATTAGAGTGAGGTCAGAACAATTCATGTAATTCTTTGTTGTTTATATTACAAGAAAATAAGAGAAAGATGGTAGCACTAAACAACCAATAATGGTAAATGTCATGCATAAAGTACAGCCTTAGAGTCAGAAATGGAAGCTGAAGTGCACTACAGTAGTAATCACCTCCATAATCCACTTTGCATAGGTTTCAAACATAAATGCACTGATATATGAATATGATTTGCAAGGCTAATTTTTTGGACACTAGTAGCAAAAAAAAAAAAAGTGTTAACATGAGGAATCCAACATATAATATACATAAGGAATCCAACAGGTATGTGCAGTAAAGATACGGCATCCTCAGCAATCAAATTGAACATGGTGAAAACAATGTAAAGAACATAGCAATTATGTAGATGCTTCATAAATAATCAAATCATTAACTAAAAAAAAAAAGAAGAAATTATGAAGAAAGCATGGACTCCATTTTGGATGTCAATTAATGTTCATTAATGAGCATCAGTGTTACCTGGACTGGTGTGCCCAGCCTAAAGAATCCATCATGATACCTATCAACCATCAAACATGCAACAAACAATTTACATACTAACTTTGTGATTGTAAATTTTACAGATCAATGGAGAGATTGGTTTCCATCAATGAGTCCAGCAGGACTTTTTGATAAATTCTACCTTTGCAATGTTAGAAATAGGATTTTGTTTGTTATTGGATCTTGGTGAAGGAAGAAATTATCAATAATACTCTATGAATTGTCATGTATGCTGTATCTTAGAGCTAATTTTGGAGTTCAGAGAGAATTTGTATATGGGCACAAATACCATTGGAAAGCTAGATAGCATTAATCTTTTACTTTTCTTAAAGTATTTACAAGATAGCACAGTGCCCACCCTTAAAAGTGACATTCTTGAAGCTAAAACCCTTAAAGAGTAATATAGAAAATAAATAATCTTACATTAATGATGTGTACTTGCGATCACTTCCTTAAATCAATGAAAGCATATATAATTTACTATAGCTACTATTAAACATACAAAGTAAATTATTTGGAAATATCAAAAATGACATGAATTAATGTTTCACAAGCCATATCTAATTTCAGAACTGATTCACAACATCTCATGCTTCAGCAAAACGTGCTAGTGCAAGTTCCATTCATTGACAGCCTTTCTTGTCTCCATATAACAAGTAAAATTGTATTAATGTAATGTCATGATTAGATAAATTACCATAAGTAGTAAGGCCGAGGGCAATCTTTCACAAGTATAAGATGAAGAAATCCATCAGCAAGGTGTGCATCAGCCACCAAACCATCAGGAGCTCTTTCATTACGGCATGAAATAATTGCTGCGCCAACACTAAGGAAGCGTCCCTTAGATCGCAGCCATCTTGAATTCTCAGAATGAATGCTGGGGCTAGTTGTGGCTCCATTTGAAGGAAGCTGAGCAGAATTTTTAGTCTCATGACAGATAGCACAGTTCATACGGCAAACCACTTTGTTAGAATTTTGTTGAGAAAGCCGTGATGATTGTGTCATACTTCCCATGGTATCTGTTATGCCAGTAAGTGGGTCAACTCTTTCAGGTTCCAGAAAAGCTATTTCCGCATCATAAGATCTGAATAAACAGGAAAAGGCAATTATCAGATGTGCACCGTAATCAGGAGTTAATTGAAGTTACAAAATGCATGCTACAGAGATAGTTTAAGAATAACCTGTGTTTCAGAAACACCTTTGTCCCGGCAAAATCATAACGTGCAGGACCCATCCAACGATATTTCTCACTTTCCCTAACAACATCTCCATAAAATCCATACCTATTTACAGACCAAAGAGATTCCTTGAAAAGAAATATCTCATATATTTAGTTATTCAAGTAAAGAAATAAGTCATTGAATGAGAAGAGAGTCCGGTCAACAACTGTTACAGAAAGGTAATGTCCTGATTCAGAGGATTTCAAACAAATATATTGCAATGAATTGGTATTCCAGTTTTTCCAGTTCATTTCTATAACTATTTGACCGCCAAAACACTGTGCAAAATCCAAGTCCCTAAAGAAGTGTAGAGGAATAAGATCAAGGTGGTATAAATATAGAAGGGGACAAAAAAATTTAGCCACTACAACCTGTCTATCATTTTCTAAAATTCAAGGAAGACAAACTTAAAATGTCAATCCCGTATGACCCATGGTGGTTTATTGGACTTTGGGAAGAATCTAAGATTCTACAAAAGACCAGCCAATATGTGCCCTTCAATGCATATGCATGCACATGAATGGTGGCTGTGGCCACAAAACATAGAATTTTCTTGACATTGCACATTAGAGACATATATAGGCAACACATCATAACTTCCGGGATCATGTACAATGCTTACGCCTCCTACTTTAACTTCATCAAGTGGTAGGGTCGAAAAATATAATGGGATCTCAGATATAGTGAATATGAAGATATTAGCCACTTATATAGGTACTTAAAATTCTGCGACATGCGGCCAATACATATCATCATACTAAAATTCCAATGCAACAGAAACAAGGGAACAAATTAGCCAGCACTCTGTAAAATCTGAGTTCAAACAATAACAATTACGTGTCTTAGGCCACCATATAGTGTCCATAAAATGGCTTAGAACAGGGAGATGGATATGTACTAATTCATATAATTTAAAATTTTACACAACCTAACGACCACCATATGTTTCTCTAATTATAATGCAAAACTAACAGAACTGTTACATTGAGATACTAAAGTTCCAATAGTTGATATACAGTCTGAATCCAGTCACTGCCTAACACAAGCCTATCATCCCATAGAACACATTTTCTAAAACTAGAACAAGAGCCTGAGATGCAAAAGAAACTACAAGTTATTCTACATCCAGAAAGTATCCTACCCATATCAATTTGTTCCCTAATGAAAGAAGCTTATATCAGAAATAAACTTGCAATTTCTATAAGAATCTCATTTTGGAAAAGAAGATGATGTAGCTGTGTTAATAATTGTCCTTGGAGTGGCTATTAGAACCTGAATTATTTACTGACATGCTTGTGAAAGTAGGCATTATAGGTTAGAGTCACTGCACCGTAAATCTAAGTTCACTTCATTAATGCCCTTGATCAGTAATACAGAGATGCCTCTACCTGCCTAACACACTTGCATTGAATCACTGAGCATAGAATTTTGGCTTTGAATATCAAACTAATAAATTGGTAACTTTAGCCATAACTCTGTCTGCTAAGTTCACTTTCCATATATTTTGTAAGTATACCACATCCCCTACCACAGAATCATAGCTCAAAACCTTGCTAGGTTGGCTTGAAACTTGGCCAAGCTGAAAGTTGACTCAAGTCTGCAGATTTCAAGATGACTCATCAGGTGACTTGGTTGGAACTTGATTTGAGCAAGTTCAGCTCAGTCAACTCTCCAATTATAGTGTTGCCCATGTTTTAACTACATGCATTTCATAATACCAATGCCAGGCAAGTTGCATGAAAGTAAATGCCAACAAGATTTGGGGTGACTTCATCATCCATAAAATTAATGGGATTTTATGGATCTAGGATGATTATATTTCATTAAAATAAGGATAAATTGATGTTAATTTAGTATGTGCAAACCTTTTTTTTTTTTTTTAGTCCTGAATAGAGCAGAGTGGAGGAAGCAGATTCATGTAGCCGACCCCATGTAGTTGGAAAAAGGCTTAGATGAGTTGAGTTGAGTTGAGAAACTTGTATATTTTTATTTTTAAACTTTATTATTCAGTTTTGATATTCAAGATTCAGTGGGTACTCACCCAAGTCATCAAGTCCACCTGACTTGATGAACTTTGAGTCTGGTTAAGCTTTTGGGTTTTCGAACTAAGCTTAAATAAATAAAAAAAAAACATACCCTGCAAAAGAAGCTGCATAGCGTACGTAAGGCAAATCCATGGATGAAGGGCTAGTCTTCCATCTGACCACCTGAGCAATATCAAGTGACATCGTCTTGCCAAGGATGATGTGCAAAGCAGATGTTATAGGATCTCGCATGCCAGTAGTGCTGCAAAAACAGAAATCAACTCTTGTAAAAGCATTATTAAAACTTCAAAATGATTAAATTGTTAGTTAACTGAGTGCAGATTAACTGTGTAACTCCAGAAGAAAACTTGGATAAGGCATGCAAGAATAAGGTTTATTTGTTAAACGAAAGGAAACAAAATTTCTGGAATAAGGAACATGCTTGAAGCTTACTAGGTGAAAATGAGTTCAAAACCCTCAACATACATAGAACTTGATAAACAACAGAATGAAGCAACCATCATCCTTAACACACTGAATTTAAAATTCTGAAACAAAGATACCTTATCACAATGGCATCAGTTGAGCCAGCTGGAATTATTCCAAGTCTGAACCAATCATTTGGGAAGGAAATTAAAGGATTTTGATCTGCACAATAGCCGGGATGATCACATTATGAGGTCCTTGTTACCTGGGGCTGGGAAAATCATGTGCAACTGACATCCAGTAGCAGAAAGAAAATTTTTGCTTTGCAGACATTTACTTTGATATATAAAGCTAAATTAGTATGTACTAACCTGAGTTACATGGTCCACATTTAGTTGCTGTCATTCAAAATGGAACAATTTGTTAGGGCCTCACTTGTTGCAGGGAGTATTGAATCTAGTACTGGATTTGCACAGCAAATAAACTAGTAGCTACATACTGAATTTTGAGATGCCCACTCCATCAGATTCTGAAGCTGAGAGAAGGGGTTCATAATCATCACTTTTAGAAGAAGTCCCAGGAAATAATCCATTTTCATCATTATAAGAGGCCCTACCATTATTCTTGCTATTATTTCCGAACTTTTGATTATTTTCATCATCGACAGAATAACCAAACTCTGTTGGGGCTGGTGGATAAGGAACCTTATGCCTTGAGGAGAGAAGGCCATTCAGAACTTCATTAAATAGACCATCACCGCCCTGAGACAGCATCAGATCAACATATTTCAGGAAACTATAGAAAAAACAAAATAGAATGGTGCAATGCCTAGTTTTAAAATAAAGAATCTACATAAGAACTTTCAGTTCTGTGCATGATCGTATCTCAGCATCATCATAACTAACCAGATTAAGCCAGAACATGGTAGGATCACGCACCATTCTATTCTGTTCTGCATGAGAAATTTACTAGCAGAGCTTGCATGCTGGAAGCTAGCAAACAGATTACGCTCCAAACTAGGCTACTATATGTCAGAGTTTTTTAGTTTCATATAAGTAATGTTTAACATTCATAATGTGTTAAACAAAGATGAGAGGAGTATCACAAAGGTTTTGTACAGGATGAACAGTGATCTCTGTCCTAACTAGAAGTATGTGTTCACCTCGCTCACATCATCCTTTACTCATACAATGCTTTAAGTCCCCACATCCCGGCTGTCTTGTCTCGAACCTATAGGAAAACAGGATGGGAATGGAGATGGGACACTAAAACCCATCCATGCAGGGAAAGAAGAAGAAAGAGGAAGAAAGACAGGAAGGAAAGAAGAGGAAAGAGGGAAGAGAGCAAGGAAAGAGAAGGAAAAGAAATAAAAGAAGGAAGAAAGAAGTCAAAAAAAAAAAGAGAAAAAAAGATAAAACGGAAGGAAAGAAAGGATAAGGGAAATAAAAAAGAAGAAAGGAAAAAGAAAGAAAGGAAAGAATGAAGATAAGAGAGGAAAAGAAATAAACAAAGTAAGAAAGACACAAAGAAAAGAGGAAGGGGAGAGAGACAGGGTACTTATGAAGATGCTTTACTGATATAGGCATTAGGATAGGGCAAGATAGTAGGGCATCCCATTTTATAAAGAAACCGGAACACCCTTGTTACATAGGATTTAAAATCTTGACCACATAATATGAAGCATTATGAAAGTTGTTAAACAATTTTATATGGACCCACCTTTTAGCTCTATCATTTTAATGTTACATTTGGTCAGTGATTGAGTCAAACTGAACACCCACTCAAGCTTTATTGGGAAATATTCAACAGCAATATCGGAATTTATTAAGCAAACACCAAAGTGGCACAAAAGTTTCACACAACCATGTCAAGCTAATATGCGGAGCTATGCAGGGAAAATTATTTGAGTGTTCAAGTTATATCCATCATCATGACCAACAAGCCTTCTCCCAAGTCCCAACCATTTGAATGTTAGTATGATACCGGCATCGTACAATACCAACCCGGAACCTAGTTGCCATGGGTTTCTAGCACTGGTTCAACTCACCTTGATCTGTAATGAAACACAAATTCCTCCATAGACTCAATTGATGATTCCTTGAAGGATCCTTAAGTCATCACTTCATAATATTGATATGCAACCTCAATGTTTGAATAAATAGTGGACCTTGAATATCCTAATTCATTTTATAAAAACTTAATTTCATTCCACCACCCAACAATTAGCATAAAAATCACATTAGGACTGCATTCATTTATAACATGGCCAAGAAATTAACCAAACCCAATGAAAAAGAGTTAATGTTAACCAAAGTATAATAAAGTAGTAACATCCTAGAAGTTTGAATATGTGATAAAAGCATGTATCTTAGATTAAGGAATTGGCTGTTGCTTCCAGTCATGTATTGATAGAAGTAAATGGGACTGCCAAAAAACTCTGCAGGGAGTGTTAAAATAAGAATCATGCTTCTTGTTGATGATAGATTGGTCATGAACTTTAGCTGAAAAGATAAAGAGTAATTTGTTATCATGGTCTATTGAAATTTCATTCTGATTTTAGTTTACAATGTTCTAAAATGCCTTCCAGGCACATTAGTTTTAATAAATAATAATAATATATATCAAGTTAGAAATCTAATTATGACAAAGACAATAACCAACTGATTTTAAACAAAAAAAAAGAATATATCATACCAGAACAGATAAGCTAGTGACATACCACGGTAACAATGCCATCAAAAGAACTAAGTTCTCTGTCTGACAAAGATGTTATTGTATCAAATGCATGCCCTGCCCTCTTAGTCAACGTTACCTAAAAATATTAAAAAAGGAAAACAAGTAAATCAAAGGACTGTGATAGAAAAACACACCATCTATGTGAGCAAAGTTCACAATAATATAAAAATATTACACAAATTTTATTTGACTTTATTTCTAGAACATTAATATTTCAAGTCATGAAAACATTCTATTCACCTTTGTTTGTACTTTAGCACGGGAAAATATAGGAGCAACTATTTCCCAGGTTTTGTGTCCCCTTCCCTTCCCACATAATGGATGCACAAAAACCTACAGCAAGTTAGTTCCTGTATCAACTAACTCAGGGACTAAAAAATTAACACAAGTTTAAATAGAAGTTTGGGCCCTACCAAAAGACTCTTTGGCCTTTCGGTTTCATTTTGTATGTAAGCATTTATATCTTCCACCCACATTTGGCATTTCTGCAAGTCCTTATCCCCGAAAGTGTATTCAGAAAGAACCCAAGGAGAACAGCCCATTTTGGTTTTATGGAATCCATGCACCACAAACCGGTACATCTGCATGAGCAAAGCAACACTCAATAAAAGGAAGCACCAAACTGTGCAGTATTGATAGCCAAAGTCAAAATGTTCAAAAACAAGCAATTATGTCTCATAAAAGCAAGCCTCTCTCATCTATATGTGATCAGCACTAAGAAAGAAATAGGATGAATGACACAGCTTTTATCGAAATATTGCAACCTCAGAGCTACTGCCCCCAAGAAACCTGCCAGAATTCCAAGTTGGATCATGAATCAAGCCTCGATCAATAGACTCTACAGCATAGACATTTGAAAATTTGATCTCAGTTTCAATCTTTGAATGCCGTTTGATGCACAAGCAAGAAGATGCAATTGAACCCTGCAAAGCACCACAAATTAAAATAAAACATCAAGCTTGAACAAGGATAGACAATTGCTACGATATACAAAAAATTAATTAAATCGGAACAAAAGTGATATATCACAAGATTGATTGGGAACTCCTTATAAATTTATCAAAGTTATTGATATAACAACAACAAAACTTTAATCCTAAACTAGTTAGGGTTGGTTATATGAATCATTCGTCTCCATTTTACTCGGTTTACAGTTATGCAAACTTGCCAAAATTATTGATCAAACTTCAAATTAAGTTACAGCAGTTTCCAAAATTATGTGCGCATATGTTGGTTAACTATAGTCCATAGCAAGATCTAGTTTATGTTAGAAACCTAATAATAAAATTACTTGGTTCAAACATATATTATATATAAATAAGAATTTTATTAATCATGTGCCATTTGCAAGTTTAGCACCTATATATTAGGTGTTGATAAGTCACAGACAGTGGCATTGGCATCCAGCCTTGGCCATATATCAGTCAGTGTTTAAAGTAGTGCAGTCAAGTATGCTAATAGTCACATACATCAAGCACAAAAGGAAACACATGCAAAATAGCTTATAGAATACGGAAAAACAGAGGAAACTTGTTGTTTATTAAGTTAAGCTGACGGAGAGAGAACATATTTGCTGGTTCAGCCAGCTCAACCATAATATCTAAATGCAAAAGATAAAAATAAAGAACAGTGTCAGGGAGTAATGGTCAAACTAAAAGTGGGATACTCTCTTAACATTTATATAACATCCAAAAGGCCTAGCTAGTACACAGTAGTTTTAATCTCCTCTTATTTGGTCCCTGTAAATTGGAATCATGGTCTATTCTAACAAAAGGATATATGGTAACCAGCTTCAATACTATGAAAACTACAATCCAATCTAAGATGTAAATCTGGATCGCATCTCTAGCAATTCTGTTATCTGGCACGTCCATGAATTTTGACAAGAGTGCTAAAATACAAGTCAATCAAGTATTTTTTAGTAAAATACAGTTTGTTTCATAAAAGAATTTTCTCAGCAAATAAACCGGAAGGCATTAAATATAGCGTTAGTGCTTATAGGTGACCTCATATGGTCAATATTGCTTTATCACTTGTCTAACTAATGGGTTTTTGCTATAGGGGAAATGGAGTCATGCTCACTTGAAAATTTAAAACATAATTGATAGTCAAATATATTGAACCATCTACCAGGACTTGATCCAGACTAGCTCAAAATGGTTCGACAAGTCTATGAACATTGCATTGATCCACCTGTACCAAGGTTCCCTTTGATCATGGTGCTTTGCTCATGTTATTTTAGCACTTAAGATTGCAAAACTGTTAGTATTACTTTCGACTATTTAATCACTTCATCTGATCCAATAGTTGTCACTTTCTTCCAATCCCAAAAAAATTTACACCCCTAGACAGATCCATACAACCTTTTGTATGCTGTACAATTATCAACCAAGGGATAACTCCCCTTCACCTTGTAGGGCATCCAGAGAAAGTAAGACCACTTCCTCACCTTGGTCATCATCTAGCATGGAAGGCTTGACAAGCTTCTAGTTGAGTTGATGACAAAGTTAATCTTCATTTATGGCAGTAATTTACATTAAAGGCTTCATCCTAACTTCTAAAATATTCCAAGGAAACCACAATGGGCCAGCTTCAGTCTCCTACACTCAACATTGGTCTTTTATTTATCTAGTCGAGTCAAACTAACTCACAGTGTTGAAAACTGCAGTCAAGTCATGGCTTGTCATGCCAATCATGGAATTCAATTGCAATCATCGTAATCTCTAATTTCTAGAACTTTCTATATATCAAGGGATTTTTGCAGGTAGGTAACCAGAACAAGCATCAATAGGTGAGCTTTAGGCATATCGCAAATAACCTATTGTCCATGGTACTTAATACTTGGAACTGTGATCCCAAAGAACATGCATGGCCATCTTCTTCACTACATTTATTTGCGATTAGAACGACACAAGGCCATGCTTTGCTTTAGCCCTGCTTTCATCATATCTTGCAATGATTTTCTAAAAACACCAAGGAAATCAGCCCTGTAAAAAAACAAATGGTGTAAGGCAAACTAAGCCAAAAGAAATTCTTTAGTCACTTGTTCTCGTGTACTGTCTCTTAAGATGCAATCGTTGTCACCATCTTAGTAACATCAACAAACCATAACAAATAAGCAGCCATGGTTGTGCTTGGATTTTGATACTTCTCCTGGAATACTCTACTAAGGTCTAGTGAACACCAATTTTCGATGAATATAGATCCAGCTTTCTATTTGCAGGCATCAGAGTGCTACATAATACACATTATCAAATTAGATAAATTTCTGCAGCACCTTGAACCACTGAACATATCCATGCAGGCTAATCAGAAACTTTACAATCTCAAAGATTCTTCCTGATATGACTGATCCCAACGCCGTCAGCAAAGGCAACGGTGATCACCATCGTTTCCCCCACCCCCGGCACCCCCTCGGGGTCGGGAGCGGGGAAATCATACCTTAACCCCGGGGCCCCTACCGGCCTCGGGGCGCATCCTCATTTCCCCACTCCCGGCACCCCCTCGGGGTCGGGAGCGGGGAAATCATACCTTAACCCCGGGGCCCCTACCGGCCTCGGGGCGCATCCTCATTTCCCCACTCCCGGCACCCCCTCGGGGTCGGGAGCGGGGAAATCATACCTTAACCCCGGGGCCCCTACCGGCCTCGGGGCGCATCCTCATTTCCCCATTCCCGGCACCCCCTCGGGGTCGGGAGCGGGGAAATCATACCTTAACCCCGGGGCCCCTACCGGCCTCGGGGCGCATCCTCATTTCCCCATTCCCGGAACCCCCTCGGGGTCGGGAGCGGGGAAATCATACCTTAACCCCGGAACCCCCACCGGCCTCGGAGTGCACCGCCAACGCCCTGCTCAACCGCCGACGCGCGGTGCTCACGCATGATTTTCAGCCCATGGCTGTGCCTTGCCGTAGTGTACCATCCGGTACCTCCGTGATTGCGCTCCAATACGGAGGGCCATGCCTCATAACGATGTTTGGCGTGTTGCATGCCCCTGTGCGTGACCGAGCCTTGCCACAGCATGCCATCCAGTACCTCCGTGATTGTGCTCCAATACGGAGGGCCATGCCTCATAACGATGTTTGGCGTGTTGCATGCCCCTGTGCGTGACCGAGCCTTGCCACAGCATGCCATCCAGTACCTCCGTAGTTGTGCCCAGTACGGAGGGCCATGCCTCATAGCGACATCTGGTTCACTGCATGTTTCCGTGCGCCACCATACCTTGCTAGGGTGTACGATTCGTTACCCCTAGCAACGGCGCCCGGTCCCATACACCGTGACGATACAACGAAGACCTTCCCAAAGCGGCAAGTCACGGCATCAGACAGGTATAAAGGACACACATTCACGCTGTAAGTGGGATCCGAACTCTGGTTTTTCTGAGCTTTCTTCCTCCCTGCAAAAACCCTAACTGCCTCAGCTTCTCTTCGCTGGGGTGGTTCTTTGTCTGAACCCAAGCCACTAACTTGATCGTCGGAGGGTCCCCACCGGTGCCACCGGTCCCGGGGACTTTTCTTGCAGGACTTCCCGGAGCGAGACGTCCGTTTTCCCCGACGTTCGAAGGAGGTGACTTGGCGTCATCAGATTGGCGCGCCAGGTAGGGGGGTGTGCAAGAAAGACTTCGAACCAGCAGCCTTCTTTCCCGTCTTCAAGACCTAAAATCATGGTGACAACTCGAACGAAGGGAGCTTCAGCCGGTCGCGCTGGGGGGCAGCGCTGCGGGGCTGGTCCACCCGCGGAGGCCCCCCCGGCTCTCGCATCTTGTTTCCCTGAGCCTCCGAATCTCCAGGGGGCAGGGCCTTCTGCTCCGCAGAATGACGCCCCTGCGTCTGCTCCACAGCCACTTCAAGAAGATCGATTCGCTGCCCTGGCCACCAGGTCCAGTCGCTGGCGGCGGTGGTCAAAGGCATGCAGCAGCAGCAGCAAGCAGCCTTGCGGCAACCGGAGCCGAACCCGTCCGTCCCTGGAGTGATGCAGCCTAGCCAGCACTCCTCCCGCCGGAGGTCGCCCGTTCCTGCAGATCATCACGCNCAGCATTCCTCCCGCCGGAGATCGCCAGTTTCTGCAGATCATCGCCGCCGATCCCCGGCCAAGCCGCATCATTGCGAGGCATCCAAAAGGCCCCGGTCTCCTTCTCGCCACGCCAGCGTTTCTCCTAAGCGGCGGCATGGAAAGGAGCGGAGCGCCCGCGCCGGCATCGCCGCCCCCGTTCTTCTTCTGAATCTTCAGGGGAGGGCTCCTTTGATGGCCGGATGCCTCGTCGAGCTGAGCATCGACTCAAGGAGTGCAACCAGAAGCTGGAAGAACTTAGCCGTCGGATCACCCACCTGCCAGAGACTGACTACGACAGTCGACCTCCCCTGTCCTGCCGTATCATGGAGGAGCCTATCTCTACCAGGTTCCGCCTTCCTCAACTGGACCCATACGACAGGACTACGGACCCCCTGGATCATTGGAGAGCTACAAGGTACTCATGCAAGTTCAAGGGGCCACTGACTCACTCATGTGTGTTGCTTTCCCGGTTACCTGAAAAAAGCTGCCCGGGCTTGGTATTCTCGCCTGCCGCCACAAAGCATCGACTCCTTCCGCCAGTTGGAGAGGGCTTTTCTGGCCCACTTTGACGCTTGCTGGAAGATCCCGAGGGTGGCGGACAGCCTGTTTGCCGTGCAGCAAAAGAATGGCAAACCTCTGCGGGACTATGTTGCCCGGTTCAAGGAGGCCGCCTTGGAGGTCTACAACCTGGAGGACTCGGTGGCAACCTTGGCTCTGAAGCGGGGGCTCCGCCCTTCTCGCTTCGCATACTCTCTTGACAAAAAGCCGCCGGGCTCCTACTCCGAACTTTTGGTTCGCGCCCAGAAGTACATCCGGGCAGACGAAGCTGACTTTTCTCGGCGTAAAGCTGGCGGGAGCATACCCAGGAAGCCAACCCAGCCAGAACCTGCTGATGCCGCCCCAGGAGGCCCGAGCCTCCTCGCCGACCAGATCACCGTCCTCGACCTCCTGCACCGAGAGACGGGCCTTACACTCCGCTGCTTGCCCCGATATCTCAGATCCTACTCGAGATCGAAGGGGAGCCCTATCTGCAATGCCCTCCTCCCATCAACCCGAAGATTCCCCGGAACAAAAATCTCTACTGCTGCTACCACCGGGACCATGGCCACAACACCGACGACTGCCGGCAGCTGAAGAAAGCCATTGAAGACCTCATTCAACAAGGCCATCTGAGGAAGTTTGTCCAAAGGAACAACCCGGGAGCTCCTGGTCCGTCAGTGCCTGCACGCCGGTAATTGATAACACCCCGACGAAGAAGACAGTGGCGATGATTTCCTGGGGGCAGGAGGCCCGTCGAAGAGACCAAGGGGAGAGGGAGGAGTGGAAGCTGTAATTCCTTTTTTCGAAAAGGACTTGGAGGGTGTTGAGAAATTATTGAAACATAATTGCCCCAACTTATTGATTTTGATGATTTCCAAAAGACATTACTTTACTTTCTAAAGGCTATGAACATGTTAAGTCAATCAATGAAATATTCTTACTATGAGCAATTTCAAATTGGAAACTATGAACTGTTAATGTGTAATGAGTTTTCTTTCAATTGAATATATGTTTCATTGAACTATACTTATGGATTCAAAAATGATTTCTATACCACTCTTTTAAAGATCAATGAATTAATGAAATGTTTTGAAATTGAGCATTACTGTTAAATCAACATTATTCAAGTCATATTTATATTTTAAAATTGGTTGGGATGATTTTCAAAGCAAATCAGAATGTTTTCTGATTTTTGTATCAGTCCCGAGCCGACTCGAGAGTTTCCGAGTCGACTCCTGTGATTATCTGATTTTTAATGCTGTCTCGAGTCAACACTTGAGTTTTCAAGAGTCGACCCCTGAACCTTCTCGAGCCGACTCGCACAGTACTCGAGCCGACTCGCTCAGACGGCAGAAAGACTCATTTTTGAGTGCCTCTCGAGTCGACTCCCAGCTTTTCGCGAGTCGACCCCTGAAAGTCACGAGTCGACTCCCAGCTTTTTGCGAGTCGACCCCTGAAGATTCACTTTTTGGTGCGTTTCTGGATTCGCGTGTTCGAGCCGACTCGCACAGTACTCGAGCCGACTCGACGGAATCTGGGCGATATTTTTTGAGTTGACACATCAGCACAACGGTAATATTTTGAATCAACGGCTATATTTCACTGTGTCTAACAGCTATATCTTTTCAGGATCTATAAATAGAAGAGCCAGATTCAAATAGAACAGTAGAAAATTGAAAAAGAAAGAGAAAAATAGAGAGAGCCTATTGAATATCAAAAAAAGGGAAAACTGAGAGTATTGTAGAATCATTTGATTCAAGGAGAGATTCAATCTTTGCATTTGAGAGAGAGATTCGTGTGCATCATTTAATCAACTCTCAAAGCTAAGAGGAAGGCAAAAAGCAATCCAACGTGCAAAATCTTCAGCCTTTCCAAGTTCAAAAAGAGGCAAAACATTCTCCAAAGCTTTTCAACGATTAAGGAATCTTGCTGAGGCATCGATTCAACTTTTCAAGGAGAAGAGGGAGAAAGCCATGCTGCAATCATCCGGAAAACCATCAGGCGTTTCTAACCCTAGTTTTTATTTATTCTTAAATTTGTATATCTGCTCAAGAAGGAGCATTTCTGTTACAAATACTTTGATTTCACTTGGTTACTGGTTCAATCAGTGGATTGAATCAGTGGAGGTAGATTTACCTCGTTGCAAGCCGGAGTGCTTGAGCTGGGTTCGTTGTGATCCCGTGAAAACAACGAGTTAGGTTTGTTGTTAGCCCGCAAAACAACGTGTAGGGTTTTGTGCTGGTAAGCCCGCAAAACCAGCTGGGTTCGTTGTGATCCCGGTGAAAACAACAAGTTAGAGTTGTGATCTTGTAAAACAACTCAGCTGTAATCGGTGTGATTATAGTGGACCCAAGTGATCCTTGGGAGTGGATGTAGGTGTTGGATACACCGAACCACTATAAACTTTTGTGTTTGCCGTGTTCATTTTCTCTCACTTTATATCTCTTGTTATTTGCTTGGATATTGTTTTAAGTTAATCTCTCTTGCATATATTGATAATACATCTATTGAAGTTAAAAAGGACTTAAATTTTTAAGAACCCAATTCACCCCCCCCCTCTTGGGTTGCCATCTGGGCCAACAATTGGTATCAGAGCATAGTGCTCATTTAGAGTTTGATCTCACGATCAAGAGCTAAAGGTCATTATGGCAACACAAAGTGGTTCTTGCTTTGCTGAAGGTCATTCTACGAATAGACCTCCTCTTTTTAATGGAACCAACTATTCATATTGGAAAGCTAGAATGAGGATATTCATTCAAGCATCTGATTATGAATTGTGGGGAGTAATTATAAATGGACCTAGTACACCCACACACCTAGTTGATGGCACTATTGTTCCAAAGCCCGAAAGGGATTGGAATGATAATGATAGGAGAATGGCTCAACTTAATGCCAAAGCCATTAATATCTTATATTGTTCCTTAGATTCAAATGAATTCAACCGCATCTCTACTTGTAATTCCGCTAAAGAAATATGGGATAGGTTGGAAATTACACATGAAGGAACAAACCAAGTAAAAGAATCAAAGATAAATATTTTGGTTCATAAATATGAATTTTCACAATGGAACAAGCTGAAACCATCACATGCATGTTCACTAGATTCACCGATATTGTGAATGGTCTGAAAAGTCTAGGAAAAGTTTATACTAATGCTGATCTTGTTCGCAAAATACTCAGGTCATTGCCAAGATCGTGGGAAGCAAAAGTCACAGCAATCCAAGAAGCCAAAGACCTCAATGCACTACCCTTAGAGGAGCTTCTAGGATCTCTCATGACCCACGAATTGACAATGAGGCAGCATATTGAGGAGGAAACTAAAAGGAAGAAAACCATTGCTCTAAAGGCTGCAAAAGAAGTGGAAGAGAGCAGCAGTGATGATAGTGATGAAGATGATGATGAAACTGCTCTCTTGGCCAAGAAATTCAGGGATTTATGAGAAAGAGGCCATTCCACAAAAAGAAATTTGGAGCAAGAAATGATGGAGATAAGGATAAGAAAAAGGACAAGGAGAAGAAAAAGAAAAAGAGCCCTTAATATGTTATGAGTGCAAAAAGCCAGGGCACTTTAAAATGATTGTCCTTTGCTGAAAAAGGCCTACAAGAAAAAGAAGAAAGCATACATGGCAACATGGTCTGATGAGTCTTCTTCATCGAAGAAGAAGAGCAAAAGGAAGTTGCCAACATCTGCTTCATGGCCAACGACGACGACTGCGACAATGAGGTAAGTTCTGAAGACTCAAATGATGATTTTACTTTTGATGAAATGTTTGAGGCTTTTAATGAACTTATGATAGATTTTAAATTGTTGAAAAAGAAATTTAAATCTGAAAAATGATAACATTAGTTTAGCTAAAAGTAAAAATGAATTAGCTTTAGAAGTTAAGAAATTAACTAATGAAAAAGAAGAACTTAGGAAAGAAAAAGAAAATATTAATCAAGAATAGATTCATTAAAATCTGAAACTAAAAACTCAACTAAAGACTTAAAAGATAAAATAGAAACTTTAGCTTTAGATAAAGAACAGCAAGCTAAAGAAATTGACTCTCTTAAGAAAGATGTTAAAAAATATAAGGACATTGTTGAGAAATTCACTTTAAGCTCAACTAAATTAAACATGATTCTAGATAGTCAAAAGGCTGTTTTTGACAAAGCTGGGTTAGGGTATAACACTTTAAGAAAACAAAAATCATTAAAAAATATTTTTGTAAAAGCTAACCAAAGTAATATTACTTGTTTTAAATGCAATCAAAAAGGACACAAATCCTTTGAATGTAAAACCTTAATGAACAACAAGAAATTGAAAAATAACAATGGAACAAAGAAAATATGGGTTCCTAAAGGAACTATTTTTGTGTCTACTAACCATGAAGGACCCAAGAAAGCTTGGGTACCTAAACATAAAGTCTAAATTATGTTGCAGGAATGTCTGGTAGCCAAAAGATCAAAGAAAAAGTGGTATCTTGATAGCGGCTGCTCAAGACATATGACGGGTGACAAAGAGGAATTCATCACCCTAGAAGAAAAGAAAGGTGGAGTTGTGACATTTGGCGATAACGGTAAAGGTCAAATTTTGGGCCTTGGTAAAGTTCGCATAACTCCATCCATATCTATTGAAAATGTACTTTATAGTTGATGGTTTAAAGCACAATTTGATTAGTATTAGCCAACTATGTGATAAGAACTTTGATGTTAGATTCAAATCTTCTATTTGCAGTATCTAATCCCATTAATGATAGCATTGTTTTTACTGGTTATAGATTTGGCAATGTATACTTAGTTGACTTAGACAAAACTTCTGAGAGAGTCATTGCCTAATTGCTGATAATGCTAACATTAATGATATTAGTTGGTGGCATCGTAGATTAGGTCATGCAAGCACACACCTTATTTCAAAACTAATTAAAATGGATTTAGTCAAAGGTTTACCTAAATTAGATTTTGAAAATAATAAAATCTGTGATGCATGTCAATTTGGAAAACAAACTAGGAGTTCTTTCAAATCTAAAAACATTGTTTCAACTTCTAGGCCACTAGAGCTACTTCACATGGACCTATTTGGACCAACTAGAACCACAAGTCTAGGTGGAAAGAAATATGGTCTAGTGATAGTAGATGATTACTCTAGATATACTTGGGTAATTATTTTTAGCTCACAAAGATGAGACTTTCTCGATATTCTTGAAATTCTTCAAGAAAGTCACAAATGAGAAAAACACTACTATAGTATCTCTAAGAAGTGATCATGGAACAGAATTTGAAAATCACTTATTTGAAAATTTCTGCACTGAAAATGGAATTAATCATAATTTTTCAGCCCCTAGGACTCCACAACAAAATGGTGTAGTTGAAAGAAAGAATAGGACTTTAGAAGACATGGCCCGTACCATGCTATGTGAAAGCAACTTACCAAAGTATTTTTGGGCGGAAGCAATTAACACAGCATGTTACATATTAAATAGAGCTTTAATAAGACCAATATTAAAGAAAACACCTTATGAATTATGGAATGAAAGAAAACCAAATATAAAATACTTTCATGCATTTGGATGTAAATGCTTCATTCATAATAATGGTAAAAACAACTTAGGAAAATTTGATGCTAAATCAGATGAAGGAATTTTTCTAGGTTATTCAACAACTAGTAAGGCATATAGAATCTTTAACAAGAAAACCTTAATAGTAGAAGAATCTATTCATGTAGTATTCGATGAATCTTTAACTACTGGATCTGAAAAGATTAATGATGAGGAAGATACAAACATAATTGAAAAAGATCTTGAAAAACTTAATATTGAAGTATCTTCTGATCATGAACAACAGGCTAAAGATAATGATTCACATAAGGATGATGATGTTAATAATGATCATAATGATGTAGATCTTCCAAGAGACTGGAGATATGCTTATAGTCATCCTAAGGAATTGATTATAGGTGATCCTTCTCAAGGAATAAGAACTAGATCATTTATGAGAAATATTAGTAATCATCTTGCATTTGTCTCTCATATAGAACCTAAAACCATTGAAGAAGCCGAAAAAGATAATAATTGGATGTTAGCTATGCAAGAAGAACTTAATCAATTCACTAGGAATAATGTTTGGACTTTAGTGGAAAGACCTAAAAACCATTCAATTATAGGAACTAAATGGGTTTTTAGAAATAAGTTAGATGAAAATGGCATAGTAATTAGAAACAAAGCTAGATTGGTTGCTAAAGGATATAGTCAAGAAGAAGGTATTGATTTTGATGAAACCTTTGCACCTGTAGCTAGACTAGAAGCCATTAGACTTTTACTTGCATTTGCATGTCATATGAATTTCAACCTATTTCAAATGGATGTTAAAAGTGCATTTCTAAACGGTTTTATAATGAAGAAGTTTATGTAGAACAACCACCAGGTTTTGAAGATCACGAGTTTTCAAATCACGTTTTTAAATTGCACAAAGCACTATATGGTTTGAAACAAGCACCTAGAGCTTGGTATGATAGGTTAAGTAAATTTTTAATAGAAAATGATTTCACAAGAGGAAATATTGATAAAACACTATTTTTAAAAAAAAAGGTAAAGATTTACTTGTAGTACAAATATATGTTGATGACATTATTTTTGGTGCTACTAACGAATCTCTTTGTCAAGAATTTGCAAAGTTGATGCAGGGAGAATTCGAGATGAGCATGATGGGAGAACTCAACTTCTTCCTTGGACTCCAGATCAAACAATGTAAGGAGGGAATTTTTATCAACCAAACCAAGTACACAAGAGAACTACTCAAAAAGTTTGGTATGGAAACAATGAAACCCCTTGGAACACCAATGAGTCCTTCATGCAAGCTAGACAAAGACGAAGAAGGTAAGAAGGTTGATCAGAAGTATTATCGAGGTATTATCGGATCCCTTCTCTATTTAACAGCAAGTAGACCAGATATAATGTTTGCAGTATGTTTGTGTGCTAGATTTCAAGCTGAACCTAAAGAATCACATTTAATAGCTGTTAAAAGAATTTTAAGATATCTAAATGGCACAAAAGATGTAGGTTTATGGTATTCTAGAGACTCCACATTAAACCTAATTGCATATTCAGATTCTGATTATGCCGGATGTAAAATTGATAGAAAAAGCACAAGTGGTGCATGCCATTTCTTAGGCAGTAACTTAATCACATGGTTTAGCAAAAAGCAAAATTCAGTTGCATTATCAACTACTGAAGCTGAATATGTAGCAGCTGGAAGTTGCTGTGTGCAAATCCTATGGATTAAGCGACAACTTGAAGACTATGGTATCAAACTTAATAAGACACCCATAAAATGTGATAATACTAGCGCAATCAATCTAACGAAAAATCCAATTCAACACTCAAGGACAAAACACATAGAAATTAGATATCATTTTATAAGAGAACATGTAGCTAATGATGAAATTTGTTTAGATTATGTAAACACTGAAGAACAATTAGCTGACATCTTTACAAAACCCCTAAGTGAAGAAAGGTTTGAATATCTTAGAGGAGAATTAGGAATTTGTAATCCTTTATGAATAAATTTTGAAATACTTAAGGAAATGCATCTAGAATTCTTTCAATCCCTCAAAATCTTAAGGAAATATTATCTAGAATTCATATCAAAATGATTTATCAAGACTCAATGATTATGAATCATACCCAAAATCAAATCCGGAATCATTTCAAACATTCAGAAAATTTTTTGTTCTGAAATGGTCTCCGAGCCGACTCGGTGTGTACCGGAGTCGACTCGAGTTTCTCTGAAACTTGGGAGCCGACTCCTGGTATGAGCGAGTCGACTCGAGTTTGGGATTTCTCTCTGTGATTTAGGCGAGCCGACTCGAGGTTATGCGCGAGTCGACTCGACGTGGTCCCAGATTGAATATCTAGGGCACGAGTCGACCCGACGGTCATTCTTTTCCATTTCTAATCTTTCGTTTCTCTCTACAAAAATCTCCCAAACCCTCCAAATCTTCCAAATACTTCCGATTAATCACTCCACTCATATCTATGGCACCCAAAACCGTGGAGCTAGCAGTAGAGGCGCCGGGATGAAGAGGAAAAGGACTGTGCGACGACCCGTGCGAGCCGTCCGTGGATTCTACGTCTTCTTCTTCCAGTGATTCTCCTGTTCCAGCTTCCAACCCTCAGGTAGACCTCCTTGCTAGTAGAGTTGTGACAACGGGGAGGAAGGTCGATTTTGAGCTTTTTGAAAATGAGGGATTCATTATAGGAAGACAGTTATTAGAAATGGGACTTGAGAAAATTTGTTCATTGGATTGTCCTACTTATCCAGCTTTGGTAAAAGAATTTTATAAGAATTTGACTAGAGGAGACAATGGGTTAAGAAGCATAGTGAGAGGCATAGGTGTAAACATTACTGACACCATCTTATCTAGACTTCTAAACCTACCATTGTCTGGACCATGCACATTTGCCTCAGAGGATAGATCTCCTGCTCTCACCAAACTATTACTTAGGGACTTTGAAGGATTTGAGGAAGTTCTTGCAAGCCAACTACCATTGGAGCTAAGGCTTTTACATAATATCTGCAGTAGAGTTTTATTTCCCAAAACTGGCAGGTTTGATTATGTTTCAGAGAGGGACATCTTTATTATGGATGCTATAGTATCAGGAAAGCCTTTTAATCTGCCTAGAATGATTTTATGGTACATGGCTGATTGTGGAAGTAAAAGGAAATCATGTCTTCCCTATGGTATGATCTTGACTCAGTTGTTCAGGAGCCAAGGGATTATGTTTAGTGACAGTGAGCCCAAGAAGGAATTGAGACACACAGACTATTATACCTTGGCCACTATCAACAGAATGGGATTTATCAAAAGGAATGAAATTTGGGAAAGGAAGAACAGTTTAGAGGATAGAGCTGAGGCTCCTAGACATTCATCTCCAGAGCCACCTCAGACTTCATTCATACCAGACCCAGTTCCAGCTCCATCAGATATTCCAGTTCCTGCTTCTGCTTCTACATCTGCTCCAGTTCAGATCTCAGCTTCTACATCTGTCAGTTTTTCAGACACTCAATTAGAGCAGCTTAGGTCTCTATTCAAATCAGAGTTAATTGAGCATGAGACTAGATTGAAGACTGAATTTGATGAAAAATTTATGAACTTGAAGGAAGCACTTTATTCTATTAATGATCGAGTATCTTCTATTGAAGCCAATGTTAGCTCATCCACCTCCTCTCTAAATGAAGACTTGAAGAATATATTTGAAGAATTGAAGGATATTTGTGGAGATGGTGAGACTTATGCAAAAAGTAATGCAGAGCTTCAAGACAAAATTTCAAGTGCATGCAAGTTTGTTGATGAAAAACTAAAAGATTATGTCAAGATTCAATGTGAAGGAATGCATAAGATTATAGAACACTTAACTAGAATTACTAGGAAAAATTTTTGATTTCTCTTTATGTATTTCAGTTTGATGTAATGAATGTGAAATTTGCAGTTATGTAATTTGCACTTATTTGTAGTAATTGAACTTTGATGTAATGCTTTTTGATGTTAATGAAATTAAGTTCATTTCAATGTTGTGTACATTTGAGATATGATGTTTAATATTAATTAAGTTGAAATATACCTTGAATACATTAATGTATTTCTTAACCTTTTTGTTGATTACAAAAAAGGGGGAGAAATATTTAAATCGTATATGCTTCAATTTGATTCAAGTTTGTTAAGTTTCTTTAAGAGGAAGAAATCATTAAAAGGGAGAAAATGTATTTAATCGTATATGCAATTTAAGACTCTGAAAGGGGAGAGAAAATTTTGAGTATTATTAAGGGGAAGAGATAACTTAAGTATCATTTGCTCAAAGCTTAAAATTTAAAAATTTTGAATGAATTATAAAATTGAGTTTCATAGGGGGAGCTACCTCATTGAGGGGGAGCCTTTCCATGAACATAAATTTTTGATTATAGAATCACAAATTTTTTTCAAGTTTAACTCGCATATACTTAATGTTTTTGTCATCATCAAAAAGGGGAGATTGTTGAGAAATTATTGAAACATAATTGCCCCAACTTATTGATTTTGATGATTTCCAAAAGACATTACTTTACTTTCTAAAAGGCTATGAACATGTTAAGTCAATCAATGAAATATTCTTACTATGAGCAATTTCAAATTGGAAACTATGAACTGTTAATGTGTAATGAGTTTTCTTTCAATTGAATATATGTTTCATTGAACTATACTTATGGATTCAAAAATGATTTCTATACCACTCTTTTAAAGATCAATGAATTAATGGAAATGTTTTGAAATTGAGCATTACTGTTAAATCAACATTATTCAAGTCATATTTATATTTTAAAATTGGTTGGGATGATTTTCAAAGCAAATCAGAATGTTTTCTGATTTTTGTATCAGTCCCGAGCCGACTCGAGAGTTTCCGAGTCGACTCCTGTGATTATCTGATTTTTTAATGCTGTCTCGAGTCGACACTTGAGTTTTCAAGAGTCGACCCCTGAACCTTCTCGAGCCGACTCGCACAGTACTCGAGCCGACTCGCTCAGACGGCAGAAAGACTCATTTTTGAGTGCTCTCGAGTCGACTCCCAGCTTTTCGCGAGTCGACCCCTGAAAGTCATGAGTCGACTCCCAGCTTTTCGCGAGTCGACCCCTGAAGATTCACTTTTGGTGCGTTTCTGGATTCACGTGTTCGAGCCGACTCGCACAGTACTCGAGCCGACTCGACGGAATCTGGGCAATATTTTTTGAGTTGACACATCAGCATCAACGTAATATTTTGAATCAACGGCTATATTTCACTGTGTCTAACGGCTATATCTTTTCAGGATCTATAAATAGAAGAGCCAGATTCAAATAGAACAGTAGAAAATTGAAAAAGAAAAGAGAAAAATAGAGAGAGCCTATTGAATATCAAAAAAAGGGAAAACTGAGAGTATTGTAGAATCATTTGATTCAAGGAGAGATTCAATCTTTGCATTTGAGAGAGAGATTCGTGTGCATCATTTAATCAACTCTCAAAGCTCAAGAGGAAGGCAAAAAGCAATCCAACGTGCAAAATCTTCAGCCTTTCCAAGTTCAAAAAGAGGCAACACATTCTCCAAAGCTTTTCAACGATTAAGGAATCTTGCTGAGGCATCGATTCAACTTTTCAAGGAGAAGAGGGAGAAAGCCATTGCTGCAATCATCCGGAAACCATCAGGCGTTTCTAACCCTAGTTTTTATTTATTCTTAAATTTGTATATCTGCTCAAGAAGGAGCATTTCTGTTACAAATACTTTGATTTCACTTGGTTACTGGTTCAATCAGTGGATTGAATCAGTGGAGGTAGATTTACCTCGTTGCAAGCCGGAGTGCTTGAGCTGGGTTCGTTGTGATCCCGTGAAAACAACGAGTCAGGTTTGTTGTTAGCCCGCAAAACAACGTGTAGGGTTTTGTGCTGGTAAGCCCGCAAAACCAGCTGGGTTCATTGTGATCCCGGTGAAAACAACAAGTTAGAGTTGTGATCTTGTAAAACAACTCAGCTGTAATCGGTGTGATTATAGTGGACCCAAGTGATCCTTGGGAGTGGATGTAGGTGTTGGATACACCGAACCACTATAAAACTTTTGTGTTTGCCGTGTTCATTTTCTCTCACTTTATATCTCTTGTTATTTGCTTGGATATTGTTTTAAGTTAATCTCTCTTGCATATATTGATAATACATCTATTGAAGTTAAAAGGACTTAAATTTTTAAGAACCCAATTCACCCCCCCCTCTTGGGTTGCCATCTGGGCCAACAGAGGGGGTTGTAAATCAAGACGATGATAGCGTCGCCGTATCCATGACGATTGCTAAACATCCTGTAAAACGAATCCTAGTCGACAGTGGAAGCTCCGTAGATGTTTTGAACTACGATGCCTTTGTTCGCATGAATCTGTCGCATGATCTACTTCGACCTGTCGTCACGCCTTTGATGGGATTCACAGGAGATTCTGTGAGGGTCGAGGGGGAAATTACTCTTCCCGTAACGGCTGGAACGGCTCCGTGCCAAAGCACTGTCCTTATAAAATTTTTGGTAGTCCGTGTGCCCCTGGCGTACAACGCGATTCTTGGGAGGCCCGGGCTCAACCTCTTGGATGCCGTCATATCCACCAAGCGGCTCCTTGTGAGGTTCCCAACCGCCAGAGGGTCGGCGAGATGCGAGGAGAGCAGGGCCTACCGGCGCTTTGCTATCACTTGGCCCCTAGTCCCCAGGAGGCAGCCCCTGCACCGCCATCTGCACCGACACCCGAGGCCCTTGACCCGCGAGACCTGGAGAGGAGGGGGGAACCGGCCGAGCGGCTGCTCACTTTCCCCCTCGGGGAGGACCCCATGCAGACGGTTCGAGTTGGAGCCTTACTTCCGGACGAAGCTCGTGACCGGCTCCTTACCTTTCTGCGGGCCAACGCCGACGTCTTCGCTTGGTCAGCGTCCGACATGCCCGGGATCCCGGAGGAGGTGATTACACATCAGCTCAACATTCGACCGGAGTGCCGGCCCGTCAGGCAGAAGAAAAGGAGTTTTGCCCCGGACCGGCAGAAGGCTGTTGACGAGGAGGTGCGGAAGCTGTTGGCGGCTGGCCACGTCCGCGAGGTGCGCTACCCCGACTGGTTGGCGAACGTCGTGATGGTTCGTAAGGCCAGTGGAAGCTGGAGAATGTGCGTGGATTTCACCGACCTCAATAAGGCGTGTCCCAAGGACAGCTTCCCGCTCCCCCGAATCGACCAGCTGGTAGACGCCACCTCCGGGCATGGGACGCTCAGTTTCATGGATGCGTTCTCGGGGTATAATCAAATCAAGATGAGCTCAGCAGATGAAGAAGCAACCTCCTTTGTCACGGAGAAGGGGATCTACTGTTACAGGGTGATGCCCTTTGGACTGAAAAACGCCGGGGCTACTTACCAAAGATTAATGAACAAGGTTTTTGAGGATCAGCTGGGGCGCAACATGGAGGTATATGTGGATGACATGCTGACCAAGAGCACCAACGCAGAAGACCATGTAGCAGACCTCGAGGAGACTTTCAACAATCTGCGCCGGTACCGGATGAAGCAACCCCCACAAATGCGCCTTCGGAGTAGCGGCTGGCAAGTTCCTGGGTTTCATGGTGACCCAGCGCGGGATCGAGGCCAACCCCGACAAGATCAGAGCCATCCTGGAGATGCGGCCTCCGGTCAGCAAGAAGGAGGTGCAGCGCCTGACGGGGAGGGTGGCGGCCTTGAGTCGTTTCATGTCAAGGTCGGCGGAGAGGTGCCTACCTTTTTTCAAGGCGCTGCGCAAGATTAACGGCTTCGAGTGGACGAAAGAGTGTCAGGGCTCCTTTGAAGAGTTGAAGCAGTTTCTCTCCACTCCTCCGCTACTGTCCAAGCCTGAAAATGGAGAGGAGCTCTTTTTATATCTGGCCGCTTCCCCCGAGGCTGTTAGCTCCGTGCTTGTGCGCATGGATACCGACGGAGCCCAGAAGCCAATCTATTATACCAGCAAGGTACTCCATGACGCTGAGACCAGGTATTCAAAAACTGAGAAGATTATCTTCGCCTTGGTGGTCTCTACTCAGCGCCTTCGGCCTTACTTTCAAGCCCATCCCATCGTGGTGCTCACGGACCAGCCCCTGCGAGCTATCTGTCTCGCCCCGACACCTCCGGCCGGCTGGCTAAATGGGCCATCAAGCTAAGCGAGTTCGACCTGTCCATCCGGCCAAGATCAGCCATGAAGTCCCAAGTGTTGGCGGATTTCCTAGTCGAGTGCTCCTGGACCGAGAAGGACGTGGAGGAGGAGCGACCGGAGGAGCCTAGGGACTCTCCCTCATCTGGAGAGGCGGAGGACTGGATCCTGCATGTAGATGGAGCGGCAAACTCTCAAGGGAGCGGAGCCGGACTCATTCTCGCGAGCCCGGAGGGAGACGTGGTGGAGTATGCTCTCAGATTCCAGTTCCTGGCGACCAATAATCAGGCGGAGTACGAAGCCCTGCTGGCGGGGATGAGACTAGCCGAGGAGCTGGGCGCGGGGCGCTTGAGGGCCTTCACGGACTCTCAACTCATTTCTGGACAAGTCGCCGGGGAGTACGAGGCTAGGGACCCCACCATGTCCCGCTACTTGAGCAAGGTGCAGTCCCAGGCGTCTCATTTTTCTTATTTCCGTGTCAGCTATATCCCCAGGGCGGAGAATGCCAGGGCTGACGCGCTGTCCCGTTTGGCCACTTCGGTCGACGGGACGTTGGGAAGAACATACGTGGAGCATCTACAAGTCCCAAGCATTGAGGCCGCGGATGAAGTGCTGCCGGTGGAGCAGGAGCCCTCCTGGATGGACGCCTACATCCGGTACTTGACTGACGGCACTCTCCCGGAGGACCCCGCTGAGGCCAAGCTGCTCAAACGAAGGGCCCCGAGATTCTTGATGATGGACGGGAAGCTTTATCGGAGATCCTTCTCGTACCCGGTCCTCAGGTGTGTGGGGCCAACTGAATCAGATTATATCCTCAGGGAGATCCACGAAGGCGTATGCGGGAGTCATCTGGGGGGCAGAGCCCTAGCTTACAAGGCCTGCGCCAAGGGTACTTTTGGCTGACAATGAAGGAGGACGCGGCCGAGCTTGTCAAGAAGTGTGATAGCTGCCAACGTCATGCCAATATCCAGCGACAGCCGACATCTCACCTGACCCCCCTGGTGGCGCCTTGGCCCTTTGCCCAGTGGGGCATGGATATCTTGGGTCCATTTCCCCCGGCTTCCGGGCAGCGGAAGTTCCTCTTGGTGGCGGTGGACCACTTCACCAAGTGGGTTGAAGCTGAGGCTCTGGCCAAGATTACCGAGAGCAAAGTGAGATCTTTCTTCTGGAAGTCAATCATATGTCGGTTCGGGCTGCCGCGCACACTAGTCACTGATAATGGCCGGCAGTTTGACAATGCGCCTTTCCGGGAGTTCTGCTCCGAGCTGGGTATTTGTCAGAGGTTTACTTCCGTCGGGCATCCTCAAACCAACGGGGCAGCTGAAGTGATCAACCGAATCATCCTCCAGGGACTGAAGTCTCGACTGGATGGCTGCAAGGGACGATGGGCAGAGGAGCTCCCCAACGTGCTATGGGCCTATCATACAACGCCTCGAGCCCCCACTGGCGAAACGCCGTTCAGCCTAGTCTTTGGCTCTGAGCTGTTATCCCTGTGGAGATCGGGGCACCCAGCCCCCGGGTGGAGGCTTATAGTGAAGAAGGTAACCCTGACCAACTGCGAGCCAACCTCGACCTGGTGGAGGAAGTGCGGGACAGAGCGCGGCTTCGAATGGCAGCCTACCGGCACGGGCCGCGAAATACTACAACGCACGCGTGCGCCCCCGGACGTTCCTACCAGGAGATCTAGTCCTTCGACGGGCGGAGGTCTCAAAGCCAACTGAGGGAGGCAAGCTGGCCCCTAACTGGGAGGGGCCTTACCGGATCACCGAGACGCTCCACCACGGGGCTTATAAAGTTGAAGAACTTGACGGGACGCCACTCCCTAGGACGTGGAATGCAGATAACCTCCGTCGGTATTATCAGTAATGTATTTCTTTTCATGACTAAGCAACGTTCCTGTGCTCGCTTGGGTTTCACCCCTTGTTCAATATTAACGAGTCAATTTTAGCTACCTAAATTTTCACAGAAAAGCATTCGTCGGCACTCAAAGCCCTGCACTAACCAGGCACAAAACCCAGTGTACCACTGGCAGAGCAGTGTGCCACTGGCTCTCAACAACAAAAGCCCGGCGCCCCGTCGGCACTCAAAGCCCTGCACTAGCCAGGCACAAAGCCCAGTGTACCACTGGCAGAGCAGTGTGCCACTGGCTCTCAACAACAAAAGCCCGGCGCCCGTCGGCACTCAAAGCCCTGCACTAGCCAGGCACAAAGCCCAGTGTACCACTGGCAGAGCAGTGTGCCACTGGCTCTCAACAACAAAAGCCCGGCGCCCGTCGGCACTCAAAGCCCTGCACTAGCCAGGCACAAAGCCCAGTGTACCACTGGCAGAGCAGTGTGCCACTGGCTCTCAACAACAAAAGCCGGCGCCCCGTCGGCACTCAAAGCCCTGCACTAGCCAGGCACAAAGCCCAGTGTACCACTGGCAGAGCAGTGTGCCACTGGCTCTCAACAACAAAAGCCCGGTGCCCGTCGGCACTCAAAGCCCTGCACTAGCCAGGCACAAAGCCCAGTGTACCACTGGCAGAGCAGTGTGCCACTGGCTCTCAACAACAAAAGCCCGCGCCCCATCGGCACTCAAAGCCCTGCACTAGCCAGGCACAAAGCCCAGTGTACCACTGGCAGAGCAGTGTGCCACTGGCTCTCAACAACAAAAGCCCGGCGCCCGTCGGCACTCAAAGCCCTGCACTAGCCAGGCACAAAGCCCAGTGTACCACTGGCAGAGCAGTGTGCCACTGGCTCTCAACAACAAAAGCCCGCGCCCGTCGGCACTCAAAGCCCTGCACTAGCCAGGCACAAAGCCCAGTGTACCACTGGCAGAGCAGTGTGCCACTGGCTCTCAACAACAAAAGCCCGGCGCCCCGTCGGCACTCAAAGCCCTGCACTAGCCAGGCACAAAGCCCAGTGTACCACTGGCAGAGCAGTGTGCCACTGGCTCTCAACAACAAAAGCCCGGTGCCTCGTCGGCACTCAAAGCCCTGCACTAGCCAGGCACAAAGCCCAGTGTACCACTGGCAGAGCAGTGTGCCACTGGCTCTCAACAACAAAAGCCCGGCGCCTCGTCGGCACTCAAAGCCCTGCACTAGCCAGGCACAAAGCCCAGTGTACCACTGGCAGAGCAGTGTGCCACTGGCTCTCAACAAAAAGCCCGGCGCCCCATCGGCACTCAAAGCCCTGCACTAGCCAGGCACAAAGCCCAGTGTACCGACACTTGACAAGGCGCTGCGCCTGTGGCCCCGAGGGGGCCTACCAGCCTAATCTCCGACCGACGGTGTCCCTGCTCCTAAAATTTAACTCCACCTAGCTCTAACTCTCGGGTTCAAGCGACTAAGGCAGGGTAGCGCGGGTGGGAAGGTGTCCCCCGGAAGTATCAGAATGAATAGAGTCGTGGGGCCACATATCAATTGATGAAGTCAACAACAATTCGGAGATCATTGTGAAGAGTATTTTCATTAACTGAGGACTACAAAACTCCGACGTAGTCGGGCTTACAAAAGCAAGAAAAGAAAAAGCAAAAGCACGGGCACGAACTCATGGCTCTGCCGGTGCGGGCTCATCATCGGAAGAGGCCTGGTCTGACAACTGTTCCAATTCGACCTCCAGGGCCGGGGGAAATTCAAATCCCTGGCCACCTTCTCCTTGGCATGCTGGAACCCGTCAAGGAATACAGCGGCCGAAGCTTCGGCCAGGTCATCTGCGAAACGCCCAGATGCCTTGTATTCCTCAACAAGCCCAGCGGCCCGAGCTTTCTCCACAGCGAGGGCCTCCGCCGCGATCCTTTCAGCCTCTCGAGCGTGGCTTATCTCCTCTCGAGCGTGGCTTATCTCCTCTCGAGCGCGGCTCATCTCCTCCTCGCACCGGCAGGTCTCCTCCCTTGCCACTCTTGCTTCTTCCGCCGCCGCGCCCGCCCGGTCCTCGGCCTCCTGGAGAGCTGAGGTCAACTCAGAGATATGCATATCTCTGGCCATGACCGCGCTCTCAGCCTCCGTCATCTGAGAAAGTGCTGCGCGCGTACGGTTGGCCTCCATCTCCGCCCGGCTCATGGCGGCCCTCACCTCGCTCGCGAGGTGTCCTTGACCGCCTCCAGCGCCCTCTCTGCCTCTTCCGCGCGGCGTGGGCCTCCTCGACCTCCTTCTGCGTCTCCCGCAGAACGTTCTTTCCCCCTTGGATTACCTCCCTGGCAGCCCTCAGGGAGTGCGCGATGTGCACGCATAAGCCCAGGTCTGCAGAATATATGTATGAACAATAAAAGGGGAGAAACGAAAAAATTCCTAGTCGAGTGCTCCAGGGAGTCTCGGGGCGGCCTGGGTGCGCCCTCGCCTCCCTCCACCGTTTCAGATGTCCCCGGCTCTGTGTGCGGGCCACTCCCAAGCGGCCCCTCAGGGGGTGGGCTCGCGGGGCCGGATGGTCCCTCGCCCCAGTCCCTGGCAGCGTCTGGTGGGGTCGCTCCCCCGGGGACCGGGAGCTATTCGGTTGGCACGTGCGCCCCCGCTGCTAGTTCTTCGGTGGTGGCTCCCGCTGTCGCTCCCACCTCTGGTGGAGTGTCGTCCGTAAGGTCGACCTCCGGTACGGCTGGGGCGTGTGGCGGAGCCGGGGGTGGGGAGACTGGTGTCGGGAGGGAGGCCCGGACCACCGGGCGTTTCGGGGCCGGGGCCTGCTGGTCCCTGGACGGCCCTTCTCGGGCCCTTTTCTTGGCGGCCCTTATCAATTTTGCAGTCAAAATTTTCATTGTTGCATAACACAAGTTAGGTTTTCACAACAGTAAAAAAAAAAAAAAAGAGAGGAAAAAAGAAGAGAGGCAGAATTTCTGGCTAAGTGTGGAGAAGGCTTACCCCGATGGGAGACGAGGTCTGCCGACTCCAAGTGGTCCTCTGATAGCAGCAAGGTGTACCGGGGAATTTCGGTGGTCAACAGCAACCCCATCGCCTCCCGGTCTCCAGGCTGAATAGCCACGACGTTTCCTCGGAGGTCGGGGTCTCCACACCGGGGCCGGACTTGGTTGACGTTGGCGAAAAGAAGCGGGGTTTCCACCCCTTGATCGATGAAGGCAGGAGGAGCTTCAGAACCCTATTGGGTCGGGGCTGGAACAGCCACCACCCCTTTTGGGCTCGGAGGGAATAGAAGTTGCGAAATAAACTAATCCTAGGGGTGATACCTAAACGATGACAAGAATGACGAAGGCACTGATTACCTGACAAGAATTCGGGACTAGCTGGGAGGGGGTCAAGGAGTAAAAGTCGAGGAGGTTGACAAAAAAAGGATGAAAAGGGGGACGAAGACCTGCCTGAAGGCAGATCTCGTAGAGAGCTACCCGACCGGGTCGGGAGGAGATGACCCGGTCGTCAGGAGTTGGCGGGAATAATTCAATCTCCCGGAGGATTCTGTAGCGGGCCCGGATCCTTTCCAGGTCCGACCGCTTCATTGAGGAGGCCGTCCCCTCTGGGGACTCCTCCGCCCTCGAGGAGGTCCCGGCCCTCAGCCGGTGGCCCCTCGAGGGGGCTCCACCGATGGCCTGTCGCCGGGCCAAAGGGACGTGGTCCTCCGGATCGGAGGACCACTCAAGTGGGGGAGAAGGAGTGGGAGAGATGTGGCACCTCACAGAGGGAGGACGGTCCTCAGAACCGTCCTCCGAGGTCCAGGAGGGGGAACTCATGAATAGGACAGGGGAAGCTAACCTGGGAAGCCAAAGAAAACCGGGCGCAGGCTCGCAGGTCGCAGGAGAAACGGGAGAATGAGCAAGGAAGAAGACGATGGCAAAGGCGGTGTGGCATCAGTCCACCCCCTCACCTAGCTTTATTGAGTTTTCAAAACGTCCCGCCATGTCTCGTCGACCACGCGGCTCCTTGCCATACGCTGGTTCGCCTCGAGGAAACGCCCCGGCGCATGGTGCGGCACGCCCCCGGCCAGTGATGGGACCCCGCTGATGTCGCCGTAATGAGAAGAAATGATGATACGCCTTTTCGCACGGGCTCCAAAGAGCCAGTCCTCATTCTCGAGGGTGATCGTGGCTGGCACAGTGTACGGAAGGCCGCCTCCTTGCATTCCCCGCGCCGTCCGCATAAAAGTCGAGGATAGGGATCAGCCACGTGGAGAATGCCCCTTGAGCCTCAGCGGTGGGACCCGCTTCGCCCCAGGGGCGAGGGGGCATCTGATATGACTGATCCCAGCGTCGTCAGAAAAGGTAACGGCAGCTACTGTCATTCCCCCACCCCCGGTACCCCTCGGGGTCGGGGGTGGGGTCATCATTTCTTAACCTCGAGGCCCCCACCAGTCTTAGGGTGCACTGTCATTCCCCCACCCCCGGTACCCCCTCGGGGTCGGGGGGTGGGATCATCATTTCTTAACCTCGAGGCCCCCACCGGTCTCGGGGTGCACTGTCATTCTCCCACCCCCAGTACCCCCTCGGGGTCGGGGGGTGGGGTCATCATTTCTTAACCTCGAGGCCCCACTGGTCTCGGGGTGCACTATCATTCCCCACCCCCGGTACCCCCTCGGGGTCGGGGGGTAGGGTCATCATTTCTTAACCTCGAGGCCCCCACCGGTCTCGGGGTGCACTGTCATTCTCCCACCCCCGGTACCCCCTCGGGGTCGGGGGGTGGGGTCATCATTTCTTAACCCCGAGGCCCCCATCGGTCTCGGGGTGCACTGTCATTCTCCCACCCTCGGTACCCCCTCGGGGTCGGGGGTGGGGTCATCATTTCTTAACCCCGAGGCCCCCACCGGTCTCGGGGTGCACTGTCATTCTCCCACCCCCGGTACCCCCTCGGGGTCGGGGGTGGGGTCATCATTTCTTAACCCCGAGGCCCCCACCGGTCTCGGGGTGCACTGTCGTTCCCCCACCTCCGGTACCCCCTCGGGGTCGGGGGGTGGGTCATCATTTCTTAACCCCGAGGCCCCCACCGGTCTCGGGATGCACTGTCATTCCCCCACCCCCGGTACCCCCTCAGGGTCGGGGGGTGGGGTCATCGGTGATTAGCGTGCGACTCGACTGCCAAGGAAAACAACAACATCAGGTTGCACGGTGCTCACACATGATTTTCAGCGCATGGCCATGCCTGGCCACGGCGTACCATTCGGTACTCCGTGATTGTGCCCCATTACGGAGGGCCATGCCTCATAACGATGTTTGGCGCGTTGCATGCCCCTGTGCATGACCATGCCCTGCCACGGCGTACCATTCGGTACTCCCGTGATTGTGCCCCGTTACGGAGGGCCATGCCTCATAACGGTGTTTGGCGCGTTGCATGTCCCTGTGCATCACCACGCCTCGCTACGGCGTACGGCTCGCTACCTCTAGCAATGGTGCCCAGTCATATCAACCGGCGGCGTACACTGAATGCCTACACAGCTACCGGACACGTGTGGCACCACACGTGTCAACAGTACGATGGAGATCTTCCAAAGCCGCAAGTTGGGGTATTCAGACAGGTATAAAAGGCACATGCTCACGCTGTAAGTGGGATCTGAACTCTGGTTTTTCTGAGCTTTCTTCCTCCCAGCAAAAACCCTAACCGCCTCAGCTCCTCTTCGCTGGAGCGGTTCTTTGTCTAAGCCCAAGCAACTGACTTGATCGTTGGAGGGTCCGGTGCCACCGGTCCCAGGGACTTTTCTTGCAGGACTTCGAGGAGGGAGACGTTCGTCATCCCGACGTTCGAGAAAGGTGTCTTGGCGCCATCAATATATATATATATATGTGTGTGTGTGTTTGAGTAGCTGCAATAAAATGAGTTAACATGCTTAAGCTTAACTTTCTTACCTCGTTGGGTCAAGAGTCACACATGAGTTGTTGGGCCTGATGTGGTACTATCAAGGCCCATAGGGCTAACTTGTATTTGGCTGGATGTGAGTCCAAAGGTTGAGATTAAATTAAGTCACGTATGTATACGGGCTTGGGGATTAGTTTAATCTCATTGTGTTAGTTCATGAAAGTTTTTGTTAAGTCAGGACTTGATCCACTTCGTGAATGTATTTAAGTTTAATCTTTATAATTTGAATGAAATAGAGAATAGATTCTTTTTTTTCTTAATATTTTTTTTATAATCATTTTTTTCTCTCTCTCTCTCTCTCTCTCTCTCTGATGAAAAGGAGCGGGCGGATCGGTAAAACTACGCGCACGGGTTAACGTCCAGATTCACGGGATCTGGTGCTGCAACGTTGCCGTGGGGCAAGCTTGGTGGGAGAGCTGTTTCGCAAGGGACGTACGGAAGCTAGCTTGTGATCGCGGGTCCTCCCAGAAGACGTCTAGACGGAGTCAAAGAACGCACGGAACCTGTGCGTTGAAATCCAGCATGCGTGACGAGTCTTCACGGAAAGATAACGTGGGATTTTCGGTCAACGCTGGGAAGAAGGCTTCACGTGGAGAGAGCATTGACATCCAAGCGGGTGGAAGTCTTCCTTGTTCACGAGTCTTGGTTCCACGTGAGTTGACCCACGTGAGGAGACTTCGCGAGGAAGAGGAGAGGACACGAGGGGGAGGGGGTTCCAGCCATGCAAAATCCAAAGCAAAGAAAAGGTATTAAATTAAAATTCCTTTGGGAAGGATTATGGTGATTTAAACTTCGATTCAAAGATTTAAGGACAATAACTAGTTTGATTGTTTGTAAAAAGATAAAAATTCTTAAATTTTATTCAATAAAAATTTTTACTACTATCTCTAAACCCAACATGTGGTATCAGAGTCTGGATTCAGCAAGAAATAATTTAAAAATCTTTAAAGGTTGAAACAATTTTAATAAGGTCTCATCAAGGTACCTCTTAATTTTTTAAAATTTATTTTTGTACTATTTTTGTTTTGGTTGAGATTTCGTCATGGATAGTAGCATAAAAATATATTTTAAAAAGTTTGATGGAAAAGAAGTTTTTCCATGTGGAAAGTCCGGGTAAAGGACCTCCTTGTGCAGCAGAGTTTAAATCTGGCTTTAGAGAAAGACCAGATGGGATAACAGATAAGCAGCGGATATCGTTGGAGAAAAAAGTATATTTAATAACCAGGGGATGTCTAGCAGATTCAGTCTTTTATTCAGTGCTGGAGGAGAAGAGCCCGAAGAGACTCTGATCGAAGTTGCAAGCCCTCTACATGGGAAAGAACATATGTAATAAGTTGATGTCGAAGAAGCGCCTCTACAGCTTTCAGATGTCAGAAGGTGAAGATGTGCTGGGCCACATTCAGGTGTTCCATCGGATGAGCAATGAATTCCTGAATGTCGGGGTCAAGATGGAGGAGGAAGATAAGGCACTTTTGTTATTAGTTTCGCTGCCCACATCATATGACTCATTGGTTACGACGCTGCTCTACGGGAAGGAGACATTATTCTATGAAGATATTGTTTCGATACTTCGGATGAATGAGCAGAGGGAGAAGATGACCAAGGAAGTACTTCCTCAGAGGGTCTATCAGTTGGGGAAAAGTCAAGCAGAGGCAGGGATAGGAGCAGGCCTAGGGGACGGTTACAGTCCAGGAAAGCTAAATGCTACAAGTGTGGTGAAGTAGAACATTTTAAAAGGGATTATCTTTAGTGAAAAAAGGGAGAAAAGGGAGGATCTGTGTCTGTGAGTACAGTTGCAGGCCAGGAGGTGGAGGATGATCTCTTGATAGTATCAGATGATCATAGGCACAATACAGAGATGTGGACCTTGGATTCAGCTTGTTCTTATCATTACACTTTCAATCGGTCATGGTTCAGCATTTACATAGAGGTTGATGAGGGGTGTATGACTCTTAAAGATGATTATCCTTGCAAGATAATATGGATATAGTGAAAGCAAAAATATTTGATGGTATAGATGTTTCAGAACTCAAGAAAAATTGATATCATTGGAACATCTAGACGGAGCCAAAGAACGCACGGAACCTGTGCGTTGAAATCCAGCGTGCATGAGGAGTCTTCGTGGAAAGATAACGTGCGATTTTCGGTCAACCTGAAGACGCTGGGAAGAAGGCTTCACGTGGAGAGAGCGTTGATATCCAAGTGGGTGGAAGTCTTCCTTGCTCACATGAAGGAGTCTTTCCACGGTGAGTTGACCCATGTGAGGAGACTTCGTGAGGAAGAGGAGAGGACGTGAGGGGGAGGGGGTTCCAGCCATGCAAAAATCCAAAGCGAAAAAAAAGGTATTAAATTTAAAATCCTTTGGGAAGTAATTAGAAAGGTTACGATGATTTGAACTTCGGTTCAAAGAATTGAAGGACAGTATAAAATCTGATCATTGATAAAAAGATAAAAAAATTTGGTTATTATTCAAGGAGAAATCTCTTTAAACCCCAACAAGAGCTAGGCGTGGTTGAAACCTCATGTGTAATGAAGACAGAGAATATTTGTGGACTCAGCCCAACTCATGCATGAGCATCACAAAAGCAAATTCCATTTCAAATCAATAAACTCATAGAAAATAAAAATATTTATACAAGTTGATTAGGGACATTGCCTTCTCTTTGAAATCCTTAGTGTTTTGTTGAATAAAGCTATCAATACATGTTAAACCATATAAAATTAAAATCAATAATTTGTTGATGTAAATATTTTTGAATAATATTATTACAACTAAAACTGAGTAATCGGTTAGAATAATTCAAAATATGATGGCAACTCGATCTAATAGGACAAGATTGGTTCTATTCTAAGTGTTTACAGAGTTGATTCTGAGTTTAAAATTTTGGAATATTAGCTAAATGATGTTGAAACTTTGTTTATCAATGAAGGTTGGGCTAGAGAATATTTGTAGATTTGTAGACCGGCCAACTCATGTATGACTTTTGAGCATAGCAAAAAAGTTTCAATTTCAAATCAATAAACTTATCAAAATAAAAATATTTTATGTAGGCCAGTTTGTGATAGTGCCTTCTCTTTGAAATCCTAATGTTTTGTTGAATAAGACTACCAATAGATGTCAAGCCGTATAAATTAAAATCAATAAATTTGCAGATATAAATGATTTCAATTTTTTTTTAGGGATGAATAATGAATTGGGTAATCAAAAAATCAATAATAACTCAATCCAATAGGATCGAGTTAGTTTGATTCTGAGTATTAATAGAGTTAGTTCTGGATCAAAATCTCGAAATAGATCCTTATTGGGTTGGTTTTTGATTCTAAGGTTTAGTTTCTTAATTATAGCCTACAAATGGCCATCCACTTCTTTTAAAAAGTAGAAATTAAAAAAAAAATAAGATACTTTTTGGAATTAGACATGAGACATCAAGTATACGTACCTTATAAGTTGTTTAACCTTCATTGGTTTGATTCTCGGTTGTAATGTTTGGTTCCTTATTCTGACATGAGAACTAACCATTCATTTTAAACCTTAGTTCTAACTTAAGAACTATCCATCCAATTCCTTTTAAAAGTAGATTTAAAAAAAAATTAATGTGCTTTTACAAATCAGACATGGGACATCAAATACACTTCATATGTTGCCTATCATCTCTATTAAAAGGCCTTAAGTATTAAATTAGTCGATAAATACTATACATATTCTTTTTATTAAATATAACTAAGAAAAAAATTCTAATCATTAGATTCCAAACATGCATCAATTAAAAAAATCACCCTATAATAAATCCAAAATCAAACCAAATGGATCTTGTTGGTTCTGTGTTGGTTCTATAATATTATCGGTCAGCTCTGAATTCAAAAATGTAAAACCTATCCTAATTGAGTTTGTTCTAGAACGAAACCAATTTGACCATTGCTCACCCTTAATTACAAGAAGAAGATTCAACTTATCCATTAACTACATAATATAAAGCATTAATCTCAAATTTTTTATTCCAAAAATACCACTATAATTTTAATTACAAAAGCATCTCGAATTAGATTACTTAGTTAAAGATCTTCAATATTATTGTAATAATTTAGGTTTCACCCATATTAATTAAGAAAAAAAATTAATTTAGAAAGAAGAAAGAGTTCAAAAACTTCTTAAATATATCTTAGCATAATTGGACTTTAGAATTCAAGTGAGGAAGAGATACTTCTAGACCAAAAGATAGAGACATATATGCCTTACTAAAAACGATATAAATTAATTATTTTAAAGTCTTTTGAAATTGAAATTTTCATAAAATCATTTCAAATCTAAAAACTTTAGCAATCACATGCATTTGCAGGTACATTGTAGCTGGTATTTTTTTTTTTGGGTACAAACGGGTGATCACACTAATCTAGTGTGATTCAACCCTGAGAGATCAGAAAATAAAATTTGTTTGAGTACAAAAGGGCAGGGATCATCCTGCTTCCAGATCCAAATCCCAGATTAATAAGTCACCAAGCCCGCAATCCAATCTGCCGCAGAATTGGCTTACCGGTAGATATGACGGATATGAACTCGGTGAGCTTCCTGAAGGGTGGCCCAGATGTCACGTAGCAGAGGGTTGAAAGCAATCTGATCATGCTGAAGCCAGTGGATAACAGTGAGCGAATCCCCCTTAATGAGGAGACAGTGAGCACGAAGAATCCGAGTAGCGTAGGATATACCAGCCCATGCTGCATACAGCTCAGCCAGCGGACAGAACAATCCAGGAGGCCAAGGCCGCCAGCAGCCAGCATAGCACCATCAAACCCACGGATAATAAAAGCTGAGCCAACAAGTCTGCCACGAACACTACCATCAAAATTGATTTTAACAAATCCTGGGGTGGGGGCTTCCAAGAAATGAAAACCATATGCTGGTTCGCTGCCGAAGCAGCAGAGGAGCCCCAGTGGCCAGGACTTTCAAAGTCAGGAGCATAGCGGTTGTGTGTGAACTCCACAGATAAGGAGATAGTTCATCGAGCAATCCTCTATGGAGGAACATGATCATCAGTGAAAATAATATGGTTCCGCGAGGTCCAGATCTGGTAAGCAGTGTAGGCCCAAGTGGCAACTAGCTGCTGGTTGCCCCTCCGAATATCAGTCAAAAGAGTCGCACACAAGAGGCAGAGACATTCTGACCAAGATGGTGGTGATAACCAATAAACTGCCAAATCTGTCTGGCTCTGGGGCAGGTAAAGATTGCTTGATCAGTCATCTCCTCCTTCCGATCACACACTGGGCAGGTTGGCTGAATAGACAACCCCCTACTAGAGAGCATAGAGCAGAAAGAGTGACCCCGAGTGGACTGAAAATCCGTAGAGGGATTCCAACCTCCATATCTGGCATGCATAAAAGAGCTCCATAGAGAATGCAGATCAAGAAGGAACCGAGTAGCATGCCTCGCCATCAAAGCCTCCCTCCTGACAATCAACGACTGAATGCCAAGGCCGCCATCCGCAATTGGCAAGCAAACCGTATCCCAAGCAAGCAAATGGATACCATACCCATCCTGACTGGATGCCCAAAGGAAATCTCTGAAACATCTCTCTATCCTCCTCAGGCACGACAGAGGGACAGCGGAGTTAGAAAGGAGATAAAGAGGTAGAGAGGTAAGTACCCGAAGGAGAGTAATCCTGGCCATCATGGATAGCCCAGAGACCTGCCATCCATCCAAACGATCACAGACCCGACGCTCAAGATCATAGTCACTGCACCTAGGCCGCCTTCCCGTGATAGGGATCCCCAGATAAAATAGGCGGCCAGTCTGCTTAGTAATGCCCAAAATACGGATAATGGCCGCTTTAGTATTACTCATAATCCTCGGGCTGAAGCAGATGGAAGATTTCTGAAGATTAATATTTTGACCAGAGGCCTAATAGTAATGCTGAAAGATGGAAGCAAAGGTAATCACATTATGAATAGTAGCCTTTCCAAGAGAATGCAATTATCAGCAAAAAGAAGGTGGAAAATCGAAGGACCTTGGGTCCTGCAGAGTAGCTGGTGTTTTTAAGTGACAAGTAAGGGTTATTAATTAGGACCACATCAATTAAAGGTTTATGATATAGGGATGGAAGCACTATTTATGGCCAGCTTGATTACATGCTACCTGAATTTAGGCCATGATAGCTTCTTTCCTTGCTTGATTGCAAAACTGCAATCTCATCTCCAGCGATTGTATAGTAGCTTCACTTTTTTTCTTTCTTTTTTCTTTCTTTCTTTTCCTTCACC
>UESW01004305.1:617565-698161 GCA_900491605.1 Calamus simplicifolius
TTTTTTTTTTTCCAATTTTGGTCTAGATAATAATAATCTCATTTAGATGATCTCACTGAATCTTGATGCAATACCATTTTTCAATAAACAAAATTCAGTTCTATGCTTTTTTAGGCCCTTGCCAGTTATATTTTGGGATTTCACTTGCCTTCTCTTGCTTGTGACATTCTTCCTCTTACATCTTTATGAATATTTGGAGGTCACAACTTTCTCCAGAATTAAACTCCAAAAGGTTGGAATCTAAGGATAGTTTCATCTCGTCAGAGCTCATTGGCATACCTTAAACAATTCTTCTTGCATTATAAAATGATGAATAAGCTGCACTACAAGACCAGAGCCTAGATGGTTAATTTTTCCTAGTGCTTTATTCTCATATAAATAGTAATAAAAGATTACTATTTGATTTAAGCTGAACAAAGGAAAAAAAAAAACTACAGGGGACAAGAGGACCCGGCGACCTGGGCACGTGGTGTAGGAAATAGTTGGAGGACAACAGGAGATATTGAAGACAAATGGGACAGGTAGAAGCAGTTGATTTATATAAGCCCTTTTTATTGTAACATAATTTTTTTCTAATCTGATTTGGAAACTGATCTTTCCTATGTTATTAGTATGGCAGCTCGCGCCGATGAGAATGACCAATGGGCAGGTTATGCAGCACCTGGTGGATGGAATGGTAGCTTCTCACAAACTTTTGGAATTTTTCATGTTGCTTTCGATCACAATTATTTTATTAGTTGTTTTTATTTGACTTTATTCTGAGTATAATTTCAATGCATTTCTCCTATGAATGATACATTCAGATCCTGACATGCTTGAAGTTGGAAATGGTGGAATGACAACAGAGGAGTACCGCTCACATTTCAGCATATGGGCATTAATTAAGGTATGCAAGGAAAGCCAAGAGTTTCATGTTTTGTTTACGAAGTCCTTCTTCTTCTTTTTTCTTATTTTCATATAAGCGACGTATTTATTTATTCTTGAGCCACATTACCTTGCATGTCTTTAGGCTCCTCTTTTGATTGGGTGTGATGTCCGTGCAATGAGTGATGAGACTAAGGAGATACTGAGCAACGATGAGGTCATTGCAGTCAATCAAGGTAGACATCCAATGAACATTTTCTCACAATTCCTATTAAAAATGTACATGACCAATATCACATTAGATGGCATTAGATGAGTATTACATTGTGATTATTTTCATTTGAACAGATAAGCTTGGAGTGCAAGGGAAGAAGGTAAAATCAGATGGCACTGCGGAGGTATGGCTTTTTAATCCTCTTTTATCAAAATAATGTTAATCTTCAGATTTGAGCAGCCAGTAGGTAGTCAGTCACCTATATTAAACAGTAGATTATTTATATAAGATTCATAAAATTTTCCAATACTATATGCAAAGCTTTTCTTTTCTTTTCTTCTTTTTAACTTTTCAGAACAATCCAAACTTATCTTCTGTCCTCCAGACTATAATTATAGCTTCTTTGATAGGAAGATGCAAAATTATATCTTATGATTTGAGGGGGCAACTAGAGGCACCTCAAATGCCAATTGTACTATTGGCTATCTAACTTCTGAAATCCATGGATGGCACAATGCATGACTAATATTCAAATTTTCAAAGCTTGCGTATTGAATTGGTTTTAGATGCAGGCTTGCTTGAATTACATGTCTCAACAGTTCTCACTGACAAGAGAATTGAAGCTAAATGTTGATCAACACTGCACTTATAAATGTAGGTTTGGGCTGGTCCACTTAGTGGTGGCAGGATAGCTGTGGTCCTATTGAACCGAGGATCATCACAGACATCTATCACTGCAAATTGGTCGGATATTGGACTTGATCCATCAGCTGTAGTTGATGCTCGTGATCTTTGGAAAGTAAGTTTTCGAAGCAATATTGTCTTTTTTACTTGCTTTCTCTCTCAAGTGTCAAGTGTCCATGACTTGTTATCTATGTTAGAATCTGCTAGGATTCCAGATAACTTTGACATTCCACCATAAAATATATGATCTTACATTCCTTGGATGACTTTTTCCCTCCTTTCAGAGATCAACCACACAGTCTGTTAAAGGAAAGATTACTGCTACAGTGGATGCTCATTGTTGCAAGATGTTTACCTTGACACCAAAGTGATGCTCATCAATGCCAGATGTAGAATAAATGATAGAAGACATCATAGGTTTTAATTTGAGCACACCCAAATAGCAGTTGTGCTACTCTAATGTCAACTGTATGTCAACTGTACCTACTTTTCAAGATGTCATGCTACTGAATTATGTTAAAATGTAAAATAAAAGAGCTTCTATGCTCCTGTTTGGCATCAGGTTCAATGTGAGGCACCTTTGTTCTTCTTCCCATTTGTTCTTTTTGTGTTATGTCTTCACTTTGACTCACAAACGGTGTATGCTATCTGTGCTTTTTGAAGGGAAAGATGGGAAATCATCAAATAAAAAAGAGAGAGAAAGAAAGGTGGAGAAAACCTTAACAAAGCTTGAAATCCTATAAGACATGGGATTAAGAGGAGACGTAGAATATGCTACCTTCTATGTTCTCAAGAATATGATGATGGCCATTATAGGGGTCATTTATATCACTAAATTCTAACATTGTGCCAGAGATTTTCCAACCCTCACTTAATGAATTATGTGAATGGTCTGGCGAGGTCTAATTGGGTGGATATGGGTGGACCCAAAGAACCTATGGTTGATCTTGTCAATTAGCTATGCTAGAGTAGTTAAAAGTATCAGAAATTATTTAAGTAATTCAAAATTTTAAAACTCTAATTATATAAAAATTCTAAATTTAAGTAATATAAAATTATAGAATTCTTAATGGATAAATATTATGGGTTCAAGTTTAAATTTTATTTACGTAAGAGTTTATGCTAGCGATGCAAATCTTGAATAGTTATATAAGATTAAGGAAACTAATTAGTACCTTCTGGCTGATCTTTTTAGGTGAAATCTTAGGTTATTAAATATAGTACCAAAGTAAATCCAATCGATGATCAAAAGAAAAGAATAATAAAACAAAACATGAAGGTAGTACCAAATTGAACCTGGCCCAAAGCCTTTAAATGCTAATTTCTACCATCCTAATTCCAAATGACTAAAGCATTTAGTTGGTAGCTAAGTTGCTCTTATATAACCTCAACATTCTAGCTTATTGTAATATGTAAGCATCGTACCTAACAAAATCATGGAAATAACAAAACAGTGTGAAAATTTGGATGGTAACATCATGCATAATTTTCTAAAATGTAAGATAGAATGCATGGATTTTTTAAACATAATATTTTTTAAAACTATTTCTCAAATTTAGTACTTTTCAAACTATTTATAAAATTATAATGTTTTTGCTAACAAAATAGCCACGTCAGTCGGGTGTGCTATGCTGATGAAAATTATTTATTGAATAGATAATTTCAAACTAGATAATTTTATTTTTATATTTTTTATAAAATTTAAAGAAGTTGGCAAATGGATTGCTGTTTCTTAGAACATTTTGAAAAAAAAAAATTGAAATAATTTGTTTTGCCAATTCCTCAAAAAAAGAAAAAATAAATATTAAAATCTTGTGTTGAGAAGTTATTTTCAATTTTTTTTTTTTGAAAATTAAAGTGAAGCCAATAACGATTACCACTTCACTTTAATATTTATTAGAAAAAATAAACAGTGAAAAACTATCAAATAATGTTTTTAATTTATTTTCTTGAAAATTTAAAGTAAAGTCTGATAGATGGTCCACTAACTTCACTTTGAGTGTTCGTTTGGGGTAAACATTTTTATGTAAATTTTTGAGTAAATTAATTAATACCTAAAATTTTTATAATGCAATAAATTATTTTTAAGAATCTTATTTGCACTTAATTTTATCGATAAAAGATTAAATAGGGAAGAAGTGTTAATATTTATTCTCATAAATTTTTGATTCTTAGAAACCAGAGGTTTGTATCTCATCATTCTTCTTGATATGGGCAGTATATATACAGATTATATGAGAATAAAAGAAGGAAACTACTAAGAAAAAAGAAATAAATTAAACTGAGTAAATTAAAATCCCTTGATTTTCTTCCTTGACTTTCTCAACTTGATTGTATATCCTTATCAAAGTAACTGCCAAATAATTCAAATGTGAAAATCCCTTGATTTCCTTCTTTGACTTTCTCAACTTGATTGTATATCCTTATCATGCCCCTTGATTGTATATCCTTATATGCAAGATGGATGGCCGTGGAGCAAGTCCAATCTTGACCTTGAGAGAGTCAAACTGAGAACGAGCAAGAGGTTTGGTAAGAGCGTCGGCAAGTTGATTAGCTGCAGAGATGTGTGACACTCGAAGTAAACCATTTTGAACTTGTTCTCGGATGATAGTCAGAGAGCGACATGTTTCATGCGCGAGTGGAAGACCGGATCGGAACAAAGATTTGTAGTACCAACATTATCACAATAAATAACTGGTTGTTGGGGGAGAGTGACACCCAGTTCTGTAAGGAGAGAGCAAATCCATCGAATTTCAGCAGCTATGGAGACCACCGATCCGTACTCAGCCTCAGTGGAAGAGCGAGCCACAGTACGCTGTTTCTTGGAGCTCCAAGAAATAGGATTGTGACCCAGATAGACTATGTAAGCACTAGTGGAGGTGAAATCGTCTTTGTTACCTGCCCAATCAGCGTCTGAAAAGGCATGAAGTGCTAGTGGGGAGGTCCGACGGAGTGTGATGCGTGCTCTAAGGTGCCACAGAGATACCGCAGTAGACGCTTGACCGCATTCCAGTGGTCACTGGTTGGTTGATGCATAAACTGAGAGAGTTTGTTCACCGTATAGGCAACGTCAGGCCGAGTGAGTGAGAGATATTGGAGACTCCCAACAATTGTTTGATATGCGTCGGATCAGATAGTGGGGTCCCAGATTGTAAAGTGAGAGTCGGGCTGGTTGCTAGTGGTGTAGGAGCAGGCTTGGCTTCAGTCATGTGAGTTCTATTAAGGAGATCAGCAATGTATTTGCGTTGACTGAGGAAAAGACCATTGTTGTGGGAGGTGACTTCCACTCCAAGGAAGTATGTTAGGGGCCAAGATCCTTGAGAGAGAAGCGCTGAGAGAGTTGCTGAATGAAGGCCTATGTAGCTTCGACATTATGCCCAGTGATGATGATATCGTCGACATAGACTAGAAGATAAAAATGGTGCAATGATTGTTGAAGATGAATAAGGAGGTGTCAGCAACTGAATTGGTGAAGCCATATTGGAGAAGAAATTGGCACAACTCATGGTACCAAGCACGGGGAGCTTGCTTGAGACCATAAATAGCCTTGCGTAGCTTGCAGACGTGATGAGGAAGATCACGATCAATGAAGCCTGGAGGTTGAGACATAAACACATCCTCAGTGAGAGTTCCCTGAAGGAAGGCATTGTTGATATCAAGTTATCTGAGTGACCAACTTTGACTAACCGCAAGGCTAAGAGCTAGACGAAGTGTGGTAGGTTTGATGACTGGACTGAAGGTTTCAGAGTAGTCAACTCCAGGGTGTTGGTGGAAGCCTTTAGCAATCAATCGAGCTTTGTACCTATCAATGGAGCCATTAGGTAGATATTTGGTGCGAAATATCCACTTACAACCAACCAAATTTTGTGTGGGATGAAATGGCACTAGTTCCCATGTCCCATTACAAATTAAAGCATCAAACTCTTCAGACATAGCTTGGCGTCACTTAGGATCCTTGAGGGCTTGGGTAACAGTGGTAGGTTCAAGGGTAGATGGTTGGAGTTGGGCAGTAAGGTTAAGCTTTTGAATTGGTTTATGAATGTTGTGTTTGGAGCGAGTGACTATAACGCAAGGCGAGGCTGAGGGGTCGGAAGGTTGATTAGGTTCATTGTGAGGAGGCGATGATGGTAGGTCACTAGCAAGGTCGCGCTCGATTTTCCTAGAATGATTGGCGGGCACTGGTGTAGGTAGATTCTGTGGGGGAGCAGAGCTGGCATTCAAGGATGGTGTAGCCATGACTGGTAAAGTCATAGAGCACCACTCAGAAATGAAGGATGGAGTGGCACAAGGAAGAGAAGTTTGAGAAGTGGCAAAAGAAAAAATGGACTCAACAAAGCGGACATGTCGAGAAGTGTATAGACAAGCAGTGGATGTGTCAAGACAGAGATAGCACTTTGAGTAGGGGAATACCGACAAAGATGCAAGGAGATGAGCGAGACTCAAGTTTGTGAAAAGTGTATGGGTGAAGCCAAAGATAGCAGAGACATCCAAAACTTCAAAGTTTGGAGTAGTTGGGAGATGTGCCAAAGAGTTTAAGATATGGTGAAAGGTTGTTTAAAGTTAGTGTAGGAAGGCGATTGATGAGGTAGACAGTAGTAGAAAAGGCAAAAGGCCAATATGATAGAGGCATAGATGCATGGGTAAGGAGAGAAAGATCCGTTTCGACAATGTGACGATGACGACGTTCAGAGTACCCATTATGTTCAGGAGTGTGAGGTGGAGAAGTAAGATGAGAGACCCCATTGATAGTTAAGAATGAAGAGAGAGCTTAATATTCCCTCCCATTGTCAGAATAGAGAATTATGATTGAACGATTAAAGAATTTTTCGACGAGAGCCATGAAGCGCACAAAGACATCATGCATGTCGGATTTGCATTTAGGGGATAAAGCCAGATATATTTGGTAAAATGGTCAACAAAGAGATTAGTATATCTTGAGTCAGACAGATCAACAGAATCTGGTGAGTACAATATATCAAAATATAGAAGTGGATGACGAGAGAGTGGAGAGATCAGATAGTTAAGAATGAAGAGAGATGGTATTTATGACATTGACGATTGAATTGACAATTAAAATGTGAAATTAGTAAAGTTGAGTAGACTGGTGAGGATCTTTTATTGCATTGACATGAATTAAACGAAGATATAATATTTTTGAAGATTGACAAAGAAGGGTGACCTAGCCTATGATGCCACTCGACAAAGTGGTCTTGACACTGGAAAAGGCGATTAAAGGTGACTGAGTGGTGGAGAGCGGCCATTCATACACACCATCCTTAGTCCGACCCTGCAAAAGGATTTCCCCGTGCGAAGATCCTTCACATGGAAAGAAGAGGGTAAGAACTCAATGGAAGTATTGTTGGACTTGCAAAATTGAGAAATAGAAATAAGATTACGTTTCATGATGGAAACACATAAAACATTAGATAGGGTAAAGGAGTGAGAGGGAGTGGTAAGAGAAGTGGAACCAGTGTGGGATATGGGGAGTCCAGAGCCATCGCCGATCATAATTTTATCTGTGCCATCATAAGGACTGTGAAGGTCAAGATTGCTGAGGCCAGTTGTGACATGATGTGAGGCACCACTGTCAAGTAGCCATGTAGTGTTGGAGGGAATGGTGGTTGCAACATTCGCTTGAGCTTGCCTCGGAGACGGTGGTCGATATTGTGATGAGATGCTAGGACGAGGAGGTGGTTGCGCATGCAGAAAATATTGTCGGAAGAGAGGACAGCGGGAGACTATATGACCTTGAGTACTGCACCATTGGCAATGACCAAGGAATGGACGAGCATAGGTATTGGCAGGGACTTGCCAGGCACAAGGATCAGAGTCAGATCGTATTACTACAAGCACATACAATCAGGTTGTGCCTCGTCGTAGTGGGAGGGTTGTAAATACACCTAAACGGTTTACGTTCCTTGGAGAGTCATATGACAGAATCTCTGATGAACTGGATACTGAACCCAGTAGCTACAATGAAGCATTACAGGATAAAGATGCAACTCTTTGGCAAAATGCTATGAAATCAGAGATAGAGTCTATGCACTTTAATCAGGTCTGGGATCTTGTAGAACCACCCGAGGGAGTAAAACCCATCGGATGCAAGTGGATCTATAAGAAGAAGAGAGGAGCAGACGGGAATGTAGAAACCTTCAAGGCTAGGCTAGTTGCAAAAGGTTTTACTCAGAAAGAAGGGATCGACTATGAGGAAACCTTTTCACCAGTAGCTATGCTTAAGTCTATCCGGATTCTCTTATCCATTGCAGCTCATTTTGATGACGAAGTTTGGCAAATGGATGTCAAGACAGCTTTCCTTAATGGAAATCTTGACGAGTGCATTTACATGATGCAACCAGACGGTTTTATAGTAAAAGGCCAAGAGCACTTGGTGTGCAAGCTTAAGAGGTCCATTTATGGACTTAAGCAGGCATCTAGATCTTGGAATACTCATTTTGATCAAGCTATTAAATCTTATGGTTTTGATCAAAGTCCTGACGAGTCATGTGTGTACAAGAAGCGTGATGGAAAAACTTTGGTGTTTCTGGTGCTATATGTGGATGACATCTTACTTATTGGAAACGATATGGGAGTGTTATCTTCGGTCAAGGTATGGTTATCTGGACAATTTGATATGAAGGACTTGGGAGAAGCAAGTCACATCCTAGGGATCAAGCTTTTGTGAGATCGCAAGCAAAGGATGATATGCTTATCTCAAGCCACTTATATCGATAAAATTCTCACCCGTTTTGGTATGCATAATTTCAAGAAAGGATTTCTTCATTTCAGGCATGGAATTTCTCTATCTAAGGATCAGTGTCCTAAGACACCTGAAGAGATAGAAAGTATGAAGGCAGTTCCTTATGCTTCTGCAGTAGGAAGCCTAATGTATGCTATGCTATGTACTAGACCTGATATCTGTTTTGCCGTAGGCATGGTTAGCAGATTTCAGTCTAACCCTGGGCGAGAACATTGGACTGCAGTAAAACATATAATTAAGTACCTGAAAAGGACTAAAGATTATATGTTAGTTTACCAAGCAGATAGTCTTGTGCCTATAGGATATACAGATTCGGACTTCCAATCAGATAATGAATCTAGGAAATCAACCTCAGGATATGTGTTCACTTTGGGTGGTGGAGCAATTAGCTGGAGGAGTGTGAAGCAGACTTGTATTGCTGACTCTACCATGGAAGCTGAGTATGTGGCTGCATCTGAGGCTGCAAAAGAGGCTGTTTGGCTAAGAAACTTTCTTTTGGATCTTAGTGTGATACCTTCAGTGCAATTACCTATTACACTTTATTGTGATAATAGTGGGGCAGTTGCTAATTCGAAGGAACCCAGGACCCATAAGAAATCTAAACACATTGAGCGTAAGTATCACCTGATACGTGACATCGTGCAAAGGGTGACGCGCTGGTGACCAAGGTTACATCTGAGGACAACCTGACAGATCCTTTTACAAAGAGTTTAACTTCAAAAGTTTTTGATAGACATGTAGAGGGCATGGGAGTTAGATGTGTACAAGCATTGCTTTGAGTCTAAGTGGGAGATTGATAGAGATATAGACTAAAAGATATGCTTTATGTTATGTCTTTACATTTTTAATGAGAATTCATTTTGAGCAATGTGTGCCATTTACTATATATATGTGCATGTGTCTAGTATTTACAAAGAGTATTTGATCTAGTGTGTAGAGTACGGCTTACACACAGAAGACTAGATCATCGGTTCTTTTGGAATACAAGTTTATTGTTCACAGTTTTAGATGGAATTGGACACACCATCAGTAGAACTGTAGCACAAATTTTTAGTAGGTCTGTCTTGACTACGGGGAATGGTTTATTCTAACTATTTGTGCTAGTACACTTTGTGTGTATTGAACAGGACCCAGTTGAGTTGATTATTTTATACTGACTTTATAAAATAATTTAAAACTCATGAATATTATGATTACTTATGCTCTTAATCTGAATTCTATTTCTAGACACGTGTATGTAGTGATTATTGCTTTGATTACACATAGAGTGAGATTCTATATGAGTCAATAAACTCAGTGGGTTGGGCAATAACATTATATATATGGTGAATATTAATAGTTGAAGGAATCCACGTCCTGTTAATTTGGATTGATGATATCCCCTTGAGAAAGCTTATAAGTTTTGATTGTATCAAATCTTGCAAGTGGATTTTGAATCCGATACATCAAATAAGTTAAGTGGATAAGTCTCAAGGATAATAACAGCCAATTAAATTATATTGTCAGTATTTAAATTTAATTGGTGGATATCTGTAATCTTAACGTGGGGAGATAATAAGTATTTAATATTAAGGCTCGAAAATATAAATTCGAATATGATTAGGAGTACAATTATAATTCTTTAGTGGAATGAATTATAATTTACGTAATTGAATCCTAACCCGGGATAGGATTAGGAGATTTAATTACGTGGGAAGTCCTTTTCATATTTGCCTATTTGGTCCCTGTTGTAGCCCTATAAATACCCTCTCAGTTGGTTGCTAGGGTTAACGTTTTTGAGAAAAAAGAAAAACAAGAAACCCTAGGTCGGCCGAGAGATCCCACCATCTTGTGAGAGAAGGAAGGTATTTCGGGAATACGGCGGAAGGCTAAAAGGTTGAGGTCGAGCAATCAAATCAAGTGTTCCAACGTTCAAGTCTGAAGGTATAATCTTATACTCATAGATTAGAACGGTAAAAGATTTTTGTATTACTCATATACGCTATAGCCGTGATCTTGGGGGTATTCCGCGCTCCCCAACAGTGGTATCAGAGCCACGGCTGATACTGTATATGAATAATGCGGCCATGTTCTCCATTAATCGGAATATGCATGCGTGGGATGGATCGTGCTTGCTGCTAACGTTATTTTGCAGGTTTCTATCCTGTTATTATGGTCACATGAATGTATGTGTTTTGATTTAATATTGCTTAGATCTGTTTTGTGAACTCCGGTTTTAAGGAGGCTAGGATCATTGTAATATTTTATAGCATGTATGCTCCGGTTTTTTGAGAGCTTTGTGATTGTAAATACGTAGCATGTGAACTCCTATATGGAGGCATAGGATTTTTGTAATCTGGTGCGGCTCTATGGAGGAAGAAGACCTGCTGCAGGTTGCAGGATGATGCAGATAGGATTCTAAGGAGAATCCTTGCATGATAGGATTCTAAGCAGAATCCGTTGCAGATAAGATTCCAAGGAGAATCCGTTGCAGATAAGATTCCAAGGAAATCCGTTGCAGATCACGCATTTCTAAAGGAAAATCCAAAGCGCGAAGGGATCGATCCCCGCTGGGGGCCAGCCCCCAGACCCCCGTATGCGAAGCGGCAAATCGTCGAGCAAAGTAGCAATCATGGTGCAACAGGGATCTTCATCTGCGTGGAAAATTTTGACCATAATAACAGGGATTTTATTTATCTTGTTTATATTGGTTATGTTGCATACTTGCTTGATTGTTTATCCTTTTGTTCTTATGTCTATAACTAGGAGAACATGGTTAATTGGATAATCACTTGCTGTTTGTTTTGAATTTATAAGATAATCAAACACAAGTTTTATAACCCTCAAAATATTGTTTAAATAACTAAGTGGGAGAGGGAATTAATCACATTTAAATCCCATGGTCCCATCACTTGTTTATTGGTGAGGTAGTTAATTTCACGTGTTAGCATTAGTGCTTTCCTCCCCATAGGATGAAATTGATTGCCAGCTCACCAAGAATAATCCCTGGTAGTTGTTAATGTTGGATTACCTCTCCATCTGAGGGATCCACCATGGGACAATGGATCTAGCATTGAGTGATGGTATACACTTAGGTATAAATATTGGTATCCTCCCCATCGGAGTCACTACAAATATTTATATGACCAAAGTTAGCCAGCTAATTAATTTTACTTGGTATGTTACCTTTTACCTAGATAGTAAAATTAATAGGTTTTATCTGTCTAGATAAATGATGAGTAGTAGACGTCCTCCCATCGAGGCATACTATTCAAAATGTACTAGGCTGCTGGCGAATTCTATTATTATGTAGTGGTTGAGGGGCCCTACTTATAATTTTGAATTTAAAGTTTATTGCTCATTATATCTTATTTGATGTATGAATGATTCTCAGGATTAAAATGTCTTCTTTCAATCCACTTGCTGTGATACTCAAAGAAAACAAATTGACTGGTCCTAATTACATTGATTGGAAAAGAAACCTGGATATAGTGTTAACTGCAGAAGGGTACAAGTATGTGCTCACTCAGGTCTGTCCCGCAGAGCCCGGTGAAGGGGCTTCAGATGAGGAGTCCCAAGCTTACCGTAAGTGGGTTAAGGCTGATGAGATGGCGCGGTGTTACATATTGGCATCTATGTCAAATGTTCTGCAACATCAGCATCAATCTATGCCCTCTGCCTATGACATGATGTTCAACCTCAAAGAAATGTTTGGGGATCAGAGTCGTGCAGCTAGGCAGACTGCGATGAAAGAACTGATGAACACTAATATGGCTGAAGGAACTCCTGTCAGGGATCATGTTCTAAAGATGATTAGCCTTCTGAATGAACTGGAGATCCTTGGAGCGGAGATGGATGGGGAAACCCAAGTTGATATCATTCTCCAGTCCCTACCTGATTCTTTTAAGCAGTTCTGCCTAAATTACACCATGAACAAAATGAATTTTTCATTGGCAGAGCTACTTAAAGAACTTCAGGTAGCAGAGAGTTTCATTAAGAAGCCTGCAGTTGCTATGGTTACTGAAAAAGGTTCTTCTTCGAAGTCTCATGCTAAGAAGAAGAAAAAGGTTCAGAAAAAGAAACAGCATCAGCCCCACAGCCCAATGGGGAAATAAAAAAGAAGGGAAAGTGCTTCGTCTGCAAGCAGCCAGGTCACTGGAAGCAGCAATGTCCAGTTTGGCTTGCCAGGAAACAGGCTAGAGGTATATCTCATTCACTTGTAGTTGAAACTTGTTTAGTGCTGTTATCTACCAGTGGCTGGTGTGTAGATACGGGAGCCACTAATCATGTTTGCAATTCTTTGCAGGGGTTCCAGCAGACCCGGCAGCTAAGTGATGGGGAGATTTACATATTTCTGGGAGATGGCACGAGAGTGTCAGTAGTTGCAGTGGGAGATTTTAGCTTTTCTTTTAGTAGAAATAGAATTTTAATATTAAAAGACTATTTTTTGTACCTTCAATTAGAAGGAATTTAATTTCAGTTTCTAAGTTGGTTGATGATGGATATTCAGTTTATTTTAATGACTCCGTTGTTATTAAGAAAAATAAACATTTTATCTGTTCTGGTACATTGGTGGATGGTCTTTATATTATTAATCCTGTTTCTCCTACTGTGCAACTAAATGAAGTGAATAACAATAATAGACCATGTAAGAGAAAACATCCTTCTGAAATGAATCAAACTTATCTTTGGCACTTGCGCCTAGGTCATATAAATCTAAGACGGATTTCTAGACTGGTTCAAGATGGACCATTAGGTTCATTGGAAGTAGAGGCACTACCGGTCTGTGAATCTTGCTTAGAAGGAAAAATGACCAAGCGGCCATTCTCGGCCAAAGGCAATAGAGCTAAGGAGATATTAGAATTGGTTCACTCTGATTTGTGTGGCCCAATGAACATCCAAGCTAGAGGTGGTTTTGAGTACTTTGTCACTTTTATTGATGATTACTCAAGATATGGGTATATTTATCTGATGCGCCGTAAGTCTGAATGCTTTGAAAAATTTAAAATTTTTAAGGCAGAAACGGAGAACCGTCATGGTAAAAATATCAAGACACTACGATCCGATCGTGGTGGCGAGTACCTCTTAGGGGAGTTCACAGATTACTTATTAGATGCTGGGATTGAATCCCAGTGTCTGCACCTAGTACGCCACAGCAGAATGGTGTAGCTGAAAGAAGGAATAGGACTCTTATGGATATGGTTAGATCTATGATGAGTTATTCAGACTTACCTATTTCGTTTTGGGGATATGCATTAGAGAGCTGCATATATTCTTAACTTGGTACCATCTAAGTCAGTACCTAAGACACCCACAGAACTGTGGACTGGGCGCAAGCCTAGTCTAAGACATGTTCGGGTTTGGGGTTGTCCAGCACATGTACTAAAAGGTAAACCAGATAAGTTGGAATCAAGGACAGATGTATGCTTCTTTGTTGGATATCCTAAAGGAACAAAAGGTGGTTTATTTTATTGTCCTAAGGATCAGAAGGTCATTGTTAGCACCAATGCCCGATTCTTGGAGGAGGACTATATTATAGACCACAAACCCAGAAGTAAAATTGCTCTAGAAGAGTTGAGAGGCGATAAAACTAGACTGGCTCCTTTAATACCAATAGTACAAGCAGAAACACCACAAGAAAGTAGGTTCCCAAACTTCCCAATAACTATTCGTAGTGGGAGAAGTATAGTAACACGAACTGACCCTGAACTGATACAAAAGGATACCATTAATGCACCAGTTTCAGAACCAGTGCAGGTTGATGGAGCACAAGGATCAGAGTCAGATCGTATTACTACAAGCACATACAATCAGGTTGTGCCTCGTCGTAGTGGGAGGGTTGTAAATACACCTAAACGGTATACGTTCCTTGGAGAGTCATATGACAGAATCTCTGATGAACTGGATACTGAACCCAGTAGCTACAATGAAGCATTACAGGATAAAGATGCAACTCTTTGGCAAAATGCTATGAAATCAGAGATAGAGTCTATGCACTTTAATCAGGTCTGGGATCTTGTAGAACCACCCGAGGGAGTAAAACCCATCGGATGCAAGTGGATCTATAAGAAGAAGAGAGGAGCAGACGGGAAGGTGGAAACCTTCAAGGCTAGGCTAGTTGCAAAAGGTTTTACTCAGAAAGAAGGGATCGACTATGAGGAAACCTTTTCACCAGTAGCTATGCTTAAGTCTATCCGGATTCTCTTATCCATTGCAGCTCATTTCGATTACGAAGTTTGGCAAATGGATGTCAAGACAGCTTTCCTTAATGGAAATCTTGACGAGTGCATTTACATGATGCAACCAGACGGTTTTATAGTAAAAGGCCAGGAGCACTTGGTGTGCAAGCTTAAGAGGTCCATTTATGGACTTAAGCAGGCATCTAGATCTTGGAATACTCGTTTTGATCAAGCTATTAAATCTTATGGTTTTGATCAAAGTCCTGACGAGTCATGTGTGTACAAGAAGCGTGATGGAAAAACTTTGGTGTTTCTGGTGCTATATGTGGATGACATCTTACTTATTGGAAACGATATGGGAGTGTTATCTTCGGTCAAGGTATGGTTATCTGGACAATTTGATATGAAGGACTTGGGAGAAGCAAGTCACATCCTAGGGATCAAGCTTTTGCGAGATCGCAAGCAAAGGATGATATGCTTATCTCAAGCCACTTATATCGATAAAATTCTCACCCGTTTTGGTATGCATAATTCCAAGAAAGGATTTCTTCCTTTCAGGCATGGAATTTCTCTATCTAAGGATCAGTGTCCTAAGACACCTGAAGAGATAGAAAGTATGAAGGCAGTTCCTTATGCTTCTGCAGTAGGAAGCCTAATGTATGCTATGCTATGTACTAGACCTGATATCTGTTTTGCCGTAGGCATGGTTAGCAGATTTCAGTCTAACCCTGGGCGAGAACATTGGACTGCAGTAAAACATATAATTAAGTACCTGAAAAGGACTAAAGATTATATGTTAGTTTACCAAGCAGATAGTCTTGTGCCTATAGGATATACAGATTCGGACTTCCAATCAGATAATGAATCTAGGAAATCAACCTCGGGATATGTGTTCACTTTGGGTGGTGGAGCAATTAGCTGGAGGAGTGTGAAGCAGACTTGTGTTGCTGACTCTACCATGGAAGCTGAGTATGTGGCTGCATCTGAGGCTGCAAAAGAGGCTGTTTGGCTAAGAAACTTTCTTTTGGATCTTAGTGTGATACCTTCAGTGCAATTACCTATTACACTTTATTGTGATAATAGTGGGGCAGTTGCTAATTCGAAGGAACCCAGGACCCATAAGAAATCTAAACACATTGAGCGTAAGTATCACCTGATACGTGACATCGTGCAAAGAGGTGACGTGCTGGTGACCAAGGTTACATCTGAGGACAACCTGGCAGATCCTTTTACAAAGAGTTTAACTTCAAAAGTTTTTGATAGACATGTAGAGGGCATGGGAGTTAGATGTGTACAAGCATTGCTTTGAGTCTAAGTGGGAGATTGATAGAGATATAGACTAAAAGATATGCTTTATGTTATGTCTTTACATTTTAATGAGAATTCATTTTGAGCAATGTGTGCCATTTACTATATATGTGCATGTGTCTAGTATTTACAAAGAGTATTTGATCTAGTGTGTAGAGTACGGCTTACACACAGAAGACTAGATCATCGGTTCTTTTGGAATACAAGTTTATTGTTCACAGTTTTAGATGGAATTGGACACACCATCAGTAGAACTGTAGCACAAATTTTTAGTAGGTCTGTCTTGACTACGGGGAATGGTTTATTCTAACTATTTGTGCTAGTACACTTTGTGTGTATTGAACAGGACCCAGTTGAGTTAATTATTTTATACTGACTTTATAAAATAATTTAAAACTCATGAATATTATGATTACTTATGCTCTTAATCTGAATTCTATTTCTAGACACGTGTATGTAGTGATTATTGCTTTGATTACACATAGAGTGAGATTCTATATGAGTCAATAAACTCAGTGGGTTGGGCAATAACATTATATATGGTGAATATTAATAGTTGAAGGAATCCACGTCCTGTTAATTTGGATTGATGATATCCCCTTGAGAAAGCTTATAAGTTTTGATTGTATCAAATCTTGCAAGTGGATTTTGAATCCGATACATCAAATAAGTTAAGTGGATAAGTCTCAAGGATAATAACAGCCAATTAAATTATATTGTCAGTATTTAAATTTAATTGGTGGATATCTGTAATCTTAACGTGGGGAGATAATAAGTATTTAATATTAAGGCTCGAAAATATAAATTCGAATATGATTAGGAGTACAATTATAATTCTTTAGTGGAATGAATTATAATTTACGTAATTGAATCCTAACCCGGGATAGGATTAGGAGATTTAATTACGTGGGAAGTCCTTTTCATATTTGCCTATTGGTCCCTGTTGTAGCCCTATAAATACCCTCTCAGTTGGTTGCTAGGGTTAACGTTTTTTGAGAAAAAAGAAAAACAAGAAACCCTAGGTCGGCCGAGAGATCCCACCATCTTGTGAGAGAAGGAAGGTATTTTCGGGAATACGGCGGAAGGCTAAAAGGTTGAGGTCGAGCAATCAAATCAAGTGTTCCAACGTTCAAGTCTGAAGGTATAATCTTATACTCATAGATTAGAACGGTAAAAGATTTTTGTATTACTCATATACGCTATAGCTGTGATCTTGGGGGTATTCCGCGCTCCCCAACAATGGGCCCATCATGCTTCCGCTGTGCTGCTCTGATACATGAAGGAGATAATAGGATGAAGAAATATGTATCTCATCATTCTTCTTGATATGGGCAGTATATATATAGATTATATGAGCACAAAAGAAGGAAACTACTAAGAAAAAAAGAAACAAATTAAACTGAGTAACTTGCGTTAAAATCCCTTAATTTTACTTTCTCTCAACTTGATTGTATATCCTTATCAAAGTAATTACCAAATAATTCAAACGTGAAAATCCCTTGATTTCTCAACTTGATTGTATATCCTTATCAGTTACATGAAAATTTATTCCTTTCACATTAAACATTTAAAATATTTTAAAAATTATCTATTCTATAAGTAATTTATTAGTTTAAAAAAATTATACATTTTAAATAAAAAAATGGTTTTCTCTGATCAAAATTGTTCATAATTTCACCTCATCAACTTGGTACATTCTATGTCGATATCTATAATGTCAGTGTTTTTGGCTGATACTCAACTTATTTAAGTCTTCTTTTTTTTTTTTTAACTATACGAGGTTAGTTATATAATTTTTTTTATTTTATTTTATTTGAGATTAAGCCGAGACTCAAATAGTTTTCGGCTGGTGTTATTCTTAAATTTCTAAGGTAGTGTTTGATAGAAAAAATATTATCCATGGATAAGTGTACGGGATAGAGTTTGTCCCCTGGCTATCCCTAGGGATATCCCTTGGCTATCCCATTGATCATATCAAATGCAAAAAGGTAAATTCATAGATAACTTTTTTTTTACTCTTATTTGGAGGGATAACCAGCTATTCCTGCATTCTTTAGGAAATAAATTGAGGGGATATCCCATGGTTAACCATGGTTAACCATGGATTATCCTTTGGTTAACTTTATTCCTAGCTATCCCTTATAGTTATGGCTTTTGGGAATAAGAGGGGATATCTAGGAGATATCCCTTCTTATCCTCTATTTCAAACACTACCTAAAGGACGAAGCGTAGGTCCGATTTCTTGGCCCTCCCTCGCTTATCATCACACGGGGCTTAAGCCAGGCCTTACGCTTGTGAAGGGTAAAAGTGATAGGGTGGCCTCCATGGATCGAACGAAGGAACTAGGCCTAAATTGGTTTAAAGGAGCTTCTATTACACCACAAAAGTTACTCTCCACTCTCCACACTCCCTGATTTTTAAAATTTTTTAAATTCTTAAACTACCCTTAAATCTTTTCGTCACTGCAAAAATTCCTCTTCATACCTCCCATCTGAACAAACCTCCCTTCCCCCCCCCCCTTCTCACATCCCTTCGTTCGGCCTATCAGGGCCGAATAGAAAGCTTCCATTCAGTCTATTCGGTCCTGATAGATCGAATAAAAGCCTTCTGTTCAGTCTATCAAAGCCGAACAGAGGCCAGACCAAACAAAAGGCCTATGTTTGATCATGTTAGGCCGAATAGAAGCCCTCTGTTAACAAAGGAACAAAAGGAAGCCGAAAGCTAAGGAAGGAAAGTCGATGCTGGGAGGAAGGGGGTTGAAGCGATCAAAGCCGCGAAAGAGAGCAGGGGAGAGCCAGGGGCTAAGAGGGTCTGTGGCAAGGCGTTCGATCGACGATGGCCGCTGCATTTGCTCACTATCGCCGCTGTTGCCATTGGTGCAGTGTTGCCATCGCTGCCGATCGGGGAAGGAGAAGGGAAGAGAAGAGAAGGGTGTTGATTGGATGGGGTTAGGGAGAGGGATAGAGGTGGGCACTGGGCCGTGCCAGGCATGACACGGCTCAGACCTATTGTGTTTCTAAAATTACCGTGCCATGCCTGGCACGGTCCAGTAACAAACGGGCCGTGACAGGCACGACACGATAAAAAAAATTCAGGCCCGGCACGACTCAGGCACGATCGTGCTTAGGCATGGCATGGCCATGCCTAGGCACGACTACTACTGTGCCTAGGCACAGCCTGGGCCATTCCGGCACGGCCCGATGGGCTAGCTAGGCCCATCATGGGCTGTGCCGTGCCGGGCCAGCGAAATTTTTTTTTCGAGCTTGGCACGGCACGGTTTACTAGTCCTGCCTAGCATGGTCAATGTGGGCCTAGGCCATGCTGTGCTATGGGTGGCACAGCCCAGTGTCTACCTCTAGAGAGGGGTGTAGAGAGAAAAAAAATTAAGGAAAAGGAATTTAAGGATAGTTTAAGAATTTAATTTTTTTAAAAAAATCAGGGGGGGTGTAAATAGTAATTTTTGCGGTGTAAATAGAAGCTCCCTGCATCTTATCTTAATAATTATTGTTAAAAGAATATTATATGAAAAAAATCGGAACGGGTGCTTGCTGCTAACTCTTGATACGTGCCTCGTCGACCACCTGGAACTCGGGAGATAGGAAAATACCCCACAGCCCGACAGCCACCACCACCGATGTCAGCTGGAGTCCATCTTCTTCCCATAGTCCCAGCCTCCACCTGCTCTCAGAGACGATACTCATGATATACTATTAAATTAGTTGGTCGCTCCGGCATAGCGGGTCGATGTCGACGGCCGCCTCTCTCCTACTCCTACCAAACTCTTTATTCTCCCCACCGAAACGCCATGGATTCTTCCCCCGTCGTCCCAACTCCAGTATCAGGGTTTGGGTTCCGAGAACTCTCGTCCGCTGCAGCACCGCCGGCGGCAAGAAGACGGCGGCCTCCCGCTCCGACATGGAATCCCCGGCCGTCGACTGCGTCGGCACTGGCGCCGACGTCGAGTGCTTCGCCGTGGAGCCCTCCTCCGAGGCCGAGCAGCTGCTGCCGCCTCCGGCGAAGAAGAGCCCGGCGGCAAGCTTCGAGATTGGGGGAGGGAAAATTGGGGAGGGTTCCGACGTGGGGTTGGTTCAGAAGGCCTTGGACTGGGCGCTCCTGGTGTCGCCCTTCTTCTTCTGGGGCACGGCCATGGTCGCCATGAAGGAGGTGATCCCCAAGACGGGCCCTTTCTTCGTCTCGGCCTTCCGGATGATCCCAGCAGGTGCTCTTTTGATTGGTTTCGCGGCGGTGAGGGGAAGGAAGCAGCCGAATGGGGCCCTTGCGTGGCTCTCCATCGTCTTGTTTGGGCTCGTGGATGCTGCTTGCTTTCAGGTGCGCAGGTTCACAAAATTATTGCTGCTGAATTATTAAAAAGATAAAGTAAGCAGTAAGAAAGTGTATTGGCTTTTTCCTTTTCTCGTTTCTTTCTTTTTCCCTCTTTTTTTTTTTTTGACTTTTTCATGTTTTGTGGTTTTGATGGTAATAGTGAACTCTCTGTTTTCTGTGAAGGGATTTCTGGCTGAGGGTCTGCAGAGGACATCAGCCGGATTGGGCAGTGTAAGTTTGTAAGCTTGAGCTCTTTTAATGCCTTGACAATGTTGTGCTTAATTTCAAATTCTTATTTTTACATGACTTATTGCATTTACTGTTGGACTGTAACAATAGTAATTGGAACTTTGAGTTCTTCAACTATGAGTTCACTGAAAGGTTGGATCTTTGCAACATCTATTTACTTTTTCTTTGTTGATGCTGACTTTGAGAAAGTTTTAAGCCTTCTTTCAGTCCTAGCATTGGCTATTGATCCTAGGAATTCTGTTGAGGGGTGTTCCTAATTCAACTGATTGTGGTGTCATCTTTTCATCCCTTAGTATTGAAATGAGAAAAATCCTTTTGGAATAATAGTCAAGAATTTTACATGTTAATGTAGGGGTGCCTAAGAATTAATTTCTGGTCAATGTGGTCTTAGTACATTCTAATTATTTGCTCAATTTTTAAGCCTTTTCATTCTATGTAAAACTAATTTATTTTTCTGTTATGCCACCTGAGTTTGCTTATCCTTTAGACAAGAACAATATGAATTGTTTTATTGTTTTACTAGGCAATACACATGCATTGCACATGAGTTCAATATATGGTAGCTCTCAATTAATTGGCTAACCCACAATTTAGAAAAAGAAATGAATGGAAGAAATGTATTGCTAATATTGAGCCTCCCAAGAACACCAACTTGTACTTCATGTAAGTATGATACATTACGATATCATAAAAATGACAATTGGTTTAAAGACATTGAATTGAAACCCCTGAATGTGATCGTGATCCAGCTCCAAAATTTTAAACTGAAGCATAATTTGGTTTACTTATGGTTACATAGTGTAATATAGGGTTGTACATGTGTCAGGTCAAGATGTAGTTCAATCCAGTCCTGACTTGATTAAACCTGGCTTGATTTGCATTTGAAGACTTATGTTTTGGGTGTAAATTTTGGGTTGGATATGGTTGTTTTATGTTTGAACTCAACCCAATCGGATCGGACCTTCTTTCTATATGATTCATGTCTAATTTGAGTAGTTATTAAAAAATAGGCCTAACCTAATTTGAACTCGATTTGGTTTGACCTAAAAGCTTGAATCATATAAATCTCACCTTTAGTTTACATTTCTTTTCTAATTCATTGGATGGACTCCTATTTAAACTATTTTCTCTTTCCTCTTATTTCTTTTCACTTAAGTTATATTTAAAAAAAAAGATTTTATTATCTATTTTTTTGGTTTTTAATTTATAATGCTCACAAGTGTGTGTGTGTGTGTGTGTGTGTAAAAATCATGTTTTGTAAATTCAATAATGATCAATTACTTTGATGGATTTAACAAATTTTGAATGAAAATTCAAGTTTAAGTTGATTCATCTTAGTTTTATTAAATTTTTTAGGGATTTTATATTTAATTATGAATTATTATATTTTATCTGTAAAAGAGTGGCTAGACACTTGACTCAAACTGCAAACCTGACCCAACTTCATTTTAACTCAAATTCAAAAATTTTGGACTAGGGCTAGGTTTAGGTCATACTTTATCTTGATCTGACCTAAATAACTTGTCAATCTAAAATTCTTTTCATGGATCTAACTCAACTTGATTGGCTAATGTTGTTGAATTTGGGTCCAAAATCATTACTTGAGTATAAAATTAGATCAAATCAAGGTCAAGCATGTACTAGTTCACCTTGACCCATTTACAAACTTAGTCTAATGTATATCTTTTGTTTTCTCTTCCCATTTGGAAATCAATGTATACCTTAGTTGGATATTTATTATATGCCTGGTTTTGATTAGGTAGATGTTTTAGAAAAAGCAGCTATGGTATGTGAATGCTCAAGCAAACTACATAGCACACATGGGTTATGTGGGCTGCATTGTGCATTTAATATTTAAATGTTTAGAAATATATTAAATATAATAGTAAAAGCAAAACGTTTTATAAATAATAGCAATATTAATAAGAATAACATCTAGTAAGTAGTGTTTACTATTTAGTGCTTTCTTCCTTTAGCTAGTAATATTTTGTAGAACACTAGTGACAGCAAAGATTGACATTATCAATATGCATGGATTCTGTTTGTTTGAAACACTGCATCCAACCAAGCCTTTAGCTTGAACTTGTCTTGTTATGTTACAGGCGCCTACTTAAACTGGCTAAATATGTGGTCCATTGCAGTTGCACAATGTAAAAGACCCACATATACAGTTGTGCAATGACAAGTATGCCGTATATGCAGCTGCAAAATGTTAATCCTGCTGCATATATGTCCTCAAGGTGCTAAGCAAACTATCTTTTAGGTCCATGTGGCTCGACTGCATCCAATAGTTGCACATAGGGCATACAATGTGGTGAGAGTATTGTGTATGCATATGTGGCCTCTTATGTGACCTCATGCATTGCATTTTAAAATACTGGTATTGCATCAAATTGGTGCTGAATGATGAGGTTAGATTGGTCTATTTCATTGAAAGTGTTTGCATTCTTTATAGAACTGTATAAAATGTTCTTCTTGGTGGTATATGAAGCAAGGCATTAAATTGAGGAACCACACTTTAATATGTAAGCTGTCCTGAGGAAAGCCTACAACTTGATGGGATACCAAAATGTTGCCCTTATATTTGGGGAATATATCAAAGAAATATATAAGTTCCTTTACCCCCTTTGTTTGAATCTAAGCTATTTAATTCCTATTTAAGTATCTTAAAATAGAAGTTATGTTTACCCCCCTCTCTCATCTAGTCCTTGAATTTTTTTCTGAGTAGTTGTATTCCTTATGCCACATATCATTTTCCATCTTTAAAATCTGCTTGCATCTTATTTAGATTGCAAAGTAAAAAAAAAAAAAATTCACATTCAACATCAAAATCTTGCCTTATAACTTGTCTATGCATACTTGTGGGTAAGATTCACCATCTTGGTACTGGACTCTATATCGATATCACATTAGTACAATATCGGTATATCTGATACATAGGTTAGTTTAATGTTTCGAGACTTGGTATGCATCAGTATGGAGACTCAGTATAGTACTAGTATGGTATGCTCGGTATAGGATGGCATATATCATACAGCATACCATACTTCTGAGCATTCATTATTCTTCACTTTAAGGCCTTTCATGTTTTGGTCTCTCTATAACTTTATACTGTGAACCTATTCATTTTCAACCTTTTCCTACCATACTTCCAAACACCTAAATTGCTTTAGATGTTGATAATATGCCATTCATCATACTTTTGTTATAGTGTTTACAACAGTATGATATGCGTTATATTGTATCTCCTTGAATAACATTGATTACTGGTTGGAATGATAAATTTGCTTAGGCAAAATGTGTATAACATGTCAAGTATATAAAATGCCTATAAATTTTCAGCCTAATCTACTATTAGTTTGCATACATTTCATCTAGTGGTCCACCTAAGCCTGTAATTTTTCCTCAATAGAAAATCACCTAGCTGCCAGCATACTGAACCACAATTTTAAAAATTGAGAGTCTGATCATTGCATATATCTCTGAGTTTGGCCATTCAAGGTTATTTAAAATGCAAGTTGATTGAATAACAATTAATTAAATCTCTAATTATTCTTTAAGATCCTCATCAGAAAACAAAATAAGGAAAATAGTATATGGGATAGAACAATTAGTGGCTCCTTGTCTCTTCCTTTGCTTAGTAACTTCCCATCATTATCCAAATAAGGTGTTCTGCCATATTAGCAAACTAAAGACCACACTGCAAGATTACAAGCACTGGCAGTTCATGAGGTCCAACAGGTTTCTTGGAGTCTTAGGTGGGGATATACTTGACTGATCAGTGGGCTATATTTTTGGGAGGCCTAAAAAAGCAAAAGGGCCCCAAAATTGTGATTAGACATTTTCTTCTTCCTGTTTTAATGGTGCTAATGTAACTGCACAGTTTATTATAGATGTTCTGCCCTTCTTTCTTTATATTTAAGAGTATGCAAAGTGTAACGTACATAACAAACAAGGTTAGTATTGATAAAATAAATATAGACACAAAAGCATGAATTAGTTCAAAGGCTTAGAGAATGATGATTTCATGAAGGATTGCCTCTAGGGGAACCATTCAACAATTGTGGGAAAGATCTATCCTGTAATTACAATGGGAATACATACATTGCAGGTCCTGTGATTCTGGGGATTTGGAATACATTTTACAGGTGTTGTATGTTGATATTGCATTAGTTGTAAATTCGATGGATTAATGGAATAAACCTTTCATGGGGACTAGATTGCATCAAAATCTTGAGAATAGATTATTGCTGGGTATAAAATTCTTTGCAACAGCTTGTTTTTCACCTTTTCTTTTCTTCTTTTGATTAAGTTAATGGGTGATCCTTTAAATCCTAAATATGCTAAGATGGTACCTTGTGATGTTTGATGATTTTTTTTCCTTTTATATTGCCTTTTTGGCTGATTATCTAATGTGATAATTTCTTTGCATAGCATCAATCAAGAAAACTATGATACTATTCTTTTCTCAAAGCTGAAAAGCAAATTTTATGTAATGGCACCAATGTAATTAATCAATTTTTGGCAAAGAAGAATTGCCACATGAGCTACAAAGTAACTGCCATTAATGTATGGATTTCTCTGGACTTCTATGTCAATGATTTCACAAAATGCTCCACAGATTAGTTCAGGCAGAATGTAAAGGATCTCTGTCTTGGCTATTTGATTCTATGAGGGAAGAATGTCGCAACAACCCAATATCATTCTGGTGTGAGATCATGCGGTTAGAATGATATGATGGGTTTTGCAAGTTTTACCATCAAAATAGTCTATAAACCCTTCTATTCAAGCAGAGGTTGCAAAGAAATAAGCCACTGTGTAGCTATTGTAAAGTTGGTTATAAAATATCATAAGCTAATGTTTGTATCAAAGCTGGATCTTTTTTAGGGGAAAGATCCTGTTGTCAGTGATATTTGGGTTCGAGAGATAGGCCTTATTGCCAACATGTTTTACACAGGACCAGTTTGACCATGGAATGTTTAAGTGTGGTTAAAAGAAACTGAAACTAAGGCAGATAGGGTTGGCTGAGGGAAGCCTTGTTTGTCCAACAAGTTTGCCTTTGATGACCAAAACTCAATGTAAAATGGTGTTATGGGATCCTTGTGATCTGTTAATTATTAAGGGCATGCTATCAGTTTTGTCTTCTAAGATCTAGACTACTAAATGGGTCCTCTGCTGTTACTACTAAATGGAACATATTCACTTAGGTAGGATGAGGCAATGAGATGACATAGACTAGAAAAAGAAAATCTAGTTTGTTTCTCCATATGTTGGTGTGTTATGAAATGTGCAATGCCATTCCAATGACTGCTGCTCGCTGTTCTGGGCAAATTGTGCATCTTCTTTTTTTATGATTACGTGGTATTGCAATACCTGACTTTGATACTAAGAAGAATTATTTGCTTCACCAGTGGTGTTCTGGGGCTCCTCCCTTAATGGAAAAAGGAGCAAAGAAGTGGGAGTCCTCATGCATAATTGTTAGGACAAATGGATGATTGCTCTTGTAGTTTCAGGCCAAATTTGCCCTGATGCAGGGTTACATGTAGCAGAAAGGTCCAACGGGTATTTATAATTTTGACATTGAGGACCTTGTTGGGCTTCCTGAAGACCATAATGGCCTTGAACTTAAATTTATTTGTTTAGTTTTGAAGACTGAAGATAGAATATAAGCCTTTTACAGATGCCATTGAAAGATTTTAAATCTTAAATAAATGCCTTATCAGCCTATAGGGTAGACTTTTGTTATGTTGCCTTTAAAGAGAATATTAAAGAATAAAAATTATCGAATAATCTAAAATCTCCTTTTCAATTATAGTCAAGTTGCATGGATATGTAACTGCCTGGTTTTTATGGGAGGGAGAGGCCAATTGAAGTGGGAGGTATTCAGTCTTCCTCTAAGGAAAAAAAAAGGGCAATAGCCCATTCTCTCCATCCTTTTTTCTTCTTTCTTTTTCCCTTTTTTTCTTTAACTAGTAGTATCAAATGCCTACTACTTTTAAGACTGTCCGAAAAGAAAGTAACATAGATTTACATTAAATATCTGCAAAATCTTTAGAATCCTCTCAAATATTTTATTGTCTGATGCTATACTTGTATCAGAACTGAATTCCGATCTGCTAATGATCTGGTTCGGCTCCTTTTATAGGTTAATTGATCCACAAACCCATTTTGATCCAATGCCATCATTACAAGATAAATTAGTTAGGAGGTTAAGATCTAACTTTCCTAACAAAGGAAAGGATTGATCAGTGGAAAGAAGCTAGAAATGATGAACTTAATTAGATCAGTGGAAAGAAGCTAGAAATGATGAACTTAATTAACTTATAAAGCAAATTAACCACTTGCTTTGGTTTTAATTAAATGGGTTTATTTTTAATTTAAACCAGTCTAATTAAACTGGTTTAAGCATCTCAGAGACAATGAACAATAGCTTGCTGAAATTGCAGGCAGTTAGTGTTCCAATCCATGCTACCCTGCAAAATTCACATTTGTTCATGGTTGTCTGTTATTTTTCAGAAGATTAACAGATATGAACTTAAACCCTGATTTAATATCTGCTGAAAAACAAGTGGCTAATAATTTTTACCTAAGGATTGCCATTCTTTCTTATACTTTTCCATGCAACAAGCACTCTATGATTATCACCACTAGCTCAAGGACTTGTAGATCAGGAAAATGGATGCATGTAACTCATTGTTTGGAGTTTCAGTTGAAACTGAAGCATTTTGCCTGAAGCAGACATTTTCAGCGAAAATTAATCTGAAACTTCTTAACTTTAGTATCTTTAGCCCAGATCAGCCAATTTTGGTTGAACCTAACCAATTGTCTAATTTTGATAATACTGGCTGAATCTGCTTATAAACAAATATAAATCATTACTTTCAAGTTGCTTCTGTTTTTTCCCTGTTGAGAATGATCATGGGTGATAAAAATTTTGTGAAACAATTTGCAAGATAAAACTTGAATTTTATTAGTGTTCTGTAGATATGAGGGTAAGTTTGGATTACATGAAATATATGGGAAAAACACACAGACACTTATATGGGTGTATGGATGAATGCATATATATACATATATGTATATTGTATGCATGTTATGTATATTTATTGTATACATCTTGAAACTTGTGTGTGCAGACCTTGCTTACATTTCATAAAACATCACAATATAACCATTATTGTTTCAATATGAATGCATAAATTTGTGTAACCTTTTGCAATATCATCAGGATCTAATCTGTTTTTATAACTTGCATTATTTTTCTTTTCTTTTCTTTTTTTTAAGACCATCATATTTTTTTACTTTTTAATAATTTATATAAATTGTCTGGATATATCCAATGAAGACTTTTGAATGCTCCAGTTAGAAAGGGTGATTTTTTAACAATCCATGGTAAGGATAGAGGTAGAGATAAACTTAAATTAACATGAACAGAAATAGTTAAAAAAAAGATATAATTATTTGCAATTTGAATATCGACTTAGTCCTGAATAGAGCAGAGTGGAGGAAGCAAATTCATGTTGCCGACCTCATGTAGTTGGAAAAAGGCTTAGATGAGTTGAGTCGAGTATATCAATTGTTTGTAAACTTTTAGACCACTGAAATAACATACTATGCTTGTTTAACTTTTATTTATTTTTTTTACAAATTTTATAATTTTTCTTGATGTTTCTATTACTTTTTTGCTAAAACTTGAAAATTTAAATGGTAACTCCCCAAAAACTTAGTTTTCAATGTAAATGTAACAAGAAAATGTGTCAAGTGTTGCTGCAAGAAACTCTTGTGAACTTTTTCTTAATTTCTCATTCTTTTCTAACATATTTGTTTTCTCATCTTCTCTAAAATGGTTTATAATATTATTTATACAACAACAATAAAGCTTTTATCCTAGAATAGTTGGAGTCGGCTACATGAATCCTTTTTCTTCGTTCAGCTCTATTCTGATTGTTGGTTTTTTTTATTGAATTCAGGTTCATAAAGTGTATTTATAGTTTTACACTGGCCGTCAATCTACCACAATTCTCCTTGTTTATTTGGGCTTGAGACTAGTTATGTAAAAAAGCTCATACATAGGCGGAATTATATTACTAATCATCTGTCATTTTCAAATTGATTCCTGAACGACCAGTAAATATGCTAACATGATATATCATTAACTTTTAGACCCTGTGTGGACGGTTTTATCTATATTCTTCTTGGTAACTTCTAATTTAAACTTAAAATTACAGGTTATAATTGATTCCCAGCCTTTGACAGTCGCAATTCTTGCAGCCGTGTTATTTGGTGAATCAATTGGTGCAATTGGAGCTGCTGGTCTTGTAGTTGGTGTTATTGGGCTTCTACTTCTTGAGGTTAACTTCTAAAAGATAGTGAGCTTTATTGTGAGAAATTATTTTAAATACTTAATAGAAACATATGTTCAAGAAACAGATTACCTTCAAAGGTTATTAAGTAGGTGATATGTGCACTATTTGGTTAGTCAAAAGCCTTTTTGAAGAAATATACTTGTAGCATTGGTCTGTGCCCTTATGTGAGCTTACGGTTTCAAATACATTCAGATGGCAAAGTTTGTTATTTACAACTTTAAGAAAAGGTCAATTTTTATATTGCTTAATTGTAAAAGAAAATGGCAATGTTTTGTCCTCACTTTGATATCAGCAGGTACTGAATTTCTAGAATTTTAACGGTGGCATTTTTAAGGAGCAGACGGATGTAAGATGAATCTTATAGGTCAAATTGGACTGATGGTCTTGTTTGATGAAGTATGGATTTTGCCATTAATCTAGCAGACAAAATATATATTGGATTCCTTTTTCGCCCATCTTTTTTTCCTTTTTTATGGTTATCTTTCCTATTTCTCAACAAAACTACTATTCTTTTCCTCAACCACCTTCACATGATAGTTCTTATTGATCATCACACTCAACATACAAACTTGTCAAGACAAGACAGTGTTGGCTATTAGGAGTTCTTTATAGGCCCCAAAGATTTACGTATCTTTGATTCAATGTTTGTTTTCCTGTCTATTACTTTAAAATAGGCTCATTGTGGATTGTTGTACTTGTTTGATCTTGTGTATATTTTTCTTTTGGCATATTTGAGGATTCAGGAGTCAAGTTTTTATTTCTCATTAATTAGAAACAACTATATGTTTTTCTGTGTGGCTATCTTTCATCTTCTTCCTTCAAGCTTTGTTTTGTTGTTGACTGTTTTCTTGTGGTCACTTTTCCTTGTATACTTTGCTCTTCTGCTTTCTTAACTACCAATGTATATGTTTTTGCTATGTGATATTGTCAAGTTTGGGTGCCAGTTGACTAGTAATTAAATTAGAAAGAAGCTTTTAACCATGCTATATTGGAAATAGAAATTATGAATTTTTTTACTTGCTATTTTGCCCTCCAAACAAAATCCTGGCTCCATCACTAGCTATTGAGTCAAGGTTTAGATTAGAGTGGAAAATGAAAGGGAGGATTAGTTTGCAAATGTGGCTTCATATTTAGTTGAAGCAAGGTTTCGTCACTGAATACTTAATTTTTTTTTCTCCAATCTCCAAAGTCTAAACCGTCCGAGTTTTCCTCTCAGCTTGTGGTTCCTATTTAAATTCAAATGGGAAATAAGAGTTCAGCTGTAGATAAATTTTCCTTTTAGTAGGGAGATTTGTTCCTCTTTTCTCAACTTGTGTTTTCCACTTATATGTTGCCATGTCAACGATGTAAGGCAAGAAATGGCATGATTGAGAATCTGTTTTTTATTTGTTTATTTTTTTTTTTTTTAAAGTTAAGATATGGTGTAATTGTGTCACCTCTTTTTTAAGATGGAATTAGAGAGAGAGAGAGAGAGAGAGAGAGAGAGAGATCTGATTTCTGAGGGAATTCCAACTTAATAATGTTTCCCCCATCACATTCAATTTTTTGCTGTGATAAGATTTTGCTCCATAATTTTCTTCTCTTCTCTCTCACACGTAATCACATGAGATGGTTGAACATCCAACAGTGGATGGTAACTCAAGAGTTCCTAATATGTATGATAAGAGATTGGAAGACATGGGTAGCATGGAGATGGGAGGAGAGGTGGAGAGAGTGGTGGCTGTTAAAGCAGTTACGAGAGTGAGGGGATTGAGATGAGGGGACTGTAGATAAAGGTGGCAAGAGAGGAAAAGAGAGACACCACCTAGGCCAGCTTATCTTTAGATTTGAACAGAATTCTTATCCAACAAGAGAACTATGTATTGTTGCACTTTTACTCGTGGACAACTCAACTCAAGCCTTCTCTAACTACATGGGGTCGGCTACATGAATCTGGTTCCTCCATTTAATAAATTCATCTTTGTGGGGATTTGATGGAGTTTTACTCATGGACATAATATAATATAAAATTTGATAAACAGATTAAATAGTTTCAATAAGTTCAAGGATCTCAACTCTTGCTTTTGGATATGGTATAGATAATTTGACTTCTCATGATTTTTTATGCAAAACAGGTAGAGGCACACCTAATGATGCAACATTTGGAGATGGGGCATCTTTATTAATGTAATGGAACAGTTGCTTTTGTGCTTTTTGATGATCAGAGTCCAAGGCCTTGTCTGCTGCAAACTTCATTGGTTTTGGGTTTGCTGGTTAATTCTTACATATTAACCTGATATGCACATTTATCATATGATTGTGACCTTATTTGTTACCACGAATGAAATTGAAGCTACCTTGACATGTGCTACCTGCCGTAAAGATAATTAAGCACATGATTGCTCTTAAACTTTTGCTTTTGGTTTTCTTTTTCTGGCACTTAGTGATGTTTATCTTACAGGTTCCGTCACTTTCATTTGAAGGAAATAGTTCAACAATATGGGGCAGTGGGGAATGGTGGATGCTTCTTGCAGCTCAAAGCATGGCAGTAGGAACGGTCATGGTCCGTTGGGTGTCCAAGTATTCCGATCCTGTCATGGCAACTGGATGGGTATGTTCTGTAAATAGATGCAATTTTGTTTGATGTGAACCTTAGCAGATGGGGTTTTGAATGGACTGTATACCAATATTCGACCAGTCTAGTAGAAAGCAAACATTATATCAAGGGGCAGTGATTTCCTGAGCTTGCTGCTTCTTGTTCTCTTTTTTTTTTTTTTCACAATTGTTGGCGTTCAATCACTGTAAGCACTCCCACTGCCAAAATCTTGAGTTAGGGTGTTGGAGCATCTAATGATGGCTGCTTTTCATTTATAATTAACTAATCTAGTTAATGACATGTTATCAGGACTTGTGGAGTTAGATCCTTTCTTGGTTTATTATATGATTATTTGTAGAGCAATATCGTTTGAGCAATAAGGTTCTTTGGAGTGAATTATGATATACAAATGCTGTATAATATCAATGTAAATTTTCAGGAAATGCTAGATGTTTAAATTTATGCAGCCATGGAGCACTTGACCACATTAATAATTTGTACTGATACCATATTAATATTCATTTAGTTCTCTTGAATTTCTCAGGCATTTCTGTGCTGATGAAACGTGTTAGATTATTCAGCACGTAATACAATACTCAAAACTTCTTCAACTTACATTTCTTGATATGAAATATGGCTGACACCATCTGTCAATACGTTTTTCTTGTTAATGAGTTTGTCCTAAGAAGAACAAATTCATGTTCTATCCCCAACCTTGCCTGAATGTTTCATGATGTCTTGCTACTTAGCATTCTGCCTTTCTTACTTGTGAATCTGATTTTAGTTTAATTAGTTAATAATGTATTAATTCGATTCCATTATTCAATTACAGCACATGGTTGTTGGTGGGCTCCCTCTGATGGTAATATCTGTAATCAATCATGATCCTGCTATGACTGGGAATATTATGGAGCTTACATCCATTGATCTTTTAGCACTTTGTTACACCTCTGTTTTTGGAAGTGCAATCAGCTATGGTGTATACTTCTACAATGCAACTAGAGGTTAGATTGTTCTTATTTATTTATCATTTCTGCTAGCTGCTGTACTATTTAAAATATTTGCTGCAACCTTTGGTCCTCTGTGGATTGTATATGGATTTGTGTTTATATTCTAGGCCATGAAATGAGGCCTTGGTTTGGATTCTTAACTTCTTTATAACTAACCTTTTGATGTAAGCGGCGTTGCTATGTTATTCTAGTAGACTGTGCTTGTCAAATGCTGCCTACACAATTTGATGGATAGTGGTAACAATTATTCATGACTATTTGGAGTAGATTTGATAGATCTGCTACTAATTTTAGTTCAACTGCTTCTTTTTCTTAAATTTTTGAGAGCGTGTATGCTTCTTGAGTTACTAAGAGTGTATTTAGGGAAATGAGAGTGATGTGCGTGACTGCACGCACAATATACCAGCTACTCTGGGTATTTGGATAAAATTGTAGAGATAAGTACTAATAACTTGTGACTTGATTGATGCTTAACTGCCATCTGCTGATATGGCTGACATGCATGCAGGTAGCTTGACGAAACTGAGCTCCCTCACATTTTTAACTCCAATGTTTGCTTCAATTTTTGGGTAAGAATATCAGTATCTTTGTTCTATATATTTTTCTTCCAAGGAGATTGCTGTCTCTTGTTGCATACTTAGAACTCATAATTGCGGTGCTTTGTTTACTTAATTGGCCTTGATTACATTATATGCTTGTTATCCAAAGAGCAAGACTTGCTTTTGGTTTTGTTTAAGCAGGGTGAATATTAATTTGTTATTGTTATCATATGCATGGATTATATGTTAACTTATAAACAATGTAAAAATGTCTCCAGGTTCCTCTACCTAGGCGAGACATTCTCGCCTTTGCAACTTGCTGGTGCTTTAATCACTGTGGTAGCTATTTATATGGTTAATTATCGTGACTCTGTAGATGAAGCGTGAAGAAATGATTGGCTGTAGCCGGTGGTTGATTTATAGCATTCCTGGTATACTTTCTGTTAATTGGTTGTCTGGTGCACTTCCGCTGCAAATTTGAGCAGGTATTGATTGCATTCAGTACGCCATATGCAATTAAATAGCCAGGAGATGATCCTGGTGAAGGCCTTCATTTCCTTCAGCATGCCAGCTCCAATTACCCAGTGAAGCATATGACCAATTTTGCAAATTAAATGTCAACATATCAAATCTTGAGAAGAGTCTCTCCTTGCTCAGACAGAAGTCATGCATATCAAGTCTTGGAGAGAGAACAGATAAAAGTCATGCATTGTATTATTCCATCTCAGGCAGAGCTGTGCTAGGTGATATATTTGGTTTGTTTTGCCAAATCAGACACACTAAAAACTTGCTCATTTATACATTTTGAGAGAATTTTTGTTACTACATAATAGTTATTCCATTTCTTCTTGTAGATAATAGATTGGAGAAGGAATGTGAGTTTGTGCAGGAAAGGGTTGAAATTGAGTTCTTTCGTGCTATGATTAACTTCATATTTTACTGGCCAAGTTTTTTTAACTCCTTTTTCTTAGAAGTCATCAACTTTGTTACCATTAGCTGCATGACAACGGGTAGGGGGGTGCTGGCCTGCACCCTCCGGGATAAGGAAAAAAAAAAAAAGATTGTAAACCTTTCTTTTGATGATCTGGATGAGCCATTCTTAGAAAGATCTAATTTATCTAACTTGTATATTAGGTCAATTAATGAATGTAGACGGTTGTAGCTCATCTCTATATTTTTGGGCTCATGATTTTGCTCTTGTATGTGATTGATCTGGTGTATAAACTATATGGTAGATCAGATCTATCCAACCCTGTGGTTCCTCCATTTCCACTCTAACACCACTTGCTGCCTCTTTCTCGGCTAGCTGACCTACTGCTTCTGGTCTGGAAGTCCCCAAACAGGCCTTAAAACAATTTTGTAGTAAAAATCTGGAGGGTCTGCCTAACCCCAATGTGTTTGAAACGTCCCTCTGGCACAGCAGCAGATTATGGAACTGTGGCCTTTTGGCTAAGGCCACAGATGAAAAATATAAATGCAATTATATTTCCATTCGTCTACTTTAGGCGATGACTTTGTTACTCATTGCTTTGTTTCACCATCCAGATCGCTTGTTCCTTGACTCTCTAGTTTTGGTGTATGTAGTTCTAATTCAAGAATGTTTGATGATTTCAACCATCATGATGTGAGGTGTTTCATTTTGATCGTAATATGGTTCATTGAGAAATCATGACTCACAAAAACCCCAGTTTGCTTCATCTGAGGCCGAATTTTTTTTTTTTTTTTTTCATTTTGATGGATGGAATGCGGATGGATAGCGAATCTAGGTCTAAGCGAGAAGGCGCTGCTAATCGAGAAGGCGCCACTAATCAAAGATGGAAGGTGAATCATGAAAAATCCGCACGTATTGATTCACGTGACGAGTTTAGCAATCTTTCGAACTTTTTTTTGGACGTATAATGGACAGTCACTTTAAGTTTCTTCTGTATTTCAAAAGAAAAAGAGCTTTATTAGCTTCAAGTTTTCAAAAAAAAATTGAGGTACTGGCTACGTGCAACAATGTAAAACGGTAAAGATTTCTATCAATATGTCCAACGTCCAACCTAATACACAAAACAAGAGTCTGATTGATGAAGCACATGTTCTTTATTTTTTATAGATTGTTGATGACGTCTGACTAATTTAATAGCTATGTTGCTAAATTTGTTCAACTACATTATTTATTTTTTAATAAAATGATTTAAAAAATATATATTGTTGAACTTATAAGTTGTCGAGTTGTTAGTGATCTATAAAAGTAAAGAATGCACTCTTTACCTAAGTAAAGGATTAAAGCCAAGATCATAGAGAAAATCTTGAGTTCAGAACCTTTCCAATCCAAGTGTAGGTAGATGATCCAAGTGCAGCACTTGAAACCCTACGCCTTGTTCCCTAACAAAATTGGTACTGTAACAACCAGAAAAGAATAAGTAAGAAATTAGGAGCAATGCTGAGCTCTCCTATAAAAAACTGAGATAGGTTCATAGGTTTTTTTTTTTTTTGATAACAAATAGGTTCATTTTCTTAAATGCAGTATTACAACAAAGAGGAATTCATGCCGTAGATGATATCTGAATTAATAGATACGTGCTTCCATAGAAATTCTAATTTTATCTATCAAAATATCTCTACCATCCAATAACACTTTAGTGATATTAGGAAGTCATGTTTGTTAAAGGACATATACATGCCATCTAGGAGCCGAGTGTCATTAGATAATGTTCATGTTTTAATCCTCGACAATTATTTAAATACAGCATTATAACAACATTGCAAATTCCTCACTGAATAAAAGAGGTTCAATTTAAAACATCCATGTCCTCATACTTCCTCGCATCAAGGACATAAAATATGGCATTTGTCTCAGACCCACCTTAGAGTGCACTGTTTTATGTCCTTTCAATGCTACCGTTTTCCCTTGATGAGATCATTAGGAAAGCCACCTTGCTTTGAGTATAGCTGTCACGCCCCAGTCCCAAAAATTGAGCTAGGATGACAACCCGCCACATGCCAGACATGCAAGGCGTCTCGAACTTCATCACATAAATCAATATGAAGCAAAATCCACATCCATGATTTATTACAAACCATAATTATCAGTCTTGGGCTACCTGCCCTACACACAAGCAAATCTGAACTAAATTAATATAATAAAATCAAGTCTACTTAATAGAAGCTCATTCTATCCCAATTATCCTCTTCATTCCTGAGGCTCTGAAAAACATTGTGAGAATTTTATGAGCTCACACTCAATAAGTAAGCCTAATATAATTTCAAAATTTCATTTATCATGCTATCATCAGGTTCATGTCATCAGATCAATTAATTTGAAACTTAATTCAATAATAATTACTAGAATATATGCGATGTAAACAAATATTATTATACTATCATTATTTTTCTTTATGTGTCCCACGGCCCTACAACACATGTCTTAGTATCACTCTTAAATATCTCCTAAGAGAAAGGGTCATGGTATCAGTATTCTATCATCTGTCATGTGATAATCTGTCATGTGATAATCTGACATGTGAGAATCTGTGAGAATCTATCATGTGAAAACTGTTATGTGAGAACCGCGGCGACACACAAAGTTTTACTGTCATTATCATAATTACATATTATCATAGTAACAACATGATTTTGTAAAATTAACATAATTACATTAACTGTAAGTTCACAGTTTACAAATTAAATAATTTATAAAATTATAATACTTGACTTACTTACCTTAGTACGCAAATTTCAATTGATAACTCAGCTAATTGGACACCTGGGAACCTACAGTATCATTTTTCATTATTAAATTTCTAAAATCTGAATTATAAAATAATTCTTAAACTCTACCCAAACAACTTCACGAGCCCAACTTTGGGCTTGAATATCTCTCAATGTATACACCCAAATAGGGAAATAAAATTATCCCAGAAACTAGAATCAATCCTAATTCGGACCATATATTTACTTTGCCATTCTCGGCCCGATACAGGGCCCAAAACGCTGCTCAAACTGGGCTCCTGAACCGGCCCAATAAGCCTAAATCGAAGCAGCCCAGCCGGCCCAGCGTCTTCTCTTTTTTTTTTTTTTAATACTGTTGCTCCCCTGTTTCTAACGAAATAGGGAGCAGTTCACGCCGGCGGCCAGGTCCACCACAGGCCAAAATTAGGGGCAGCCGGCCGCCGGCGGCCGCTAGAGCCGGCCGCTCCTCCCTTTCCCTTCTCTCTCCAATTTCAATCCAAATCCTGTCCTCTCTCTGTCTCATCGCGGCAGCTCGTAATCACGCCGGCGACATTGCTGGCCCAATCCGGGGCGGTCCGGCCACCGGTGGCTGGGCCAGAGCCGGCCACCGCCGTGGCGGCCTCCCTTCTCTCTCTCTATCCCTAATTTCTCTCCTTCTCTCTCACGACGTCGCGGCCAAGAAGCATGCGGCGGCACGGCCGGCCACCGTGGCCGGCCGGACCTCCACCGGACGCCTGCCCGCGCCGGTGGGGTCTCCGACCGAAGCTCAGGCCCGGCGAGGCGACGAGCATGCCGCCGGGCCCAAACCAAGGATCGGACCGCCGGTAGCCATGGCCTCTCTTTTCCGTCTTAGCTCTTTCTCTCTCTCTCCTCCGGCACCCCACCGGACGCCGCCCCCGGTGCCGGTGGGGTTGTCGGACGGGCTCAGGCCCGGCGAGGCGGTGGGCACGCCGCCGGGCCTGAACCTATGTCGGCACAGGGAAGGGACTGGGTTCTTCAACCTGGTTCCTCCCTGTCTCTCCCCTTTTTTTTAACTTTCTCTCTCTAACCTTCTCTCTCTCAGGCATGGACAGGGGACTTACCAGAGCAGGCGCGCTGGGGAAGAAACGTCCGCACGAGAAGATGATGAGAAGGAGGCGTTCACGTATGATGGGAAGGAGGTTTCCACATGATTTTATAGGCAATGCAGAGTCCCCAAATCAAGGGACTCTATTAGTTAGATATTTTGAAATTTAAATATCTAGAGTCTATCTTCCTGATTTCGTGATAACTCTCACGAGCAGTAGAGAAATCTAGGGGATTACATTCTCCCCTCCTTATAAAATTTCGGCCTCGAAATTGATAACTTTTATTAGAGAAAATTAAAAGTCCAATTTTTGTCCCAAGGACTAACAATCAACTAAAGCTAACAGTTTTCAATCATTAACTATTTTAAGATATAAATAGTTGTGGATATTTTTCTTTCATTTCTTCCTCCAGTTCCCAAGTAGCCTCCCTCTCAGAATGATTACTCCATTGCACCTTGACATAGGGAATGGTACGCCGTCTCAGAACCTGATCTTTGCGGTCTACAATACGCACAAGGATGCTCCTCATATGATAAATCTTTCCTCAACTGTATAGGCTCATATGCTATGACATGGCTGGGGTCAGAGATATACTTCCTCAACATAGATACATGAAAAATTGTGTACCCCAGATAGAATCGGAGGCAGTGCCAGGCTGTAAGCAACCTCTCCGACTCTGCTCAAGATCTCAAAAGGTCCAATATAACGTGGACTCAGCTTTCCTTTAATCCCAAATCTCATCACATCTTTGGTTGGTGATACCCTTAAGAAGACATGATCCCCAATCTGGAATTCCAATTCCCTTCTTCTGACATCAGCATAGCTCTTGAGCTGTACGAAGATGCTCCCTGATCAAATGCACCTTATCTACTGTTTGCTGAATCAGCTCAGGGCCTAGCAATTTCCTTTCCCCCACGTCATCCCAACATATAGGAGATTTGCACCTCCTACCATACAGAGCTTCAAATGGAGCCATTTGGATATTGGCTTGGTAACTATTATTATATGCAAACTCCACCAAAGGTAAGTGGTTATCCCAAGCTCCACCCAAGTCCATCACAGGCTCGCAACATGTCCTCCAGAATCTATATGGTCCTCTCTGATTGTCCATCTGACTGGGGATGATAGGCAGTACTGAAGTTTAGTTTGGTTCCCATGGCCTTATGAAGACTCTTCCAAAACGGGACACAAACCTGGTATCTCTATCTGATACAATAGATACCAGAACACCATGGAGTCTCACGATCTGCTCAATATACAAATTAGCCAATCTTTCACTAGAGACCCCAACTCTGAAAGGTAGGAAATGAGCTGATTTTGTTAGTCTGTCCACAATGACCCAAACTGCATCGTTGCTCTTAGGAGTTTTGGGCAGACCAGTTACAAAGTCCATTGTAATCTTTTCCCATTTCCACTGTGGAATCATCAGAGACTGAAGAGGTCCCGCAGGCCTTTGATGCTCGGCTTTCACTCGCTGACACACCAAGCACTTGGCCACATACTGAGCAATCTCCCTCTTCATGCCTTTCCACCAAAAATTTTCCTTTAAGTCTCTGTACATCTTAGTGCCACCTGGATGCACAGTATAGGGGGAGTAGTGAGCCTCCTTCAAAATTTCAGCCTTTAGCTCCTCAATGTTTGGCACACAAAGTCTTCCTTCAAATTTCAGGGATCCATCCTCCATTATATAAAATTCATTCTGAACTCCTGACTGCACCACTTCTTTAATCCTTTGTAGCTCTGGATCTTCCATCTGGGAGGACTTGATTCTGTCAACTAAGGTCGGCTGGAGTACAAGTGCTGCAACAAGTCCATCAGACTGCTGTACTCTCAGACCAACCTCCCACTTCTCCAGATCTCTCAATACATGAGGCTGGGAGGTAATCATAGCAGCTAACTCAGAAGAGGATTTTTTGCTCAAGGCATCAGCTACTACATTGGCCTTCCCAGGATGATACTGTAGATTCAGGTCATAATCCTTCAATAGTTCCAACCACCACCTCTGCCTTAAATTTAGCTCTTTCTGTGTGAAGATGTATTTTAGACTCTTATGATCTGTATACACATCATACGACACTCCATATAGATAATCCGCCAAATCTTCAGAGCAAAAACCACAGCAGCCAATTCCAGATCATGAGTAGGATAATTCTGCTCATAAGGTTTCAGTTGTCTGGAGGCATAAGCTATCACTCTTTCATTCTGCATCAAAACACATCCCAATCCTTTCCGAGAGGCATCAGTATATATAGTAAAACCTTCAGATCCTGTTGGAAGAACAAGAATGGGAGCTGACACCAGGCGCTGCTTTAACTCCTGGAAACTTTCCTCACACTCCACTGTCCAGTCAAACTTCACTCGCTTTTGGGTTAAGCGAGTTAGGGGTAGAGCAATGCGAGAAAATTCTCCACAAATTTGGTAATACCCGGCTAACCCCAAGAAGCTTCTGACTTCTGCCACATTGGAAGGTCGGCTCCAGCTAATGATAGCTTCAATCTTTTTCGGGTCCACAGATACACCATCTTTAGAGATTATATGACCCAAGAAAGATACTTGATCCAACCAAAATTCACACTTCTGCAGCTTGGCATAAAGCTTCTTCTCTCGAAGAATCTGTAGCACGATCCTCAGGTGGTCCTCATGCTCCTTATGGCTCTTGGAATATATCAGAATATCATCAATGAAAACCACCACAAACTGATCCAGATATGGCTTAAAAATTTGTTCATTAAGTCCATGAATGCTGCTGGGGCATTAGTTAACCCAAACGGCATTACCAAGAACTCATAGTGGCCATATCTGGTTCTAATGCTGTCTTTGGCACATCCCCTCTTTGACTTGAGCTGATGGTACCCGACCTGAGATCAATCTTTGAGAATATCGGGCTCCTTGAAGTTGATCAAACAAGTCGTCAATCCTTGGCAGAGGATACTTATTTCGCACTGTTACTTATTGATTCCCCGGTAATCAATGCAGAGTCGAAGACTGCCATCCTTCTTCTTAACAAATAGAACTGGAGCACCCCAAGGAGAAGCACTGGGTCTAATAAATCCTCGATCTAGGAGCTCTTGCAGTTGATCCTTCAGTTCTTTTAGCTCAGCCGGGGCCATACGGTAAGGGGCCTTTGATATAGGTCCAGTTCCAGGAACTAGATCAATAGAGAACTCGACTTCCCGATCAGGAGGTAAATTAGTCAAATCCTCAGGGAAGACATCAGGGAATTCTTGAGCTATGGGAATATCCTCCAACTTGGTCTCTTCTTGCTGAAGGTCCTTGACTACAGCAAGAAATCCTTGACCACCACTCATCAAATACTTTCCAGCCTGCATTACTGATATGAACACTGAGGCTAGGTGTTTCTGACCACCAATAAAACTGAATTCAGGCTGGCTTGGAATTTTGAAGTTGACAATCTTCCTGAAGCAGTCTACTGAAGCATGATAGGAGGCCAACCAATCCATTCCAAGGATAACATCGAAAAACTTCAGTGGAAGGACAATGAGATCAGCATTCAACCTCCTATCCTCCAAGATAATTGGGCAAGATTTGCATACTGTGTCAACTTTCATAACCTCTCCATTTGGAAGTGCAATATGCAACTCTTGCTCCAGAGAATAGGTGTCAATGATGCATTCTTGTCAAATATATGTCAGATATGAAAGAATGCGTGGCACCCGGGTCAATTAAAGTTTGAGCATAAGCATACCTACTTTAATCATTCCTGATAAGTGTAATTTGTTTTAACATTAAGGATTGAACCTAACTTTAATTAACTATCAATGCATTGCACTAGATAAGAATGCAATACTAAATATAACATTAAAGGGTATACCTGTCACCACAGAATTAGCTCCTGCTGAGTGAGGTTGAAGACCCGTCCCTGGGTCCTCGGTGGCTGCTGCTGCTGTTGCTGGCTCATTCCTTGACTTGAAGAAGGCTGATGATCCTTCCGAAAGGGACAGTAGCAATTTGTGATCAGTTTTCCCACAGACAAAGCAGGCACCAGTCACTCTGCGGCAAGGCTTTCCAGGTGGGAGTTACCACAATGAATGCAACGAGTCTCCTTATTCTGTGGTTCAGCTGGAGTCTGTTGTGCACCCTTCTTGGCCTGAGCAGAGGTTTGGCCAGAAGTAGGCCCTTTTCTCTTCTTCGCAGCTCCCAATCCTTTTGAACCATTCATATCCCTCTCAATCACCAAGGCCTTATTCACTACAGCACTGTAAGTAAGGAGCTCAAATGCATTGACCGCTTGCCTCAGTCTGGGTCGCAGTCCCTCAGTGAATCTGGTGACCTTGGCTATTTCATTGGTCACAATATTTGGAGCAAAACGGGCCAACCTGGTGAATTCAGCTTCATACTGGGCCACAGAAAGATCTTTTTGCTCCAATTTGATAAATTCTGATTCCATCTGTCTCTGTACACTCTGGGAAATATTTGAGAATATCTCTCTAAACTCTCCCAAGAAATAATCTGTCCATTCCGACGCTGCTCCTCAACTAACCACCAATCATAGGCTTCCCTGGAGAAGTAGGTGGCAAATCTGATCCGCTCCATATCCTGACTACCATGGGCCATAAAAGCCTTCTCCATGTCTTGCACCCACCGCTCAGCATCAACAGGGTTGGTGGATCCAGAGAAAGGGGCAGGGGCAAACTTCTTGAAGTCTGCAAAGCTGCGGCCAACCCCTATCCAGGATTGAGATGGAGTAGGCTGGGTCTGTGGAGCACGAGGGGCAGGCTGTGTCTGCGGAGCAGTATGTAGGCTGAGCGTACAAGGCCTGCAGAATCTGGTGCTGCAAGTCCGCATCGACTGCACCATACCCGAGAGAACCTGAAGCATCTCGGTCTGAAGTTGCTGCTGATCAGTCCCGACTGAATTGGCAGGGGCAGCAGCTCGGTGGCTTCCAGACCTCCCGGTTGGCCAGCATTACCAACCTGGGAACTCTCATCATTTTGTTGACTTCTAGTGCGACGTGCCATTCTTATCTCCTGATAAGTTGTAATTAATATCACTGTAAACATTAATTGTTAGGCTTTCAAAGCATAATATCTGAGATTCCTTTAAATCTATAATTTGTCTCTATGTCACTCTAGTGTTTTGCCTAAAGTGTCATCATGTATATGTCCCTAATGTCATAACCAGGCTCTGATACCACTAAAGCTATCATGCCCCAGTCCCAAAATTGAGCTAGGATGACAACCCGCCGCATGCCAGGCATGCAAGGCGTCTCGAACTTCATCACATAAATCAATATAAGCAAAATTCACATCCATGATTTATTACAAACCATAATTATCAGTCTTGGGCTACCTGCCCTACACACAAGCAAATCTGAACTAAATCAATATAATAAAACCAAGTCTACTTAATAGAAGCTCCTTCTATCCCAATTATCCTTCTTCATTCCTGAGGCTCTGAAAAACATTGTGAGAATTTTATGAGCTCACACTCAATAAGTAAGCCTAATATAATTTTAAAATTTCATTTATCATGCTATCATCAGGTTCATGTCATCAGATCAATTAATTTAAAACTTAATTCAATAATAATTACTAGAATATATGCGATTAACAAAACATTGTTTATACTGTCATTATTTTTCTTTATGTGTCCCACGGCCCTACAATACATATATGTGTATCACTCTTAAATATCCCCTAAGAGGAAGGGTCTGGTATCAGTATTCTGTCATCTGTCATGTGAGAATCTGTCATGTGAGAATCTGTGAGAATCTGTCATGTGAGAACCTATCATGTGTGAACCGCGGTGACACACAAAGTTTTACTGTCATTATCATAATTACATATTATCATAGTAACAACATGATTTTATAAATTAACATAATTACATAGTTTACAATTAAATAATTTATAAAATTATAATACTTGACTTACTTACCTTAGTACACAAATTTCAATTGATAACTCAGCTAATTGGACACCTGGGAACCTACAGTATCATTTTTTATTATTAAATTTTTAAAATCTGAATTATAAAATAATTCTTAAACTCTACCCAAACCACTTCATGAGCCCAACTTTGGGCTTGAATATCTCTCAATGTATACACCCAAATAGGGAAATAAAATTATCCCCAAAAACTAGAATCAATCCTGATTCGGGCCATATATTTACTTTACCATTCTCGGCCCGATACAGGGCCCAAAATGCTGCTCAAACTGGGCTCCTAAACCAGCCCAATAAGCCCAAATCGAAGCAGCCCAGCCGGCCCATCTTCTCTTTCTTTTTTTAATACTGTTGCTCCCCTGTTTCAACGAAACAGGGAGCAGTTCACGCCGGCGGCCAGGTCCACCACCGGCCAAAATTAGGGGCAGCCCGGCGGCCGAGCCAGAGCCGGCCGCGGCAGCGGCTGGCCCTCCCTTTCCCTTCTCTCTCTCAATTTCAATCCAATCCCATCCTCTCTCTGTCTCATCGAGGCGGCTCGTAATCACGCCGGCGACATTGCCGGCCCAATCCGGGGCGGTCTGGCCACCGCCGTGGCCGGCCTCCCCTTTCTCTCTTATCCCTAATTTCTCTCCCTCTCCCTCATGACTCGTCGCGGCCAAGAAGCGTGCCGGCGGCACGGCCGGCCACCGTGGCCGGCCGGACCTCCACCGGACGCCTGCCCGGCACCAGTGGGGGTCTCCGACCGAAGCTCAGGCCCGGCGAGGCGACAACATGCCGCCAGGCCCGAACCAAGGATCGGACCGCCGGTAGCCATGGCCTCTCTCTCCCGTCTCAGCTCTTTCTTTCTCTCTCTCTCTCTCTTTGGCACCCCACCGACGCCGCCCCCGGTGCCGGTGGGGTTGTCGGCCGGGGCTCAGGCCCGGCGAGGCAGTGGGCACGCCGCCGGGCCTGAACCTGTGTCGGCATAGGGAAGGGACTGGGTTCTTCAACCCGGTTCCTCCCTTTTTTTTAACTTTGTCTCTCTAACCTTCTCTCTCTCCAGGCATGGACCGGGGACTTACCAGAAGCAGGCGCGCTGGGGAAGAAACGTCCGCACGAGAAGATGATGAGAAAGAGGCGTTCACGTATGATGGGAAGGAGGTTTTCACATGATCTTTTATAGGCAATGCAGAGTCCCCAAATCAACGGACTCTATTAGTTAGATATATTTGGAATTTAAATATCTAGAGTTTATCTTCCTGATCTCGTGATAACTCTCACGAGTAGTTGAGAAATCTAGGGGATTACAATAGCTCTGTAAAGTTCCTCTACTCTGGTGCTGGGTCTCCGCTTTAAGCATGTTAGAATGAGATACTTACGGACATGCGTGTGAAGCTTCAAAATCTGAGAGGGATTCATGAGAAGGTGAATGATAAACACTGGAATTAGTTTGAGTAACTCATAATTTTTTCCCCAAAATAATAATAACAATACTTCACCGTTTCCTTTCTTAAATCACCACTTCGTCTTTGATATTTCCTTCCATCTCTTTTCCCATGTCTAGAGTGCATAAATCTTGGGACGAACAAGAAAATATTACAGTTGTCTTACTATGGTTATTTCAGATAATTTACATGATATTTTTTGATATTGACATATCCAATCTTGTTATAATATTATTATATATCTTTTCCTTACCAGCAGATCCAGCAATCTGCCTATGATATTGCTATATATATTTTTCTCTTATCAAGAAGATTTAGCAATCTTTTGTGATATTATTGTATATTTTTCTTTCTTAATACACTACGCAATCTCTATGATATTGTATTAAGAATTGACAACTCTTGTATATGAATGTATAATATATTCAATGGAACTATGATAATTTTGTTCTTCATAACTTTATATGGTATCAGAGCATGTGTGATTTTGTTCTTTTCTTTGTCTATTTCTTAGTCATTTGAGCCTTGAGGGTTGAGAATGTTGATTGAAATTCAAACAGGTTTTCAGAATCCATTTACCTCACCAATCTGAGATCCCACTAGTTCCTATTTTATTCATCACTATGATAATCTAAGAACACCTCTTGTTTCCTCTGTGTTGATCAAAGATAATTATTTCTCTTGGTGCCAGGCCATGATAATTGCCTTAAGCGCTAAAAATAAAATAGGATTTGTCAATGGCTCTCTAAAGCTGCCAAATATTTTTTCTTCTCTCCATCCTTTTTTGTGGGCATGTTGTAATGAATTGGTCAAGTCATGGCTCCTTAATGCTATGTCCAAAGAAACTATCCCTAGTACCTTATTTGAATCTTTGGCATCCAATATATGAAAAGATTTGTGAGAAAGGTATGTACAATCAAATGCTCCATATATTTATGAATTTCATCATGATATAGCCTTAATAATGCAAGAAACTGCTACCATTAATACTTACCATATCAAGTTGAAATCTTTGTGGGATGAGTTCTATACCTTTCTAGCCTTACAACCTTATAATTGTGAGTCCTTTAAATCTTTGCAGGATTATCAACAGAAGGAAAAATTAACCAAATTCCTCATAGGACTTAATGAATCTTATAGTCATATTTAAGGATAAATTTTGCTCATGGATTTCTTCCAAGTGTCAAACAAGCTTGTTCCCTCTTGCTCCAAGAAGTGAAGCAACATTAGGTATCAACCATACTGAACCTCAACATCGATAGTGGTGCCTTTGTGGTTTCAACAACAATCGATTGCAATCTTCAAATTTGGATCCCTCAAATAGACCCATTTGTGATCACTACAAATTGGTTGGGAATATTAAAGAAAAATGTTAGTCAGCTTGTGCAGTTGATAGTTCTACTAGGTGGAATGGACAGGGGCTCTATGGGTCATGCTTTTTTGATGTTGTCCTACCACTGCAGGTGTTGCTAATATGACCTAAGGATAGTGTTGTTAGATGAGGACCCTGAAACATCAATTGTTGGCATACATATTGTATTTTATTTTAGAACTTTCATTGAACATTAATTATCATGTTCATATTAATAAAATTGGGCATTTTTCATACATGTTCATGTGTCATGTATTGTTCTTGGGTTGATGGATAATGACATATATTTTAAGAGTTAAAAATTAAGACACATATCATAATAGATTAACTCCAAAAATGCTATTAATTAATTGATCAATATGAAGACGGTGATCGATTTGATCAGATTGAAGCATGAATCGCCTTGATACGAGTATTTATATAAGGTATAAGATACCAAGGTGAGAATGCTGGTAGAAGTTTGATATCAATATCGAGCATAACCATATGAGAAATCAGTAGGATAACTACTCACTTGTCAGTGACTTTTCAATAATAGTAGTGTAAGTGGTTCTTGACCTATAATACTTCGGTTACTCACACTAGGGTTATTATAGTTTGATTGCATATTGACTTGATCCTCTGAGGCATTAAGGACTTTGTTATGTATGTTGGCTACAGTGATCCTAATGTATGAATAAGGAGTATGCATGAGGAATCTATTAGCCCTAGTAGATAGGGAGTAGTCCTATGTTATTTAGGAGACTAAGTTCAGGAGTCTATGGTCATAGCAGGTGATAATGAAAAGGAGTTTCCATTAAAATCAAAAGTTAAACTCGAGTCAAATAAATATTGCATATGACGATGATTAGAGTTTAATGAGTTATCCTTAACCAGGCCCCCTACCGAGACTCTTGATAAAAGGACCATATTACATGATAACTACATTTTGGGTTCTTTTTCTAACCTGCTAATCTGCCACTACATACTACTAGGTGTCACTGGTAGATTATAAGAAGCTCACTAGAGTCGATTAGGATCGTCGATTCCAAGTTTGAGTTGCATCGAAATAGTTTGACCCACTGAAATGAGTTTCGGTGTAACCCTAATGCTGATTATGAATTATTATCACTACCAAATAGGTTGGAACCTATGGGATCACACGCAATAGGAGCTGAACTCCTTACTTTGATCCTTACATCAATTTGATTCATGTTTTGGATCAAGTTTCTTAAAGATGGGTTGCTAAATGTTAGCAACTAAGTCTGATAGCATCACTGTTGATCCAATTCGATGAGATCGAATTATTTTCTATCTCCTTTGCATGTCAAATCAGATTTGATCAGATACATTTAGGGTTGATTTGAGTTATCCAAAACTCAATTAGACCATGAGTATGAGTCTCATGTGATGGGATTCAGCTTGGACTCAAATTCAGTTCGAATTGGATTTGAATTTGACCCTAAATGAAGAGTCCTAATGGACAGGAACTCTCTTCTCTCTTGGATGGATTTTATGATTTTTTTTTTTGTATGTGAAATTATTTTTTCCTTGGCCTTTTTCTACTGATAGAGAATTATTTATTTTACTTATGCTTGCTGTGGTTTGAACCTTGAGCCACCTTAATCGGTTGGTGGATGGGAGTACACGCTTGGAGCATACAAGTGACTCTTCGAAAATTCCATTACGTACTCCTCCCTCCTCCCACGTGTTTAATGGGTTAATTAAGTATGTTAATTGTTGTTTAATGGAAAGCATTTGAAGGGATGCGTAGCCCCTCAATTGGTGCCATCCCTTCATTTGTCGTGACTGCTTGGTTGCCCCTCTCTCTAATCTATAAATGAGGGGTCTTGGCTGATTCAAAAAATTTCACACCCCATAGCCCATTCATCCATGTAATCCACTTCTAGATTAGGCTTGGGGAAGTCTCCATCTCTTCTATTCTTTCACCTTAAATCAAATCTAGTATAAGGAAAGGGTAGAAATAAGAGAAAAATTCCTATTAAGGAGATTAGGCACAAGAAGGTAAAGTAGATAGGCTGCTTTAGCCTTCTTGCAGGCCAATTCAGCAAAGAGTTTGTTGTACTATCTTCTCTAAAAGGATCTGCAAGACGCTAGTACTCGATGATCCATCCATTTTGAGACGTCTTTATCCCTGCATGGATATTCATAGAGGCCCGAGTGTGAATGGCTCTAGTTCGGAACCCAGTGATCTATTAGGATGAATTTCAGTTGCATATTGCAACTTGATAAGGTAAGAAATTTATGTTTAAATTTTTTTACCATATTAGATCTGATCTTCGATCATGCCTTTACTGAGTAAATAGGTTTAAAATGTGATTTAAAACTTATTTACATAATTTTAAAAATTTTATAATTTATTTCTTTGCAGCATATACTGATAGTGTCAGCACCGAGCTAATCAATCAATTCGGTCCTTCAAGTGTGTCCCTTGGTGGGATGCTAGCTAGTCACTTATATAATTTGACTTTATTATAGTCTATGCTTTTTGGGGTTAATTTAATATTTCTCCATTCCAAATAGCATGGTGTTTGCAAGGCCTAGGCTTCCTTTGTTGATGCAAGAGGAGCTTTTGGAGTAGTTGAATAGTGGGACATCAACATATTGAGAGGTTCTAAAAGAGTTCAAATGTAATGACTTTTTAAAATAAACATATTTAGAAAAGAAATTAAGAAGACACAAATTTAGCTCTACCAAATTTTCTAAAAGTTTTTAAAGTTTTCAAAAACAAATGGATTTCATTGTAATTGTTTGTTTATCTAATTCAAATCTTTTTTAAAATATACAACTTAAAAAATTTATAAAATTATATAGTTAACCAGGCATCTTATTTGTTAAGTCAACTTCAGTAATGCAACGGAACCTTCCCTTAGGAGCTCTTATCTTGAACTTCTTTTAATCTATTGAAAGCTCGAGTTTTTAGAACTCGGTGACCCTCGAGGCCTCTAGTTAAAACATATAATGTCATAAAAACACGTTCAACCCTCGAGGCTGGCCTACGTATTGATAGCTAGGCTTCATACTCACGTTCAAGCCTCGTTGTCAAGTGACCATTTTTATAACCCTTATATAAGTTCAAAGAACCAATCTTAAGGGTAATTCTATTTGGCCCGCAAATTTTCCTTGCAGCCCCCCCCCCCGGGCCAGTCTATTTGGCCCGCACGTTTTCCTTAGGAGCCCCCCACGCCACTTAAAAAAAATGGCATGTTTGCCCTTAAAAATTTTGGACCAAAATAACCCCCCTCTAAACAGCCCCCCCCAAGCCCCTCCTCCCTCCCGTGCCCCTCCCCCTACCTCCCTCACTCGGATCATCCATCGTTCTTTTTTTTTTTTCTCGGTTCCCTCCCCCTCCAAACAGCCCCTCCCCCGCCTCCCTCACTCGAATCACCATCGTCCATTTTTTTTCCTCCCTCACTCGGATCACCATCGTCCATTTTTTTTCTCTGTTTGTGCGTTGTTCGGCCTTGTGTGGCCGAACAAGTAAACTCTGTTCGGCCCCACAGGGCCAACAACTTTAACATGTTCGGCCCTGATGGGCCGAACAATAATTTTCTATATATTATAATTATAGAAGATTGTTGTTCGGCCTGATGGGCCGAACAAAAGAAAGCTGTTCGGCCCACCAGGGCCGAACATGTTAATGTTGTTCGGCCCTGTGGGGCCAAACAGAGTTTACTTGTTGGCCACACATGGTCGAACAACGCACGAACATAAAAAAAAAGGTCGACGGGTGATCCGAGTGAGGGAGGCGGGGGGAGGGGCAAGGGAGGGGGAGGGGCTGGCAGGGGGTTGTTTGGAGGGGGGAACCGAGAAAAAAAAAAATGGATGACAGGTGATCCGAGTGAGGGAGGTGCGGGGGGGGGAGGGAGGGGGAAGGGTAGTTTAGGTATTTTCTAAATTTAGGGGGTTAGTGAGTAATTTTGGGGGGGCTACTGAGTAAAAAAAAAGCTAAATAGGGGGGCTCCTAAGCAAAATGTGCGGGCCAAATAGGATTCCCCCCCTCCCCCTCCCCCACTTAAAAAAATGACATGTTTGTCCCTAAAAAATTTGGACCAAAACACCCCCAAGGTCAAAACATCCCCACCCCACGCCACCCCCTCCCCTGCCCCTCCCCCCTCCTCCCTCACTCCGGATCAAAACACCTTGGATCTAACCATTTGAAGCTTGATTGAAGAGATTTCAATCTATAATCGAGCAATAGACAAGCAACTAGCAATTTTGGAAGGTTCTACAATCGCAAAGGTTGGTTTATATCCCGTCGTCGAAATTTTTTTTTCCCGGTTCGTGAGTTGTTCAGTCTGTGTGGCTGAATAGGTCAAATCTGTTCGGCCACACAGGCTGAACTAAGTCAACATGTTCGGCCCTGGTGGGCTGAATAGATTTCTTCTGTTCGGCCACACAGGGCCGAACAGAAGATTTCAAATCTGTTCGGCCTGTTCGACCCAACAAGCCGAGCAGAGAGTCTTTGTTCGGCCCTGGTTGGCCGAACAGAGACTCGTTCGATGTGGAGCAAAGGAGGGAGGAGGAAAGGGGTGGAGGCGTCGGAGGGAGGTGGACGCCAGGGAGCACTGTCGGAAAGAGGCGGAGAGACTCGTTCGAATGTGGAGCGAAGGAGGGAGGAGGAAAGGGGGCGGAGGCGTCAAAGGGAGGCGGATGCCGGGGAGCACTGTCGGAAGGAGGCGGACGCTGAGGTGGAGGAGATTGAGGGAGACGGAGCCGATCGAGTGAGGGAGGGAAGGAGGGAGGGAAAGCTTACCGGTGAAGATGGCCGCGCCGGGGAAGAAGAGCCGCTGCCGGGGACGACCACTACCGGAGAAGGCCGGAGAAGGAGGGGGAGCGGTGAGCGAGAGAGGGAGCATTGTCGGAAAGGAGGAAGGGGGAGACGCTGAGAACTTTCGTGAGGAGGGGGAGGGGGAAGGGGGAGTTTAGGTATTTTCTAAATTTAGAGGGGCTACTGAGTAATTTTGGGGGGCTATTGAGTAAAAAAAAAAGATAAATGGGAGGGTTGCTGAGCAAAAACAGCAGACCAATAGAATTTTCCCAATCTTAAGCCCACACAGCAGACTTGAATTACCTTTTTCCCCTCCTCATCATTTAGGATCTAATTAAGTTATAAAATTTGTATTATAATTTAATGAATATTAATTTAATTTTTCCACACACAATTATATAATTTAATAATACAATATATATATTCTCAAGCTGAAATGTTTTCTTTTTACATTCTTCTAGGATCATCCTAATTTTTAGATTTTTTTAATTTTTTTCCAAGCATGTTCCATAGACTTATTTTTGATACTTAAGCCCACAAAATCTAGGATTAAGCTCAACAAGCTAGGCGGGACCCCTTCCCTGTGATTAACTCTACATGTGATGTAAGATGAAGGAAATGAAGGATTCTTAGTCCTTTTGAAGGATTCTTGGTCCTTACATTGTAACTTTCAAAACTTTTCGTTGATATGATATTTTTAGGATGAAGAGTTTGAGCTCCCTCTAATTCAATTTTTCAAGTCTTAAAACATTCCCCCCTCTATGGATTGCTTGGATGCACTCCCTCCTCTCTTCCTCCATTTCCCCATTGTGAATGGTGCTCCTGGCCGTTGGATCAATTGTCAAAACATCTTAGGCAAGGAGATCCCCTCTCTCTAACCTTGCTCATTTTGGTGACCAATGTGCGTACAAGGATTTTCAAGAGGGCTTTGAATATCGGCTTGATTGAAGGAATTGGAGTCACTCCTGCTTTAAACATCTCCCAAGTCTTCATTTTGGCCATGATATCATTATTTTCTATATTGCAAAGAGTAAATGCTCTAAAAGCCATTCTTTTAGGTGTTGTGGGTGCTTCTGCTCTAAAGGTTAACCTATGCAAAAGTATATAATTGGCTTCAACATTTCTTTCTAGGAGGAGCTTCGCTTGGCTTTCCTTCTAAACTGTAAGAAGTCCTCTCTCCCCTTCACCTATCTTGGTCTACCTTTACGTGATCAACACCTCCAAGTAAAGTTAGATGCCCCTTTAGGGAAAGATCCATAGCTGGGCTGCATGGAAAGAAAAATTCCTATCAATTGGCAAAAGATCGTGATGAGGGGTAAAATTATCATTACATTAAGGCCTGTGTACATCGACAATTGGGTCAGGTCCAACCCAACATCTCGCTAGCCAGCTGTCATAGCCACCAAGTAACGAAGATCAATCGCCTTTAGCAAAGTCGGATCACCCTGACAACCCGGACCACCTTTATACTTCGGCCATATGAGCCGAGCTATCCTTATTCCTCGGTAACCCAAGCTATCCTTATACTTCGGCCATATGAGCCGAGCTATCTTTATTCCTTGGTAACCCGAGCTATCCTTATACTTCGGTCGTTCGAGCCGATCCATTCCTCGGTCGTTCGAGCCGATCTATTTTGCACTTCGGAAAATCAAGCTATTCCTCATCCAGCCAACGACGACATTCAAATACCTCTGCGGAATCCGGCGGGAGAGTTCAAATCTACTATAGCAGAATAAGATTCCAAACAGAGAATCATACCCAGGAGTGGCCTAGAGCCTACGCAATCATGGAATCCCAAGGCATCAGCCAGCTCTCCTAGCCATCGATCCTCTAACCGACAAGATACAGATCCTATTGATCTTGCAACGAACTTGATTCGAATCTGTTTCAAATCATAACAACTTTCGGCCCCCATGATGCGCCCAGTGAATCAGGTGATCCTCTATAAATATCATAGCTTTTCAACCTCTCAGGTACGCACAAATTACCTTGCACATTCACTTGGCTTTACGGAATCAATTACTCCATTAGAGCTTCGATCGAGAGCTTGGAGGAAGATTCTTCTGTGAAAAGTCTTTCCTCACATCTGCCTGCTGTGAATCTCCACTGACTTGGGCGTCGGAGGGTCCCCCGCAGAGGACAACCCCAAGGAAATCCTTTGCGAGCGTGGACTGTCTTGCAGGTTCACCCCGGATGTCGAGATCAGTTCGGACCCGGAGCCGGAAGTGCAGCCAAGTCAGAGAACGGATTTCCGCGGCAACAGATTGGCGCTAAAGGAAGGGACCTCAAGTCCCATAAACTTGTAATCTAGGAGACAAGACTAAAAAAAAACCAGAAGAAACATCCTCTAATGGCCAATCGGAAGAGAGCCACCTCTGAGGCTCAAGATCAGGCCGCATCTCAAAGGCCTGATCCAATTAGTGATGTAGCACCTCCGCTACCACCACCAACTGAATCTCCTTCCCCACCGGCAACGACGGTAACCCTGGACCAGTTCGCCACTCTGGTCCAATAGGTTCAAGCATTGACCCAGATAATTCAGGGATTCCAGGCAATCCCTGGCCCTGCCGTTCCTGCCTCCCAGCCTCGCGAGGAGGCCGCTACCCCCGCTCCGCCTACAATCTCTTCTTCCGATCCGCCTAGGGCGGCAGATCGCAGTCGCCGACCTGCAAAGGTGAGACCGACTGCAATGAGCTGGAGGGAAGAGCCCACTCAGATCCAGGCGGGTTCGCTCTCCCTTCCCGGTATCCTCTCAGGATTCAACACCACTATCGTCTTCTCATGCCCAATCCCTCCTACCACTCTGGATGAAGGATCACACAACAGCAGGAGATGCGGCAAGAATGGCGTCGAGAACTAGACGCCGCCAAGCAAGCTCCTCCACCCCAGCCGAAGGCGGAGCAGGGCATCCCTTTCTCTAAGGGGATCATGGGGAAGTGATTCCCCCCATGTCAAGCTGCCGACCGTCGTACCATGGCTCCACTGATCCGGACGACCATCTCAGCAGCTTCCGGTCAATAATGATGTTCCATGGAGCATCTGATGCGATCCTCTGCCGGGCCTTCCCATCCACACTCAGAGGATCCGCCCGAACCTGGTTCAACGCCCTGAAACCAGGTTCCATCGATTCGTTTGATGAGCTGAGCCACCTTTTCATTGGCCAGTTCGTCAGCAGCCGCCGCCACCGACGGAGATCCGACTCCCTCTCCGAAGTCAAGCAGAGAGGGGGAGTCCTTGAGAATTATCTTGGCCGTTTCAACAAGGCCATGTTGGAGGTGGACCACCTTAATCATGAGGTGGCCATGTCCGCCCTAGCGGGGGGAGTTTCGAAGGAGAGCGACTTCTATTTGGCAATGGAAGTCAGCTACCCCCGTGTCTGTCTGATATGATGGCCCTTGCGGACAAATACGCTCGGGTCGAGGAGTCGCGGAGAATGGCCCGCGCTGAGCAGACGAAGAAGAGGCAAGAGCCCAAAGTTCCCGACAGACATCACCCTGTCCGTCGCCAAGCCGCCTCGCCGCCAAAGAGTCCTCCGCCGCCGCCAAGGAATCGCTCCCGGAGTCCCCCTAGGCGATTCGATCGCTACACTCCGTTGACTGTGCCCCGGGCACAATCCTCATGGAAATAGAGCGCCAGCTTCCCCGACCAGTGCCTCTCCGAGGGAACCCGACCCGGAGAGATCCCGCCAAGTACTGCCGCTACCATAGGGAGCACGGCCATGACACTGAAGAATGCTGGCAGCTGAAGAACGAGATCGAAAGACTGATTCGGCGGGGACGGTTGGACCAATTCAGAAGGGCACCCGAGCCACAGCAGCAGGAGGTGATCGCCAGCCTGAGCTCCCACACTCCCTCCCTCCAAATCCGCCAGTGGTTGGCCGCATCAATGATTGAAGCCGGCGGATCGCTCCGGGGCAATGGTGATGCACCGGTGCCAAAGAAGGCGCGCACGGGCGAGCTCTCCTTTTCTGATGATGATCTTCTTGGGGTACAGCTTCCCCCATGAGGACGCACTTGTTGTCTCCCTAAATTTGACAATTATGATGTAAGCCGAATCCTGGTTGATAGTGGAAGCTCGGTGAACGTTTTGTACCTCGATGTGTTTGCCAGGATGAATTGCTCATGGAAAACCTTCGAGCCGTGGATTCCACCTTGATGGGATTCACCGGACGTCATCATCCCAGAAGGAATTGTCACCCTGACGGTCCGCGCAGGAACCTGGCCCTGTAACCACAAGCCGACTTCCTAGTGACCGACCTCAGGTCCCCGTATAATGCCATATTGGCAGGCCCGGCTTGATGTCTCTTAAAGCGGTTGTTTCTATCCCGCATCTGTCGATGAAGTTCCCCACCGAGGGGAGTTGGAGTGTTCGGGGAAGTCAAGCCATGGCTCGGCAATGTTTTGTCACGAGCCTTCAGTCCAGAATCCCGAGGTTGACGGGCTAGACGCCCGCGAGGATTTCGCCGAGCAACGGGGAGAACCGGTGGAAGAGCTGGAAGAAGTACCGCTGGACGTAGCTCGGCCCGACCGAACCACAAAGATCGGGTCGCTGCTTGAAGGAGAGCCTCGTCGCGAGCTAATCAGATTCCTCCAAAACGCGGACATCTTCGCCTGGACCGCCTCCGACATGCCAGGAATTAGCCCCGAAGTCCTCGTCCATCGTCTCAATGTGGACGAGATGCACAGGCCTGTTAAGCAGAAAAAGAGAAGCTTCGCCCCAGAGCGGCAAAAGGCCATTGAAGAGGAGGTCGACAAACTCATCAAAGCCAACTTTGTCCGAGAGGTAAACTACCCCAGTTGGCTGTCAAACGTCGTCATGGTGAAGAAGTCGAATGGCAAATGGAGGATCTGCATCGACTTCACCGATCTCAACAAGGCATGCCCGAAGGACAGCTTCCCTCTCCCGGATCGACCAGCTTGTGGATGCCACCTCGGGCCACCAAATGCTGTCATTCATGGATGCCTATTCGGGCTACAATCAGATCCGGATGGCCCCCGAGGATGAAAAAAGACAGCCTTCATAACCGACCGAGGTACCTACTGTTACCGAGTTATGCCTTTCGGTCTTAAAAATGCAGGAGCGACCTACCAGCGCCTGGTCAACAAGGTGTTCAAGGAGCAAATCGGCCGGAACATGGAGGTGTATGTGGATGATATGCTGGTCAAAAGCAAGGAAGCGCTGCGGCATGTTGAGGACCTCGCGGAGAGCTTTGCGCTGCGCAAGTATGGAATGAAGCTCAACCCAACCAAGTGCGCCTTCGGCGTCAATTCTGGGAAGTTCCTCGGATTCATGGTCTCCCAGCGCGGCATTGAGGCTAACCCTCAGAAGATCCAAGCTCTCCAACAAATGGCGCCCCCAGCGTCCATTAAAGATGTCCAGCGCCTAACCGGGAGAATAGCGGCCCTTAACCGCTTCGTAGCTCGGTCAGCCGAGAGGTGCCTCCCCTTCTTCAAAACCCTCCGATCGGCCAAGAATTTCCAATGGACTCCTGAATGCCAGAAATCATTTGAAGATCTCAAGAAGTACCTCGGCTCGCCTCCACTTCTTAGTAGCCCGTCCCGGGGAGACTCTGTTTCTGTATCTGGCCGTTTCCGAGCAGTTTGTCGGTACTGGTCAAGCAAGAAGGCAAGATCCAAAGACCGATCTACTATGTGAGTAGGCTGCTCCGCGACGCGGAGACGAGGTACACCAGGATCGAGAAAATAGTGCTTGCCTTGATTACCTCGGTCCGGAAGCTGCGACCATATTTCCAAGCACATTCAGTGACGGTCCTGACCGATCAACCCATCAAAGCGGTGGTCCACCGTCCAGAAACATCGGGGAGGATGACCAAATGGGCCGTCGAACTAAGCGAGCACGACATACAATTTCAACCTCGCCCGGCCATCAAAGCTCAAGTGCTGGCCGACTTCCTCCTTGAGTGCACCATCCCGGAAGACGGCTCTACCCCAAAAAGTCCCGAAGGACCAAAACCCTGAAGCTCGGTGGCTCCTTCACGTCGATGGGTCGTCCAACGCCCATCGTTCCGGTGCGGGTTTGGTTCTCACCAGCCCGGAGGGGATCTTCGAATATGGCGTCCGATTCTCCTTCCCGGCCTCCAACAACGAAGCCGAGTATGAGGCCCTGTTAGCCGGTCTCCGGATCGCCCGCAACCTGAAGGTGGAAAAGATTAGCGCCTTCACCGACTCTCAGCTGGTGGCCGGCCATGTGCGAGGGGAGTTTGAAGCCCGAGAACCCAATATGGTTCGGTATCTCCAAGAGGTGCGCGGCCTACTTCCTCACTTTTCAGAGTTTGAAATCATTCAAATCCCTAGATCGGAAAACGCCCGTGCCGACCTACTCTCCCGATTGGCGACCACGGAGACGATGGATGCTGAACAAAAATTCCATCTGGAGACTCTGGAGAAGCCGAGTATCATGGAAGCTGACCGGGTGATGCAAATCGAGACCGAACCATCCTGGTTCGACCCCATACCAGCTATCTTAAAGAAGGGTCGCTCCCGTCCGACCGAAGGGAGGCCAGGAAATTGAAGCTGCAGGCGACCCACTATGTATTGATCGACAGCCAGCTTTACAAGCGGTCTTTCTCCATGCCGCTGCTCAGATGCCTCCGCCCATCCGAGGCGGACTACGCTCTACGGGAGGTACATGAAGGGATCTGCGGCAACCATCTGGGAGGCCGGTCCCTGTGTCACAAAGTGCTACGGCAAGGCTATTATTGGCCGACCATGCAGAAAGATGCGGACGATCTAGTCCGAGCCTGTGACGCCTGCCAGAGGCATTCGAGCATCCAAGGCTCCCCTCCGCCGAGCTAGTTTCCATATCCTCCGCTTGGCCCTTTGCCAAATGGGGGATGGACATCCTCGGCCCATTCCCGTTGGCGACGGGACAGCGAAAATTTTTATTTGTCGCCATTGACTACTTCACCAAATGGGTTGAAGCGGAAGCCGTTGCTCAAATCACCGAAGCCCGGGCCAGAGACTTTGTGTGGAGGTCCATCATCTGCCGGTTCGGCCTCCCCCACACCATAATCACCGACAACGGCAAACAGTTCGACAATTCCAAATTCCGCCAATTCTGCGAAGAGCATGGAATTCGTCACCACCTTACTTCGGTCGGACACCCTCAAGCCAACGGAGCGGCCGAGGTAACCAACAGGACTCTCCTCCAAGGAATCAAAGCTCGCCTCTCTAGAGCCCAAGGCAGGTGGGCAGATGAGCTGCACCATGTCTTGTGGGCCTATCGCACCACTCCGAGAATCCCAACGGGCGAGACCCCATTCCGATGGCTTTCGGTACGGAGGCCGTCATCCCTGTGGAAGTGGGCCTCCCATCTTTGCATGTTACTCGGAAGAAGCCAACGAGCAACTCCGCACCAACCTCGACTTGGTGGAGGAAGTCAGAGAGAAGGCCCGAATCAGGACGGCCGCCTATCAACAGAGGGTGGCTCGGTACCATGCCTCCAGAGTTAAGGGGAAGACTTTCCTTCCTGGCGACCTTGTCCTCCGGAAAGCCTCTGTATCCAAACCGCTGGAGCAAGGAAAGCTGGCGCCGAACTGGGAAGGCCCGTACCAAGTCACAGAAGTCATTGGACCAGGAACCTACAAGCTCCAGGACCTCGAAGGAAATCCGTCCCCCGGACGTGGAACTCGGACAACCTCCGCAAATATCATCAATAGGGTATGCTTCCCCTCGAATTTCTATGTCCATTGAATTAAAATTTTCAAATATTGCAAAATCTACCTTTACTGCTCTTTAATCTGCAATGAGAGCTATCTCCTCAACAGGAAATCTCCGAACCTTGGCAGGGCCAAGTAAAATATAATCTTTTATAAATCCTCGGCCGGGCCGAGCGATCTCCGAACCTTGGCAGCGCCAAGTAAAATATAATCTTTTATAAATCCTCGGCCAGGCCAAGCGATCTCCGAACATTGGCAGCACCAAGTAAAATATAATCTTTATAATCCTCGGCTGGGCCGAGCGATCTTCGTACCTTGGCAGCGCCAAGTAAAATATAATCTTGAAGGCTCGGCAACACCGAGTGATATATTATCTGAAGGCTCGGTAACACCGAGTGATATATTATTAGAAGGCTCGACAACACCGAGTGACATATTATCTGAAGGCTCGGCAACACCGAGTGATATATTATCTGAAGGCTCGGCAACACCGGGTGATATATTATTCGAAGCCTCGGCAACACCGAGTGACATATTATATGAAGGCTCGGCAACACCGAGTGACAGATTATCTGAAGCCTTGGCAAAAACGAGTGATATAGCTCTAAAACCTCGGCTTATCCTGGTGATTTCTCGAACACTCCGACGTGACTGAGACGTTCTGTTATGCTTCGGCAGAGGTTGGTAACCTTTCTTCGCTTACCAGCAAGATTGCACAAGTTATTTCTTTTCAAAGAAATACACGCTTCATCCCTCAAATAAGGCCATGCATACTACATGAACTCACGCGGCCGCCCAGGCCTTTCTCTGACCCAAAATAGAGATAAATACCTCCTCCACAGAGGACTGAGCGACATGTTCATAAAAATAAAGTGATAGAAACGCTGTTGAACTTATAGATTATGCTATGAATCAAAAAGCATAAAATGAGAGTGACAACTCTCAACACAATCGCATCAGAAAAGGAAACAGATGTCACAAGAAGAAAGAGTAAAAACTTTCTTTATTGATGAAAAAATTACAACCTCTTGAGAGGCATTACAAGTGCATCATAACACAGGAAATACGGACGAAGTAAAAGCTCGGCTAAGCAGCTTCAGTCGATAATAATGTCTTTACAACCGACCCTAGAAATCAGAGAAACCAGACAGCTCTGCTGAACCACTGGTTAATGCCAAAGAGCAAGATAAGCCATCCATGGATCCCTCGGCCGAACACGTTGAGGGATCATAACCAGGTCAAAGACCCGTGGATGCTTATGTCAATGAAGCATCCCCCCAAGTGGGATGCTGGTCTGCTAGCCACAGCTCGACCGTAAAAGGCAGAGAACCAGCAGACCGACACATCCCTCCTCCCTTTTTCACATGAAAAAAGATTCCTCAGTCAGGTGAACCGAGGAATTTAAGATGAGGGAGGAGGCAAAGTTCATGCAAACCATGGGGGGTGCATATGCCTTGCATTTCCGGTGGTCCCCATGGCATGTGGCAAAAGGACACACAGGAAGCGTATATGTGCGCTCCCCATATGACCTCTGCGGGCTTCCCGTGCGCTCCCTATATGACCTCCGAGAATTCCTCCCTTGAGGACTGCTTGCTCTTCAGCATCTTCTCTATCACCCCAGCTATCTGGGACGAACCAACCTTCAAAAAGAAGGCTCGGACTCTCCACTCTCAACTTCGATGAAACAAATGCCATGGAAACTCTTACAACTCACAGAAAAGAAAGTCTTGGGAGATAATCTAACACGGCCCGCTCCTCCCATTTTATAGGCAAACGGACTGGGAGCAGCTATTAAAGTAGAAAGCCCCGGGATTCAAAATGCCTTGGCCACACCGCCACGTGGCGTTTCAGGATGAAAAGAGCGCTTTTCAAAGCGCACCGAGTGCATTTCCCATGCCATGACGCACAACAAAAGATTTTCCTCTGATCTCAAATCAAGAGCCTTAAATGCAGGAAATCGTCCGCCGGTCCTTGATATACGAGCAGGTCTGAGAAATCGCCTTATGAAAATGATGCCCTCCAATGGTGATCGAATGCTTATCTTGTACGTTAAAAGGACCCGCGTTGGAAAAGGCCAACGGGATAAATGCCCTATGCAAAAAACAAAGCATCCTTCGGCGAATCACAAATCCACCTCGTCAGCTTGGGCAGAAAATGAAATGATTTCTCATAGATTGGACCATCCGCCAAATCCCGGCCGAGGTACTCGTGCAGTTTTTGGTCATATCACACCGAACCGTCTTCATACCTCGGTCAGACAAGCCGATTTCTTGTTTCGAATTGACAGAACTATTTGTCTAACCTCGGCCTTGACCGAGACATTTCCTTTAAGCTCAAACCAAGCCCGCTTATGCATCGGCGAGGCAAATCGGCTCAGCTTTGAATAAGTGAGACATTCAGTTCTAAAGGAACAAATCGACCCGAAGGTGAGAGCTACACATGATCCACTCGCTGTCAGCTTCTAACACAAAACGGTCGTTCAGGCGACAAGTGATGTAAAGCAATAAGGCCAAACAGATGGGAACAAAAGACCCGTTCATTAAAGTTTTGGCCAAGATACAAGTATGAAAGGAGAAAATACATGTGCAACCTTTAAGGGTTAGGGTTCGGGTCGGTCCTAGGAACCTCCTCGATAACATCCAGGAGAGCTTGACTTGCTTTGCCCACTTCGAATAATGTTGGTTCCTTAGCAGCAAGCTGAGGGCGTTCTTCAGGAGCCACGGCCTCATTAGGGAATGGAATAGCCTCAAGGTCGACATCTAAGATGTCCTCGTATTCCTCTTCTTCGGCCCCCGGGGTACAAGCATCGAAATGTTCGACATCCAAGAAGGACAAATACCATTCGAGATGTGCCCGAGAGATCCTTGCTCGAGTCTCCTCTTCTCCGAACCAAAATGCATCGGCACATGCCCCACTACGTTCTTCAGAGAATTGCGCAGAATTTTTGTACTCCTCCATAGCTGAAGCAAGCTAATTTTGGAGTTCGAGGTTCATTCGGTGACTCGCGGATAACTCCACCCTTAAAGCTTTTAACTGCTCCTGCGCCTCAAGCCCAGTCCTCTCCATCTGCAAAACGTCAAGGCGTTTGAACCCACGAGCGAAAGAAAAGCACCGAAAGCAAATAAATAGGAAGACACTATACCTCTTCCTCACGCCGAGCCATTTTATCACTCAGTTCCTGAACCTTCTCCAAGGCCTTCAGCTTGGCCGATTTATTTTGTTGCAGACCCTCCTTGAGGTCATTAATCCGGGACTGCTTGTCCCCAATTTCTTGCTGAGATTGATCAAGATCGTCGGTGAGCCGAGCAATTTGCTCACTCTGCCACTTCAGCCGATTCTCCATATCAGCGAGTTGATCTCGTTGCCATCGGCATCTACGCTCCTCCTCCTCCTCCAGTTTCCTACCCCAACTATTCTTCTCCTCAGCATGACTGGCCCTCAGTTGGCCCCACCTCTTATCGAAATGTTGCTCCATAGCATTGATTTTGCCATCGTATTTAGCCTTGATCTGAGACAATTCCAGGCAGGCCTTATCCGATTGTTCGCGGAAACCATGGAGCTCTTTGACCTGAACCTCTAATCAGAAGGCCCTTTCGGATTCAAGTCGGTAAGACTCGCTCATCCTTTCAAGATCTACCTTCACGAGCGCCAAGGCCCTGGAAAGTTGGCTAGTCGAATCCACCCTCACTCGAAGGGCGGCTGCTTCCTTCCTAGCCTGAGTGCAAGCCCCAGTGGCCAAATTCAAGCGCCAAGTCAGTGCCCTTGTTACCAAAGCATTCTGCGAGAAAAACACCAGTAAGAAATCATGATCTGACTGACTAATCAGGGACTGCAACCTCGGTACAGCAATTTATCCGAGAGACATAATTTGAAGCCATCGTCATAAGAGTAGCGTTATTGATTTCAGGCAGAAGGAAAACATCCTTCGGCGCCCCAAGCCGTCCGAAAGCTGCATCCATGATATCCTCGGCGGCAGGGTCGCCCGTTGAGGAACTTCCCCTCATGCGCAAAACAGATTTCATCAGGGTAGTGAGCATATCATCCACCTCTAGGCTATGGATAAAAGAGCTTATTCCTGAAGAACTAGCCTGAGGAACTTCAGCCCGAGAAACCATCCTCTTGGCCTCCTCTGCCAGAGCTCTAACCTGTGAGTCCTCGGCCCCGATCGAAGGACCCTCGATCCGAGCATCCCCTTTGTTCAACAATTCTACTTCTTTTTCTACTGATGCTTCTACCTCCTCCACAACGTCCCTGAGAACCGCAGAGGGGAGACCTTCAGCAGGAGGAGGCACGACATCCATCGACCTTTCGACGGGTAGCTCCACTTGAGCTTCGACAGCTGTCATTGCCTCTTCTGACCCCTCCATCCGAGCAGAGGTCTCCTCCATACGCAATGGGCTCTCCACCACCGGTGACTGAAAGACATCCGGTAGAGGGCCCGCTAGATGTACCGATGACGTTTTCTCTACGTCGTCTGATACAATTACTATTTGGAGAGAAGAAACCTCAATGGCTCCCCCCGAGCTCCCCCAATGATTTCCTCTGCTGCTTTGCTCCCCTCCAGTAAGGGGGGGTCGTTGACCATGGTTTGCACTCCCGCTACCTCCCTTATTGGGGTGAGAGAGCGGTGACTGGTGCCATCTTTCTTCGGCCCCTTCGAGCGAGACCTGGAAGGACAAGACCTCTTCTCGGATCCGTGTTTGTCCCTAGAACTGGAGCCCCTTTGACGCTTGCCCGACTCTTTCCTCATCTGGCCCACAAACGTCGACCTTTCGGTTGAAAATGTAGAAAATGGTTCAACCTAATGGGAATACCCAAACAAGCCGACCATCGTGATAAAAGAGAAAAGGATACACTTACCTTGGGGGTCGACAGAGCTAATCCCGGTGGCAAAGAGAGCATCCTCAGCTAACAGAGTGCTAGCCAATACCTCCTGACCACTGCGAAGGGTAGCCAGTTCCCTTTTCTCTTGATCGCTCAAATCTAAACGCGCCTCCGGGTCCTTCACATAATTACCCCATCCTCTCGAAAAATCCGAGCCGATGTTTCCTTCGGTAATGAGAAATCAGGACTTCCACCCCTTTATCGAAGAAGGGTTATCCGAAATCATCTTAAAAGACTTCCGGGGGCCAATATAGGGCCACTCAGAGCTCCTTCCAGAAACCAAATTGTAGCAAACTCAAAATAAGGAAGGGTTACAGCCGCCCCAACGCGACTGCACATCGAGATGAACCCGACGAGATTGCGCCAGCTATTCGGAGCCACCATCGTTGGGCATATATTGTAAAACCTCATCACCTCCTATATCAATGGGTGAAGAGGGAATCGGAGACCTGCTCTCAAGCTCTCCTCGTAGAAGAAAACTCTCCGGCTCAACTCGGTTAAAACCCGGTCCTCGATCCTCGGCGCCTATAAGGCTACATCCCCATGAACTCTGTAAAGATGACGGATTCTACCCAAATCCTCTGGGGTGATCTCAGAAGCAACATCGCTTGGACCACTCATATTGGCTAAACGGGAGGAAAGACATGAACAGGCAAGCAAGGGCTCAGAGATGGAGTAGAAAATCTCTATGACACGGATGAAGGAGCGTTGTAGAACAAGCGCTGCCACAACCCTCTTTAAATAAGCATTTCAGAAAGAAAGCCCTAGATGCCAGAAATCCCGATACAGGCGCCAGAAATAAAGGAACCCCGCCATGGGAGCTTCCGCTATCACGACTTGTTGGAAACGAGGCATTTCCTCCTCGAGCTGCGGCAAAAATGATGACAAAGCAGTGGCCCGTCATTCACAAGGTTATCATTGTCTGCCTTTTTGAATCCCCCAAATAAGATTGCTCCGGAATTCTACTCCCTATATCCGAACTTACACTTCGGACTAGGGAGTGGGGGACATGTGATGAGGGGTAAAATTATCATTACATTAAGGCCTGTGCACATCGACAATTGGGTCAGGTCCAATCCCAACATCTCGCTAGCCAGCTGTCATAGCCACCAAGTAGCGAAGATCAATCGCCTTTAGCAAAGTCGGATCATCATGACAACCTGGACCATCTTTATACTTCGGCCATCTGAGCCGAGCTATCCTTATTCCTCGGTAACCCAAGCTATCCTTATTCCTCGGTAACCCAAGCTATCCTTATACTTCGGCCATCTGAGCTGAGCTATCCTTATTCCTCGGTAACCCGAGCTATCCTTATACTTTGGCCATCTGAGCCGAGCTATCCTTATTCCTCGGTAACCCAAACTATCCTTATACTTCGGTCGTTCGAGCGGATCCATTCCTTGGTCGTTCGAGCCGATCCATTTTGCATTTCGAAAATCAAGCTATTCCTCATCCAGGCCAACCACGACATTCAAATACCTCTGCGGAATCCAGTGCGGGAGAGTTCAAACCATTATAGTAGAATAAGATTCCAAACAGAGAATCATACCCAAGAGTGGCCTAGAGCCTACGCAATCATGGAATCCCAAGGCATCAGCCATCTCTCCTAGCCATCGATCCTCTAACCAACAAGATACAGATCCTACTGATCTCGCAACGAACTTGATTCGAATCCATTTCAAATCATAACAACTTTCGACCCCCACGACGCGCCTAGGGAATCAGATAAACCTCTATAAATACCATAGCTCTTCAACCTCTCAGGTACGCACAAATTATCTTGCACATTCACTTGGCTTTACGAAATCAATTACTCCATTAGAGCTTCGATCGAGAGCTTGAAGGAAGATTCTTCTGTAAAAAGTCTTCTCCTCACATCTGCCTGCTGTGAATCTCCACTGACTTGGGCATCGAAAGGTCCCTGCAAAGGATAACCCCAAGGAAATCCTTTGCGAGCACGGACTGTCTTGCAGGTTACACCATGGACGTCGAGATCGGAGTTCGAACCCAGAGCTGGAAGTGCATCCGAGTCAGAGAATGGATTTCTGCAGCAACAGATCGATCCTCCTAAATGAGATTTGATGGGGCCAGTAAACCCCATGGGCAATGGTGATGCACTTAGGTCGGACTTCTAGTTAGCCATCTAAGTAGGCCCTCTTTTGGCCAGCTTCAGCCTTGGCCAATATACCTCGGCCAGCTTTAGCCTCGGCCAACATACCTCGGCCAGCTTCAGCCTTGGTCAGCCTCAGCCTCGGCCAGCTTCAGCCTTGGCCAACATACCTCGGCCAGCTTCAGCCTTGGCCAGCCTTAGCCTCGGCCAGTTTCAGCCTCGGCCAACATACCTCGGCCAGCTTCAGCCTTGGCCAGCCTCAGCCTTGGCCAGCTTCAGCCTCGGCCAATATACCTCGGCCAGCTTCAGCCTCGGCTAGCCTCAGCCTCGGCCAGCTTCAGCCTTGGCCAACATACCTCGGCCAGCCTCAGCCTCAGCCAGCTTTAGCCTTGGCCAACATACCTTGGCTAGCTTCATCCTTGGCAAGCCTCAGCCTTGGCCAACATACCTCGGCCAGCTTCAGCCTCGGCCAGCCTCAGCCTTAGCGAATATACCTCGGCCAGCTTCAGCCTCGGCCAGCCTTAGCCTTATCTAGCTTCAGCCTCGGCCAATATACCTCGGCCAGCTTCAGCCTCGGCCAACATACCTCGGTCATCTTCAGCCTCGGCCAACTTCAACCTTGGCCAGTCGGCCTCAACAACCACTCAAGCAGTTCCCCAGTAGCCACATTATGGGGTTCACGTGCCTGGCTCCACCACTATCTGCACAGGACAACAGACGTGCGAAGTGGGGGATACATCTGGCAAGCGCCGTAACGGCCGCCCATGCTCTGCAAGCCTGCAACAGTCTGTAGCAACCATCCAAATCAAGTGGCCACCCACTCTGATGAAACTTGACCCACCAACTATACAGCCACCTACATTTGATGGGACATGGCGTGCACCCCTGACATATCAAAGAAGGAAGCAAGCTCTGCCATTGCTGCCATCACCTTAAATGTCAAGTCTCACAAGCATCAGCTCTAGCACTTTACCCATAAAATTCATCATTATGGAGCCTCAACCACTCAAGCCAGACAGACTCTAAGCATCTATAAAATGGGTAAGAGGGACCCCCGACCAGGTAACTAAAAACTGAGGACTCACCACATTCTTAAATGCTCATTCTTGCTCATAGGGAGCACGGCTCTAAGCCTCTCTCTTCTTCTCTCTTTCGAGCTTTCTCAAGCTCACGGCTGTTGCCCAGAGCACTGACTTCAACGTTGGAGGGTCCCCACCGGAATCTCCGGCCCCCAAGACTTGTTTGCAGGCCCACAGGCGCAAGAAGCTCGCCGGAGGATCCCGGGCTCGCTGGAGGAGGCGACGGGACACTCGCCGATGTTTGAGGAAGGTGATTTGGCATCAACAGATTGGCATGCCAGGAAGGGGGAGAGAGAGCAGAGTTTTGCACCACTAAGCTACAAGCTCTCACTCCCTCTATGACAACAATGGAAGCTTCAGTCAGTTATGCTGGGTAGGCACCCTCAACGAGCTGAGCGGCAAGAGGCCGACTCTCTGCTCCATCATCATCACTATCTCGGGCCATTCAGGCAAAGCACCGTGCCACCCTCACCCTGTAGATCCAAGCATTAATGGTAGCTGCCCAAAAGCTATGGGAGCGATGCTTTGCTTCTCCTTTAATTGCTGCTCAAGCCAACCATCATCCATTCGGTGGGAGATCTTTCCAGTGAGAGACTCACCACCATCATATTTCTCTAAGGCTCATCAGCAAGAGCAGGCTCAAGCTATCAGTAAGGAGCCCCTCCAAGCTCACCAACAAACGCCACAAACGTGAAGCCCCATAAACGAAGCAGAAGGAGATAAATTTCTTCAACAAAAAAGCTAAGTACACTACACTTTAAGAAAACATTCCTTTTCATTAGTATCTGAATGCATTATGGGAAAACCAACAAAACCAAGCATTCAAAAGGTTCTCAATGGTACTGTGATCATAAGGTCACCCCTAGGACGACCGCGAAACCCCCACGGCGGTTCAAGACCTATGGTTCCAGCGACCTCGAGTCACCCCTCGGGCCAGCCACAAAACCTCCAAAGCGGTTCCGGAGGAGCTCGGTGGGATTGCGGCTAATGGATACCACTCGGTCCAACTAGGATATGCCTCCATGTCGGTTCAAATCCATAACAACTCATACATGCTCGAGTCACCTCCCGGACCAGCACACAAACACTTGAGGTAGTTCCGAAGGAGCTCAGCGGTATTGCGGCTAACGGATACCACTCGGTCTAGTTAGGATACACCTTCGAGTCGGTTTAAGTCCCTAACTGCCCATACCCGCTTGAGTCACCTCCCGGACCAGCACACAAACACTCGAGGCAATTTTATTTCAGCCCCCATAGCTCTATTTCTGCTTCGGCAATTTTATCTCTGCCTCACCAACAGCTTTATCTCTGCCTCAGCGGCATTATTGCAGCCTCAACAGCTTTATCTCTGCCTCAGCGGTGTTATTGCAGCCCCATCGGCTTTATCTCTGCCTCCGCGGCGTTATTGCAGCCCCAACGGCTTTATCTTTGCCTCCGCGGCGTTATTGCAGCTTCAACGACTTTATCTCCGCCTTAGCGGCATTATTGCAGCCTCAACAGCTTTATCTCTGCCTCAGCGGCATTATCACAGCCTCAACGGCTTTATCTCTGCCTTAGCAGCATTATCGCAGCCTCAACGACTTTATCTCTGCCTCAGCTGCATTATTGTAGCCTCATCGGCATTATCTTCGCCTCAGCGGCTAGTTGATGGGCACCCACATCTAAACTTCATGTCAGAAGTTGAAGACTCAAAGTCAACTCACAGTTGGAAGAAACCAACTCTCCAACTCACAGTTGACGAATATCTACTTCCAAACTCTACGTTGGGAGAGGATTGATGGCTACCCTCAGCTAGCCAACGGGCGGACGGAAATTATCCAAAGCAAGACAAAAGAAAAAAGATCTCTCCACTAAGAAGGACTTAGAACTGAAGCAAGCATGAAAAGACAAGTGCAAAGATGAAGAGCTCTACACTCCTTTCGCTTGGCGGATGCAAGGCACGCGGTCGCACAAGCTCAGGAGTGTGGACGACATCTGATGGGGCCAGTAAACCCCATGGGCAATGGTGATGCACTTAGGTTGGACTCCCAGTTAGCCATCTAAGTAGGCCCTCTTTTGGCCAGCTTCAGCCTCGACCAATATACCTCGGCCAGCTTCAGCCTCGGCCAACATACCTCAGCCAGCTTCAGCCTCGGCCAGCCTCAGCCTTGGCTAGCTTCAGCCTCGGCCAACATACCTCGGCCAGCCTCAGCCTTGGCCAGCTTTAGCCTCGACCAACATACCTCGGCCAGCTTCAGCCTCGGCTAGCCTCAGCCTCGGCCAGCTTCAGCCTCGGCCAGCCTCAGCCTTGGCCAGCTTCAGCTTCGGCCAATATACCTCCACCAACATACCTCGGCCAACATACCTCGGCCAGCTTCAGCCTCGGCCAGCTTCAGCCTCGGCCAGCTTCAACCTCGGTCAGCTTCAGCCTCGGCCAACATACCTTGGCCAGCTTCAGCTTCGGCCAGCCTCAACCTCGGCCAGCTTCAGCCTCGGCCAATATACCTCAGCCAGCTTCAGCCTCAGCCAGCCTTAGCCTTGGCCAGCTTCAGCCTCGGCCAATATACCTCGGCCAGCTTTAGCCTCGGCCATCTTCAGCCTCGGCCAGCTTCAACCTCGGCCAACATACCTCGATCATCTTCAACCTCGACCAACTTCAGCCTCGGCCAACTTCAACCTTGGCCAGTCGGACTCAACAACCACCCAAGTAGTTCTCCAGTAGCCACATTATGGGGTTCACGTGCCTGGTTCCACCACTGTCCGCATAGGATAATAGACGTGCGATGTGGGGGACACATCTGGCAAGCGCCGTAACGGCCGCCCACGCCCTGCAAGCCTGCAACAGTCTGCAGCAACCATCCAAATCAAGTGGCCACCCATTCTGACGGAACTTGACCCACCAACTATGCAGCCCACCCACATTTGATGGGACATGGCCTGCACCCCTGACATATCAAAGAAGGAAGCAAGCTCTGCCATTGCTGCCATCACCTTAAATGTCAAGTCTCACAAGCATCAGCTTTGGCACTTTACCCATAAAATTCATCATTATGGAGCCTCAACCACTCAAGCCAGACATACTCTAAGCATCTATAAAATAGGTAAGAGGGACCCCTGACCAGGTAACTAAGAACTGAGGACTCACCACACTCTTAAACGCTCATTCTTGCTCACAGAGTGCTCTTCTCTAAGCTCTCTCCCTTTCTCTTTCGAGCTTCCTCAAGCTCACGCCTATTACCCAGAGCACTGACTTGAGCGTCGGAGGATTCCCGCTGGAATCTCTGGCCCCCAAGACTTGTTTGCAGGCCCACAGGTGCAAGGAGCTCGCCGAAGGATCTTGGGCTCGCTGGAGGAGGCGACCGGACGCTCGCAGATGCTCGAGGGCAGTGATTTGGCATCAACAAGATTCTTACAACATTCCCTTCTTTCTTGATGTCCATCTTCAGACTCCTAGCATGGGTTCAGAGAAGGATAAACAAAGTCGGTTAAACTGGAACTTAGGTAGTGTTTTGATAGAAAAAATATTATCCATGAATAAGTGTATGTGATAGAGTTTATCCCCTGGCTATCCCTAGGGATATCCCTTGGCTATCCCATTGATCATATCAAATGCAAAAAGGTAAATCCATAGGATAACTTTTTTTTACTCTTGTTTGGAGGGATAACCAGCTATTCCTGCATTTTCTAGAAAATAAATTGAGGGGATATCCCATGGTTAACATGGATTATCCCTTTGGTTAACTTTATTTCCAGTTATCCCTTAGGTAGTGTTTGATAGAAAAAATTTATCCCTGGATAAGTGTACGGTATAAGTTTCCCCTGGCTATCCCTAGAGATAGAAAAAAATATTATCCCTGGATAAGTGTATGGTATAGAGTTTATCCCCTGGCTATCCCTAGGGATATCCCTTGGCTATCCCATTAATCATATCAAATACAAAAGGTAAATCTATAGGATAACTTTTTTTTTACTCTTATTTGAAGGGATAACCAGCTATTTCTGCATTTCTAGGGAATAAATTGAGGGAATAACCCTTGGTTAACCATGGATTATCTCTTTGGTTAACTTTATTCTCAGCTATCCCTTATAGTTATGGCTTTTGGGAATAAGAGGGGATATCCCCTGGATATCCCTTCTTATTCCCTATTTCAAATACTACCTTATAATTAGGGTTTTTAGGGATTCCCTTCTTATTCTCTATTTCAAACACTACCTTATAGTTATGGTTTTTTGGAATAAAAGGAAATATTCACGGGATATCTTCTCTTATTTCTAATTTCAAACACTACCTTAGTGTGTAGAGCCAAAAAGAAAGAAGAACTTGAAATCAAAGATTTATTAACTTTCAACAAAGATCTCCTAGCTAAATAAATTTAGATGTATCTTTCACTTGACATCAAGGTGTTTTGAAAATCTCTTATTTATTAGGGTTATTATTCAAGAAAAATATTTGACTATAGGAGTTAGTGTCCTTCAAAGTGGTCACTATTCGAGAAAGGCGTCTTTGAAGACACAAGAGGATTCTGACACTACAGAAGATTCCTTTTGAGTGATGGGACTAGGATCAAATTTGAGAAGACTGTTGGCTAGGATCCACTCCATGTTGTTACCTTCTTTCTTGATTTATTTGCTTGCTTAAGAAAATCCAACACCCTGGTCTTAGCTTCTTTTATTTATTTTTTTTTTTTGAGCCACAAGAATTTTCTAATTTAGTGAAGTAAATTAGTGATGCGTAAATAAGTACCGCAAAATAGCGATGCACAATGACACATAACGATGAAATACATGATAAAAAAATTAATCATTAATTAATAATAAATTTAGCGGCGAATAAATCTCTAAGTTTGTCGTCAAAAATTGGTGTAAATTGGTCACGCCGATATTTGGTGTCACTAATTGCCCATCTTACTTATTGTCTTCCCCAATTTTTTTCTTTGCTTCTTCTCTACGGCCGTTTCGTTACAGCATTCCTTTCTTCCCCATTGAAGACTGAAACCGGAAACAACTGTAATCTTCTCAATTTCAGCTCAAAATCGAAAGGAAAATCCATGAGTTCATCATCCTCACTGATCAATTTATCTTAGCATTTGTATATGTTTATCATTTCTAAATCTAGGATTCTAATTTTTGGCAGGGATTTTCTAACATCGATAACACCTCGGCAACCTTGGCAACACTACCTACCCCCTTCCCATCTCTAACCTCCTCTGCCGATTGATGCTCGTGTGAGAACTCTCCTGTCTTTCCCCTCTGGTTGATTATGAGGTTTCAGTTATTTTAGAATGTTTTGAGGTGTACTGATGCCTAGTTAGAGGCTTGTAGTTCTGTCATATGTTACCAATTCATGTTTACTCTTATATTTTTTTGATAAACTATGAAAATCAGAATGTGCCCTCATTATAAATTTAAATAGCTAGAGAACTACTAAAACAAGGATTGCTTCACATTCTGACTTTGCTGGAGGTAACATCTGTTGGAAGAGGAGAAGATATTTTCTTTTGGGCAAATTTCTGAATTCTTTCTATTTTTTCATACTCAAACGTGAAAGGATACATGACCTTTTATAATTACAAAATGACTCTTGGTCTTCCACAATACTTAATTCAAAATAGCAACTTCCTATGCAATAACAGCAACTTCCTATGCAGCAATTAAATAACAGCAACTTCCTATGCAACAATTAAATAACATCAACTTCCTATGCAGCAGCAACTTCCTATGCAGCAATTTCCAACAATCAAGTTTAGTTTCCAACACCCCCCTTTAAACTTGATTCTTCATGACTCCAAGCATGCTTCTTAACTTCTTGAACTCTTCTTCCTTGAGGGCTTTTGTGAAGATATCAGGTACCTGATCTTTTATTGAAATGTGGAGAAGTTGTACTTCTTATTTTTGATATAATCTCGAATGAAGTGAAATCTTGTATCAATATGCTTACTTCGATCATGAAGACTGGATTTTTTGCAAGTTGTATAGCAGATTTATTATCAACAAAAATGTTGGTTGGCTCTTCATGTGAAATCTTCATTTCTTGTAGTAGTCTTTGAAGCTAAAGTGCATGACAAACACAATTTGCTGCAGCAACATACTCTGCTTCACATGATGAAAGTGTAACAATTTGTTGTTTCTTTGAAGACCATGTAAATGCTCACTTCCAATATAAAAGGCAAATCCACTCGTACTTTTTCTATCATTGATATCTCCTGCCCAATTGCTATCACAAAAACCAACTAATTTTATTGGATTAGTAGATGAATAGAAAATACCATAATCTTGCGTACCTTTGATATATCGAAGGATTCTTTTTGCAACAATTAAATGATCCATTCTTGGCTTCTCCATGTAACGACTTATAACTCCAACACTATAAGCAATATCCGGCCTTGTATTTGTAAGATATCTTAAGCTTCCAACCAAACTTTTATAATATGTTGGATTGACAAGATCTCCTTCTCCATCTTTACTTAATTTAGTATTGTATTCAATTGGGGTGGTGCTTGAATTGCAATTCTTCATCTTGAATTTCTCCAAAATTTCCTTTGCATATTTGCTTTGTGAAATAAATATGCCTTCATCTGATTGATTTACTTCAATACCCAGAAAATAAGACATTAAGCCAAAATCTGTCATTTCAAATTCTTTGATCATTGAAGTCTTGAAAACTTCAATCATTGCAAGATTATTTCCTGTGAATATCAAATCATCCACATATAGACAAACAAATAGAACATCACCAACATGATTAGACTTCATATAAAGAGAATGTTCAAGAAGGCATTTTTGAAAACCATTTTCAGCAAAATACTTGTCAATCCTTGTATTCCAAGCTCGTGGAGCCTGTTTCAATCCATAAAGAGCTCGTTTGAGTTTGTAGACTTTGTCTTCTTGTCCTTTTTGAATGAAACCCAAAGGTTGTTCTACATAGACTTCTTCATTCAAATATCCATTCAAAAAAGCTGATTTCACATCCATTTGAAAAATTTTCCATTTCATTTGAGCTGCTAAGGAAATGAGAAGGCGTACCATTTCCATTCGAGCAACAGGAGAGAAAACTTCATCATAGTCAATGCCATATTGTTGTTTGTAGCCTTTTACTACCAAGCGGGCTTTGTTTTTTCTATTTCTCCACTTGCATTTGTTTTTGTTTTATACACCCATTTGACTCCAATGGCTTGATGACCTTGGGGAAGATTTGTGAGTTCCAAGTGTCATTTTTCTCTATTGATGAAATTTCTTCATGCATGGCATTTCTCCATTTTTCTTCTTTATTTGCTTCATAAAACTCAATTGGATCATAACCTGCAAAAAGACAAAACATAGTATAATCATTAGCATCAAGACGCCTTGTGACGTCAAGCAATTCTTGCACACTCCGAGTTTTGTGTGCTCTATTTGAGGATGAGCCACTGGAACTTTCTTGTGGAGATGAATGTCTTGGACTTTGTTGTGGAGTTGATGGAATTTCTTCTTGATGTTGTGACTCTTCTTCTTCATTATTTTCTTGCATTTTATTGTTATCTTGCCAGCTCCACATTTGCTTTTCATCAAATTCAACATCTCTTGAAAAAATCACTCTCTTTGTAATAGGATTATACAACTTATAGCCACTTGAATTTTCAGCATATCCTAAAAGAATACACTTTTCTCCTTTGTCATCAAGTTTGATCCTTTTCTCATCAGGCACTTTGACATAAGCAACACTTCCAAAAATGCGAAGATGATCAACCTTAGGCTTGTATGAACTCCATGCTTGCTCAGGTGTCATATTGTGAAGCCTTTTTGATGGAAATCTGTTCAACAAATAAACTGCACAAGCAACTGCTTCTCCCCAAAATTCTTTAGGCATATTTTTATCTTTCAACATACATCGAACCATATTTAAAATAGTTTGATTTTTTCTTTCTGAAACCCCATTTTGCTGAGGTGAATAAGGCATAGTAACCTGATGAAAAATTCCTTGTGCTTTGAAAAAATTTGAAAACTCTTTGGATAAATACTCACCACCACGATCCGATCTCAAAGCTTTAATTTGAAAACCACTTTGTTTTTCAACAAGCAACTTAAATTCCTTAAATTTCTGAAACACTTCACTCTTTTTTTTTAATAAATAAACCCATGTCTTTCCAGAATAATCATCAGTGAAGGAAAGATAATATTCATTACCTCCCATAGTTGTTGGTTTGATTGGGCCACAAACATCTGAATGTATCAATTCCAATGGTTTTGTTGCTCTTCTTGATCTTCCTGAAATGAAGGTTCTCCTTTGTTGCTTTCCAACTATGCAAGTTTCACATTTTTCCTTAGACATTTTCAGCCAAGGCATTCCTGTCACCATATTCTTGCTAGACAAAAGTTTTAATCCATCAAAGTTTAAATGTCCATATCTAAGATGCCATAGAGTAGAGTCATCAAGACTTTGTGTTAACATACAAGAGGAGCCATCAACATGCAAACTTAGCTCAAACATTCTATTTTTTGACATAGGAACATGTGCAATAAGAGTATTGTTGTTGTCTCTGATAGAAAGACCCAATTCTTTCATGTGAATGTCATAGCCTTTTTCAAGCAATTGGCCCAAACTAAGAATGTTATTTTTAATGTCTGAACATAATAGACATCTGAAATAAAATTTTGAGTGCCATTTTGAAGCTTGATAAGGATTTTACCTTTCCCTTCAACTGGCCTTTTAGAGAAGTCTCCAAAAGTCACCGAGCCTTTGAAGCTTTCATCCATCTTAAAAAACATGTCCTTTATCCCACACATATGATTGCTAGCACCTGTGTCTAGATACCAAGTACTTCTTTTGATAGCACCAGAAATGTTATTGTAGGCCAAAAGTAGAGTTACTTCTTCTTCTTGTTCTTTTGTAAAATGAATTTTCTCATCAACATATTAACATTATCTTTGTACCAACAATCTTTAGCATAGTGCCCATATTTTTTGCAAATAAAACATTGTAGTGCTTGTTGTCCATACCTTCCTCTTCCTCTAGGATTAAAAAATCTTCCTCTACCACGACCTCGGGCATGGTGGTCTCTTATGTCTCCTTGACTTCTTTGAGGTTGATCTTGATGAAATCTTCCACCTCTTCCTCTTCTTCCACGGCCTCGACCATGGAAACTTGTTTGACCTTTAAGATCACCTTTTTCTTGTAGTGTAAGATTTGTTTGAAGTACTTGCTCGATGGGTTTCTCCTCCATCCTTTTAGACAGCTTTTGCTCATGTGCTTGTAAAGAGCCCATGAGTTGCTCTATAGTCATCTCTTCTAATTCCTTTGATTCTTCAATGGCTACAACAATGAAGTCAAATTTTGCATCTAAAGAGCGCAAAATTTTCTCCATGATTCGAACATTAGTAATTTCTTCACCATTTCTTTTCAATTGATTGACTATAGACATCAATCTTGAAAAATAATTAGAAATTGACTCCCCAGTTATCATTTTGAAAGATTCAAATTCAGACCTCAAAGATTGTAGCCGAATCTTTTTCACCTTTTCTGCTCCTTTATGTGCCTTATGCAATAAGTCCCATGCCTCCTTTGATGTTGCAGCTCCAGCGATAATCTCGAATGTGCCTTCATCTACACTTTGGTATAGTGTGTAGAGAGCCTTCTTGTCTTTCTTTTTTGACTCCTTATGTTGCTTTCTTTGCTCTTGTGTGAGCATTGCTTCACCTTCGGTCGGCTCCATGTAGCCGTCTTCTACAAGATCCCAAACATCAAGGGATCCAAGCAAAGCCTTCATTTGGATACTCCAGTTGTCATAGTTGTCTTTGGTGAGTTTGGGTATTTGGGATTGAACAAAGTTCATGGAGGCCATGGATCTTTTGTGGCTCTGATACCAAATTTGTTGGAAGAGGAGAAGATATTTTCTTTTGGGAAAATTTCTGGATTTTTTTCTATTTTTTTTCATACTCAAACGTGAAGGATACATGGCCTTTTATAATTACAAAATGACTCTTGGTCTTCCACAATACTTAATTCAAAATAGCAACTTCCTATGCAATAACAGCAACTTCCTATGCAGCAATTAAATAACAGCAACTTTCTATGCAGCAATTAAATAACATCAACTTCCTATACAGCAGCAAATTCCTATCAGCAATTTCCAACAATCAAGTTAGTTTCCAATAACATCTAGCTCACATGAACATGTTTAATCTGTAGCCAAATTTTTTTGATGTTTTTAGCTCTTAACCAATATTGTGCATATTTTCTTCGATTCCTGGTCATCATCATTCAAGCCTTTTCCCATCATGGGTTGGCCAGGGAGTTGAATGTTTGCTATACATATTTTATTCTTTTGCAATTTTTTATTTCTGTTTCATTGCTTTGTGATTGTTATAAGAGATAAGATCGGCTGCTTGATTAGTACATTATCATTATGTTAATTTTGTGGAGAATGGAGCGGAGGAGAGGAGAAAGAAGGAGAAAGGTTATAAAAAACTCTATTTGGAAGGAGTGTACGTAAAATAAGAAGGGGGAGGGGAATAAGTTTTATAAATTTTACCCTCTTTTCTCCTTCCCTCCTTTCCAAACAATGAGAGGGTAACAACCCTTCTTTCTCCTCCCTTTCCTCCCCTCCAAAGATTCAAACAGACCCAAAGTGTTATCTCACTTGTCTCAACTATTTTAGTTCAACTTTATGAATCCTTATTTGCTAAAATTTCCTATTTAAGTCAGCATTTTGATGTTATTTTGAGTTTTACATCGTTCAACAGAGATTAAATCTTTTCTTAGCAGAGCCTCTTTCAATCTTTATTATGAATACTTATACCATGTCCAATTGATACTATATCACTTTGTCCTCAACTCTAATATATTTACTTCTAATCTTTTTTGCCGTTTGAATAGTTTTTTCCTGTAAGTTGCCAAGATATTCATTGATGATGCTATACTCTAGAAGCATCTTTCTACTTCATCCAAGGAGCATGGATGCTATTACATCTGTTCATGTGTCTTGTTATTATTTGTGTAATCGATTCCAAATAACAAATTAACAACTCATTCTGTAGTAGCTCTTAATAATTGATCTTGAATGGGGTTTCATTTTCTCATCTACTAAAATGGCATTCCATGTACTCTATTTTTGTTTTATTAATTCTAAGATTTTGTTTGATAGATGCATTAATATTTAATAATGTCAGTTCAGATCAATTAATATTATATTTGATGCAAACATATAACACAATAATTATTCATAAAAACAATGGCAAATTGGCATATATTTTGCTAAAAAAATATAGCTTTATGCTTATCGTTGGTGTAAACCTACTATGATAAAAGTATAATTTTAGTGCGAAAACCAGTTTAAGCACTTATCCCTACTTGAGTTTGCATGTCCTTAATAATTTTAATGTATAGTCTATTCGGGCCTTTTCTTCTTAAATCCACCAAGTCACCTTTCTTGTACCTTAAAGTAAATTTTTTATATTTTTCTATTAATTACCTAAGAAGGCAATCAGCATCATGGTATGCTGAACGGTTCATGCTATCCCATACTGAATGCACCATACCATACTAGTATCAAACCGAAACTTGGTCTAGGAGGGTGCATTGGGTCTCAGTACATTGAACTAACCTGCATATCAGACATACTAATTAACACTATATCAATATGATAGGGGTCCATTAACAAGATGGTGAAAATTAGTTGGCATTGTAAGCTTTCTAGACTTAAACCAAATTGGTTCTTTGATGTTGTTAGGGGCAGATTTAGGGGGTCTAAGCATCTAGTAGGTTGGAGCTTCCTTGCCTCATGGGAGCTGGTCCTTCGAGTCCTACAAATGTTTGCCTCTTTAGTTGTAAAAACCATCTCATGGTCATTGTTTTTTGATAAGAAAAAAGATCATTGCTATCAGACTCAGAATCGTACTATGAAATCTTGGGATAGCTATTACTTCTCATGGATCTTTCGTAACAGCCTACCAGGTTTCCCATCAAATCAGGTGACCATATTTGGGTAGAGCTCCTTGTATTCAAATTCTATATGGCTTAGGAAATCATAAACAATACACTCACCAGCTGTATGCTCTCTTTGCAACATTGGTTACCTCCTCTCAATACTGACAGGAGTAAGTCTCAGCACTCAATCCTTATAAAGAAAAAAGATAAAAAAATCAACTCTTAAGACTACTCTAGGTTATGACAGAGTGGGTGACCTTGGCCATTGCTTTCACTCTCTTGGGTCGCCTTCATGTAGTTTTCTTTTGATAAATCCTCTTCGTTCGCAGATTGGCTGCTTAAGGCCTACATCACAAAATTCCTTTCTATTTATTATTTTATTGACCTGTCAACCCGAGGAAATAGGTAAATAATCCCTCAGTTCCCATCCTGCATCGTCTTTGTTTTTTTCCCTAAATAATATGTATGTTATACCTATAATTAATTGATCCTATAGATTTGAGAGTGTTTAGTTTGTAGCTTTTTGTTAGTTGTATTGAAAATGAAAAAGTTGTGTTGAAAATGAAAACATTGATGGCTATCATTTTCTATTTTGTCATCCTTTTGGTTTATTTAATCAAGTTTTTCATGTGTCAGTATAATATTCTTGCTCAAAAAATTATATTTTTGTCCAATTGTATTGGAAGAATGCCAAACAAAATAACTCTTTTTTTTTGTATTCTTTAGTTGAGCATCATTATTTTTATGAAGTTGAAAATTACTACTCTTATTGGTGAAATTTTGATATTTTCAATTTGTAACTTGCGCTCCCTCCTTTAAGTTGAATCATGGTTTTGCCCTTGGATATTATTATGTTTTTTTTTTCATTTGTTTAATTACCTTGTCCCATAACTCTATAAACTCATCAACTATGAGCCTAAGACACAGCAATTTTGCATATAGCCTATATTTTTACAAATTGGCAATGGATACTTTTGGAAACTTTCGACATTTTCATGGTTTTCAAAATCTCATTTAATAAGCTTGTAAATCAAAGTTGGCATAATATCCTATTGTTTTCAAAACTGTAATTGACATTTCATTTAAGGACCAAATTCCTCACCTAGTTTATTTCTTGTTGGTGGGTGTTGGCAGATGGTGGCTACCTAATGAATCAGACTGAGGCTAGAGTTTCACTCTATGTCCTTAAGACAATTTCGTCCCGCAATGGTGCTTACGGTCAGTATGACGATTGTCTTCCAGGATACAACAGTCTCCTTTTGATGAAAGCAGCACTACAATTCATCAAAACTTTCGAACCAAGAATGCTACTCTCTTTTCAATGCACTATTGCTATACTATCCTTAGAAAAGTATGCAAATGCCTAAGAGAGCAGAAGACTAGAATTGATTCAAATTGAACTCAATTCGGAATGGCTTGGGATGAATGAAATGCTTAGGTCTAGGGCCCTATTTATAGGTTTTTAGGTACCCTTTGGAAGCAACCCTATGAATTTAATTTAATTTAAATTCTAAAATCAAAGGATGTGAGGGTTAAGGGCTTATCACCCTTGATATGCCCTTTAGACATCATGATCTTCAGATCAGGCGATCGGATAAGCCTTTTCATGGCTGTGATCTAAAGATCAGCCGATCAGATAAGCCTATCCTTATCCTGATAA